>WAAE01002064.1:0-49222 GCA_013400495.1 Nicator chloris
GGTTCAGGAGCACTGTGTGTCTGGATAAACCAATCCTTTGTTCAGCATACCCAAAGCTACGCCTATGGAAAAATTGAATACTGTAATAAATTAAGGAAGCTTTTAAGGTCTACCACTCCTAACTGTCTCTGGAAGCATTTATTAATATTTCAAGTCTTTATTCTAACATGTGCATTTTACAACAGCAGAATGTAACTTTGTGTGCCAGCGCCTTGTCTTGGTGCTGTTCTGCAGGCTTGATTTCCCCACCCTGGGACCTTTGCGGATGATAGTAGCCAAGGTGTTCATCTGATTCTAAAGCCAAGTTAAGACATGGCAGAAGGAATGTACTGCCTCTTACATGGTGCTTTTAAAATTCTGTAAAATTATTTACAAGACTGTACTTCTGAAAATGACTGGGTAAATCTGAAACTATTTCTCGAGAATGTACGAAGACAAAATTTAAGCAGTGTTGCAGAAAAAGTTCTGATCAAACCTCAGACCTTGAGAACGCTGGTGAACTTTCTATGCATCTTAATCACTGTACTGATTTCTGGTTAGTAATATGGGAAATCAGTTTATGTTTAACGCGGTTTTTTTGTGCGTGTGTTTTTGGGTCTAAAATGAGCTAATCTTGGCTTTTGTGGTTTTTTACCTTTTTTTACCCTTCTATTTTATCTCTTCCTGTTGTCCTACAGCACCTCAAATCTGTGACAAATGAGATTTTTTTCTCATTGGAATTGTTCACTCTCATTCTCCTATGACTGCTGTTGTTGCAGAACTGTTCTGCAGAACTGTCAGAACAGTTTTAATCATCAGAAATGCTGAAATGAGTTTTGCTTTCTTTATCTGGTTTTGTTAAAATATTTGCAGCGGTATTATTCTGTAAGAAGATGCAAGTCAAATCAGGCTTAATTTATATACCAGTTTCGCAAAACATCAAAGATACAAGTTTTATCTAGGTTTTGGCAGCAATTGTGTATGTTTGTTGCTGTCAGCTGAGCTCTGATTGACAGGGAGGACAAGAAGGTGCATCTTGTCTCACCTTTCAAAAAACAGCTGAGCTGTGGGAGCTTGTATGGGGGTCTGAGCAGTTGTCTTACCTTTCTTGTCAAAAACCCGATGCTTAAAACAGAAAAGCCCAAGATGTGGATAGTCTCGTCAGCTCTGAAGCAGCTGTTTCACTTCCCCACCTGCCGATCTGCAGCTCAGGGTAGGGTGTTACAACTGGCTGGTTAAAGATGAGGTAACAGTCTGCTCCCATGTTTTATGAACATCGTAGTACCAACAAAACCTGTAATAGTCCTACATGTAACAGATGCACATGCTGTGAGTGACCGAGGAATTGGGGTAAAACTGAGTGCACTCTACTGTAAAAAACAAACAACCAACCAACCAAACCCAAACCAAACACCAAATTGTACTGACAATTAACCAGCTTCTTCCTCATAAACACTATTAGTACCCACTAACAGGAGTCAAAATAATACTGAACCTTTATTCTAACATGCTTATAGATGGAGTGAAATATTACATGAGCAATTAATCTTGTGCTAACAGACTCCCTGACCATGTTAATACCTATTCAAATACAGTTTTTGTTTGCTTAGAAACAGTAGTCCAAAGGGCTCTTGATATTACTCTGCTGCAAGATTTTTTGCTTCCTGCTGTTGCTTCCTGCTGTTAGAAGGCTATACATGAGGTGGTAGGTGCAGTATAAGCTCAAGCTGTTGTGCAGTTCAGTATAAAAGAAACAGCCTAAAGTTACAGTCTTTGAGACTGAATCTGTAGTCAGTTTTATTGGTACATCTTAGAAAGATATAAAGACATTCTAGAAATGCCTGGAAGAACTGAAACAATCAAAGTCTTGCCAAAATATATTTTTAAGAGTAGACTAAAGTTCATTTGAGTTTTCATTAATAAATATTTACATGTACAACCCCCCCTATAAACTTAATTTCCTTTCATAATAAACATTAACAGCTTATTATTATTATTTCATTCCAGCACTGTCAAAAGCCAGAAGCATTTCTCTATAAAAGATCTAGAAAAAGATTCTCCTTCTACTTTTAAAATCAAGAGCTTTACCAACCCTCAGTGTGCAAAAAAACCTGTACACCAGTTCCAGAATGTGTCAGTACGACTGCGTGTTGTGAGAAGAGCTGACTCCACGGTTCCAGGCCTTCCCTGAGGACACATCAGTCATTGTCTGAGCCTGGTGGGGGCAGGAAGACCAGGGCATCACTGTATGAATGGCCATAGGGCCTGAGCCTGTACACCCCATACATCATCACATGCATGTGGTTGGGGGCCAGCCTGCTGAAGGTGATGGCCATGTCAGAGCAGCAGCCATCCATCACCTGCTGCAGGTAAGTGGACATGGCCTCCTTAATGAGGGCCCCGACAGATTTAGTGTTAAAGACATCTTTCCCTTCTGAATCTTCAGCGTTTTCAGCAAACACGCCAGTATACTTCAGGCAGATTGCCAGCTGTTTGTCCTCTGCGAGTTTCCAAATCATGCCTCCCTGCTCTGGACACTTGTCAGGGTCTCCAAGAACACGGGAGAGTTGTCTTAGTGACTCAATGCTTAAGACGATTCCTCCCTCGCCATCTACATACTCAAGGTCACCAGATTTCACAGTGTGGCCTATGTAAAAAGGCTGCGAGGGGTCTTTTTTCAGTAAGAAATACTTGAGATTTTCAATTATAGCAAATGTTGTTGGATATGCAAGGAAGAACCAGTTGAATTCATCCTTATAGCGTTCATAAGTTATCTTGTAAGCTTTCCGCATCATCACCCACATATCATTTGTGTTGACGGCTACAGAATCAAACACTTTGACATTTTCCGAGCTGTAGAATTCTGCCTTGTCACAGTGCTTGCTCCAGGTCTCCCTTGCTGCAGCCCAGTGCCCCAGATCTTTTGGTTTGACAAGGATGATACAGTAAACACGGATGCTTTTACTAAGCTCCACACGTTCACCTCCTGAAAGGTTTAAGCCATCTTCCTTGTTGGGAGGCTGGACGTGATGATGCTCATGGTGATGTGCTTTGGTCCCATGGCCCACCTTAATGTGTCCGAGGAGCGTAACCAACATGCAAAAGGCTCCTCCAAGCACCACACCCTTGATGAAGGAGCTGCTTTCAGAAATCATTTTTCCTAGAAAAGAGACGCACTATAAGAACTTAAAGGAATAAGTGCACTAGCGCGGGTTCCATATGGTTCTAATGCAGTCCTCAATTTCTAAACCCAGCTGCAGTTCCCTTATCTCCCGCACCAGGTCAAGGCTGGTGAAAGCGGTGGCGATATCCAGGTTCCCGGTCGCGGCTCTCGGTAACTCTACGACACGAGCCCTGTGCCCCGGCCCCTCTCCGCTGCCGTGACCGCACGGCCCCTGCCCCGCCGCCTCCTCGCCCGCAGCACCGAGAGGCCGCGGGACGGGCTCGGGCGCTAACGCGACCACATCGCGGCCCGCGTGCGGCGGCGTTTCCCGGGGAACCCTCCTGGAGCCCGGCCCCGCCGCAGCTCCCCGAGCTCACCGGAGCCGCGCGCACCTCCCCTTCCTNCCCGGGCTCCGCGCTCGGCGCGGCAGGGGCGCCGCCTGGCGGTGCGCACGCGGCCCTGCCTCCCTCACCGCCCCGCCCGCCCCGCGCGCTCCCCTCAGGGGTCCGCAGTCCCCACGCGCCGCTCCCGAGCCGCTCGCAGCGCGCTGCGGGGACAGCCGCGGGCTCTGCAGTGCCAGCGCAGTTGTTAAAGAACTTCCCAGTCTGACCGTTCACGAGACCCTTGGCAGTCTCGCTCCCAGCGCCAGACAGTCGCCGCTGTCTGAAGCTTCTTCACGGTGGCTCCAGTGACACGACGGGTCCCCCGCTTGGCTCCCCACACACTCCACTCACACATTCAGACCTGGTTTCCCATAGCTGAGTCTCAGATGCCTCGTCTCATAAAGGGATTTATTGCCGGGACAGCAACACATAAACAGCTAGAGCCAGTGCCTCCGAGGAGGTTCCCAATTAAGCAACCCCGGGGCTTTTATCTCGTCACAGTGTCCCTTCCCACAAGCCTCACTCTTCCTCCTCAGTCCTCTGCTCCTGCCCCCGTCTCTCTGTCCGTCCACTTTACCAGCATCCGTCCTCGTCTCCTTTGTTATCCAAAAAGATCGGCAGTTCTCGGCTCCTGCTATGTCTCTGTTTCCATTCACCTGGCTGGCATCACCCATCTTTATGCCCTTTGTTATCCCAAAGGTTGACGGTTCAGAACTCGGCTCGGGCTCCCACCCAGAGCTCAATCTGCATCTCACCCCGTATTTTGCAAGAAAAGTTCAACTTTTCAGCACAAACTCTGCTTTTAAATGAGAAGGTATATGAATGGAGACACAATAGTAAAGCAAAGGCAGAACTGGCCGTAAACTGTATCCAGGATCAAATCAAATATATCCAAGTACATCTGGGATCAAATATACATCAAGTATATCAGTATCTCAGGTATATCCAGGATCAAATCCTGGAGATACTGCCATAAATTTCCAAACCAATACAATAAACTGTGCTTAAAGCTTAATTTTTCTGCCTCCCCGGCAGAAAGCACAACACACACAAAGTTAGTTAATATTTAGAATAAAACAAAGCCCTTATTTTCAATTAATATAACTTTTTCTTTCCTTCAGTGATAATTGTTCTGATCTCCAGATTGTCAGCATTTCTTTCTACACATCAACTCTCAAGAACTTGGAGTTGACACCCTATTCGAATGAGCATTACAGAACAACAGTTTGCTCCCTTTCCCCGCCTGTCTCTTGAAAAAAGAAAAAAGGAGATTTTACATGTTTTGTCTCTCTGTTAGCTGATCAACCTGTACCCTTAGGCCAACATAGTGATTAGGATAAAGTCCTATATAGGTTTTCCCTGTATTGTAAGGTATATCCTGGTTGGATGAATTTAGCAGGTTTTATGAGTCAATTTACAACTGAGGTGCTCTGGATTTTATGGCATCTGTCTGGGTGCCTCAGATGCCTCAGTTATTTGGTAAGGTTTTTTTTTTTTAAGGCTCCTGGCTGTACTGTAGAATTCAAGGCTTAACAATGTTATATTTGGCAAAAAGACCTGTAAGAAGGTTGACTGCTTAGCTCTTCTGGGCCTGGGGAACAACTGAGTTTCAAGTAAGAACGTTACAAAGGAATTGCTTTGGTTGGGTCAGTGCATGGCTCAGTTCAGTGGAACTAAATGCCAATTACACACAGTGGAACTAAATGGCAATTACACACAGTGATAGGAGAGTACTGTCAGCTTGTATGGGTAGTTCTGTTGCTGCACTAGGGGAACGTCACTCACGCTGTATTTTCCCACCTGACTGCTTTAAAGGAATAAATATCTGGACAGCCAGGTTTTTATCACATACCAGGGACTGGAGATGACTTCAAAGCTTCTTTTAGTATCTCCTGTTTGCAGAACCAATTGTGGCTTTCAGGGCTTCAGCAGTTGCTTGATCATCTACTTTAGACAGATTTGAATCAGTTGCGACTCACTGCTTCTGCAGGTGCTTCAACAAATTGTTTTCCTGCTTAACTTCAGTGAGGCTCTTTCTAGGTCTCTGATAGAATGACTAATGTAGCTACAGATCTTGAGCTGTCGGAGATTGTGGAACAGCAGCTGATGGGGCTGTCTGGGGAGTGATCTGCAGTTCCTTCCCTCTGAGTGGGAGTGCAGGCTGTAATCAGAGCCTGTGACCCAGTGGCTGGCATGCCAGCTTCATCCTTCCTGGATCTTGGCTGCACACTGCTCCACTGTCCTTCCACCTCACTAAATCCGGTATCTTTTGCATGGGACTGCTTTAATCTAAAACTGGTATTAGCAGGCAAGCCTGTGCTTCTGCACACATACGTGCAGGGAACTGGAGACCAGCTTTATATTTAGGCTTTGTAGACATACAAGCCTCCACAAAATGTGCTTTTTGTGACAGATAAGCAGTGAGATGAATTTCTATGGCAACTACTATGGTACATGATGCAGCTGGGGCACCACTAAATGTTTTCCTTGAAAGACAGCAAGCCCTAAGTTGCACAGAAAGAGCTGGGAAACTTGTCAATAATCTTTTGTGGATGTGAGTTTGTTTGTGGCATAAGCCTCTCCTTATATTACCTAGTTTGCTGACCCTAAAATTTTAGTTCAGTTTTTGAAGCGTCAATAACACGTGCACATGCAAGCATTTGACAGAAAGTTGGTTATGTCACACCAGTTTTCTCACTATTGTGAAAAATACCTTCAATAGTAGTAGTGAAATATGGCACTTTTTTTTTTTTGGCAAAGTGCTTTGTTGCCTTAACAGCCTCATCCCTGGCAGAATAAGTTAAAATGGGAAGTTATGCTAGCATGAAGATCAGAGCAAATCCTCTGACAGAGTGCAGCTGGTTCAAATCAGTCTTCATGAATCCACTACCTGTGACTGGTGGTGTAAAGTTGTCACCGTCACTACATACAGGACAGGGCTGATGGTGGTTATTCCTTGAGGGTCTGGGCTTTCACCCACATTCGCACCAAGCCCTAAATGAATAAAAATTAAAGGGAGGCAGTAGTGTCTAGTAAAGACTTATTCCCTTCTTTCTGAATTACGTGGGCTTAGATCCTCAAGAAGGCTGTTATGGGACAAGATACTACTTTTGCAACCTGGAAGTCCAAAGCTAAAATCCTTATAACTATTAACTCTGGAGGAGCTCATGTCTTCAGGTGTGTCTGGGTTTTGTTACTGAAGTGCTACAGGTGCCCTAAGTTCTGCTGTTTGTCTCAGAGAGAGATCAATCCCACCTGTGCTGGTGGCTTTATTTGGGCCACTGATCTAATAGGTATTTGTTAGGGCCTGGGTAGATGTTCTCTGCTGCCCTGTAGAAAGGGAAAGTGGTATTACGGGAGGATTAATATTAATGAATTGACCCAGATTGTGGGTGAGTGGTCTGAGTGCTGAACCACATCCCCTTTGGAGAAGGGAACAGATGGTTCCTAGCCAGTAGCTGCTGAGATAAGTCAAAGTGAGTATAATGTTTTCATTTTGGGATTTGGGCACATTGGGATAGGGAGAAACTGGGAACCTTAAGCTATACATAGAATAGAATAGAAATAAATTGAAGGAGTGATGGAGGAAAGAAAGAAGGACTGCAACCTAAGTTTGTTTCCTCTGCTAGTGTACTGTGCTTCTCTCTGGTCAGTGACTGTCTAACTACTTAACATGGAATAGATCTGCCTCAGTTTGTAAGAGAGCAAGCAATGCTTTTTCTTCTCTGCCCCAAGCAGCCTTGGCTGCTAAAACATCATCCTTGAAAGAGTGTGCTTGAGTTTCCTTGGCAAAGAGGTGTCTGAACCTATGACTTTCTGTGTACTTCATCACAGGGTTAGCTGAGCTTCTTTATAGCACAGCTTAAAGTTCCCAGTGACTCTGTAATTGGTCTTTTCTGGCCAGGTCAACAGCTTTTTGTGTGTTAGTAGAAATAATTGCAGGTTGCAACAATAGCTGGGGGAAAGGTGTTCAAAGAACAACCTTTCAAACAACAAGAAGGATGGAGTAGTGCTTCAAAAAAGGCTTCTTTTTGTTGAAGAAAAGGTCTCTTTTGTGAGACCTTTTGACTTATGTAGAGAAGTCTATGTCTGCATCTGAAAAAGAAAGAACTTAGGAGAAATGGGCTTTCTGTGCTCTTAGGCCTTCCCACTGCTAGCCTTAGGAGACCTGTTGTGCTCTTGGGAATTCCCATTACAGACCACCGCAGTCAGACTTGTAATGATTGAGAACCATGAACATCACAGATACCACCACCACCACTCCCTCCCAGGTTCCTCCTCCTGTGGTTTTTGGTTGTTTTGCTCCTGGACTCTGTAGTGAGTGGTGGCTCTGGTTCTACTGTAAGAAAACGGAGCCAGGCTGAAGCCTTTATTTAATCAGCTCTTTTATTTGGGTCAGGGGGAGTGGACCCGTCCAAAGGGAGCCAGCCCAGGGTCGTCACCGCCAGGAGGAGGAGGTCGTGCAGAGTCGTCTCTTGCTCACGCTGAGACAGGCTCATCCTTCCAGCCTCACGGGAACCCAAGAAGGTGCTTGGCTTGTGGTCTAGGGAGGGATTCCTGCTGGGAGCGTCACCTGGAAGTTACGGAGAATGGAATGTTAGCTTCGAGGGCACTAATGCAGGGCTAGTTGCCCTCCATAAGTGCCCTTGTAGAGATGTTATTCAGTTATTGATAGTGGCCTTCTTTTTCTTAGTAGGTGTAGTTTTGTAGTTTCCGGAGTCGCAATCCCATCAGTCTTAGATCTTATTTGCATGGGTCTTGTTGTGTCTCCTCCCCTGGCAGATATGGCCGAACAGAGACCCTGGGCTGGGCTTGATGACGTCATCTGTGAGAGACAAACACAGGCTTCCCCGGCCCTGCATCTAATTGAACTTAACAATGGACAGGTAAGTCAGAACATTCATGGCAACACAATCTACCTCTCTCTAGTTACCCAGAAACAAGAAATAAGGAGGAGATAACATAAAACTTATTTCTAACAGTCCTCCCTCTGAACATTTGATCAGCTTTTCTTAACAAAATCTGCATCAACTCATTCCTTGGAATATATTTTCCTCAGTGCATGAAACTTATTATATATATCTCGGGCAGATTCCTGGTTGTTAGGTTCAGATTCTAGAACTAGCATCTTTTGGGCACTGTCTTTACTTTTTACTCCTCCAGGGATTAATAGGGTGGCTTGGACTGCCGAGGAGATTATTCTAATTAAACAAGGAAGGATACAGGGCAGAAATAGTAAACCAGCAATGGAGCAAACTGAAATAAAGGCTACCTTCTTCCACCATGACCCACGGAAGGACCAGAAATAATCCCACCAGTTAGGATTGATAAGGGGAGTCCATGCCTGAGTTCCTACATGGGCGATCTTCCTGATTTCCTTAGATATGTTCTTAATTACTTCATGATTGTCATTAATCTCTAAGCAACGTTCTGAAGTGTTAAATTTGCCACATATTCCCCCTTCATCCACTAGCAGGTAATCAACAACTAATCTGATTTGATAAATAGCTGTTCTGGTTTGGGTCAGTTGCTGATTTATAAGGTCTAAGGCAGAGGCTGTTTTATTGGTAATGATTTAGATAACTGCCTGCAATCTGATAATGCGATTTAGCATATATATTGGGGTTCTATAGCCCCATGATCCATCTTGTGCCCAGGTGGCGGGGCCATAGGTTTTAATTATTTCTTCCGGAGTCCAAATAGTTCCTTTCCAATTTTGTGTACCCCCTATTTGGAGGGTGTCTCTTTTCTTTCTTGACCCAGTTTTCAAGTTGTCATATAATGGTACTCCTAGCACAGAACCTGACTCCTTTGGTAAGAGGAAAAAGGCAGGCTTAATTATACCAACAGTACAGCTGCCAAACCAGTCGGATGGAAGAATGGTATAAGCAACATCTCCACAAATCCAAAACAAATAATTTGGAGCAGTCCAAAAGTCTTTAGTTATTCTAGAAGGGGTTTCCCAATATCTTGAAATTTGTGGGATTCCTAAAAAGGGATTTACTTCTTCTTGTTCACATTCATACAATTGGTGTTCTACGTGAAGTTTACAATTTTTGTTCTTTTTCTCTTTAGACCAGTATGTTCTGGGTTCAGTCGGAACCCAGTAAGTTTTTGTGTCAGCAACTGAGAGATAACTCTCACATGCTGCTTCCCCAACAGGAGTTTTATAGTATTTACCTTCTCTTTTTATGCAGTATTGACCAATTACCTTTGTTCTTAGAGCCCACCGCTCGTCTTTTCGTTTTATTGCCCGAGGGAGAGTAGGTTGTGTTTGTTCCCATTTCATGATTTCTAATGGTCCTAAGCTTATCCCTTCCCATGGCCATAATTCTGTCATTAAAGTGTTCCCACACACCCAGCACTTGTTATATTTAATTCCTTACTTATTCTTTCAACCAAATCAATAAACAGGTTCTTTCCTTTTGGTATGTCCGATTCATCTATCCCTTTCTCAATTCTTTTAATTGGGGGAGTTATTTCCTTCTGTCTGATTACATCTAGAGACAAGTCTTGGTTGCTCGTTTCTTTAAAGCAGACCCAAGCTTTCTCTAGAGGACATTCTCCTAGGATTACTTGTCAATGTGTTGCAATGTTTTTAGCTAGCCAGAATAATTGTCTGTCCTCTTTGCAAGTGACTACTGTGGTTAGGTCGATACAGTGTGGTCTGATAGTTGTATGCACTTGGAGCAGTGAGCTTACACCTTGTCCGCTATACAGAGGTCTGTAACACTTAGAGCATGGCTCAATGGGATTTCCCATGAGTTTTTGTACCGTCCATAGTAGTATACCACATCTCAAGAGTCCGGTATAGATTCCCATCCTGGGCCAACCTACCCGGGCTTGCCTCTTGAGGATCTGGGCGGAGGGTGTCCACATCGTCACTGACTCCTTAGTCTTTTACCCCTAACAATTTTCCTACTCTAACTTTTCCCTCTCAGCTGAGATGGTAACAAAGGCAACCCACTCTCAATTGTAATAACTTTTTAGCTTTTTGAACAATAACTTGTTAACTTCAACACTTAACTAACAAATTATATAACAACTCCTGGTAAATTTAACAGTCTCTGTCTAGCAAATGTTCAGTCTTGCTTAGTGGAATTTTCCTTTCTCTGGAATTTCAGTCTCAGGCTGTGTGGCTGTTGAGTCACGGTCCAAAGGTGGGTGTCTGCAGGTGTTGTGTCTCCTAGGGAAGACTCTGAGGATGGTAAAAATCTCTTTTATTTGTGTATGGTGAGTCCATCCTTTTCCCATGGTTCTTACTGCAGAGTTGGTTATTAGTAATACTTGATAAGGGCCTTCAAATTTTGGTGTCAGGGCCTTCCCTTCCCAGGATTTGATTAGCACTAGATCACCCGGTCTAAAAGAGTGTATTGGTGCTTCTAATGGGGAACTTTGAGGGAGATATCCTTTCTTACGCAATTTCTCAAGGGTTTGACTGATGGTTTTTAGATATTGTTGGGCTACACTTTCTCCCTCTTCATAAGTACTTATTCCAAATTGGCTGCATAAAAAAGGCAATCCAAATAACATTTCGTATGGCGATGTTCCTATATCTGTCCTAGGCCTGGTACAAATCCTCAGCAAGGCTAGAGGTAAACACTGCAGCCAGTTCATTTTAGTTTCTTCTATTAATTTTGTTAAGGTATTCTTCACGGTTCGGTTGAGCTGTTCTACCCTGCCTGAACTCTGGGGGTGCCAAGGGGTATGCAGTTCCCAACTGATGCCCAAAGCTTTCGTTACTCCCTGTAACACATTTGATGTAAAATGTGGGCCTCGATCTGAGTCTATAGTGTTGATGATGCCATACCTTGGAATTATTTGTTCTAGTAGTATTTTTATTACTACTTTGGCAGTCTCCCTTTCAGTAGGATAGGCCTCAACCCAATGCATGAGATGATCAATGATAATTAATAGATGTTTATATCCTTGTTCTGAGGGCATCTCAGTGAAATCAATTTGCACTGCCTGGAAGGGGCGGAGTGCTAATTTCCTTCCACCCGCTTTGGATTTTCTTGAGACCTTTTGATTAACCTTCTGGCAGGTTAAACACCTAGTTGTTACGGACTTGGCAAGGGAATGTGAGCATACCCATTCTCGTTGGAAGTGATCTACTAAGCTCTGAGTTCCCCAGTGTGTGACTTCATGTAGATTCCTGATAACTTTCCTGGCTAGGGCTTCATTTATGAATATTCTCCCGTCCTCAGCATACCACTTCCCATCTTCTCTTTTTTGTAGTTTTAATTCTTCTATTGCTTTCCTTTCCTTTTCACTAAATTTCTGTTCTATGTCTGGTTCTTCTTCAGACGGTACTTCTATATCACTCCTGGTTACTAGTGTTTTTACTATTTCTGTTGGATCGAGAGCTGCCTCCTTAGCTGCTTGATCGGCTGCTTGATTCCCTCTTATTTCAGGAGTGTTCCCTTTCTGATGACCTCTGATGTGCACCACTGCTAGCTGTTCAGGTTTTAGTAATTCTTCTAATATACTTTTGACTAACTTCTCATGGACTACCTTTTTACCTTTCGAGTTAATGAACCTTCTTTCTTGCCACATTTTACCAACGGTATGAAGTACTCCAAAGGCATATCGGGAGTCTGTGATAATAGTCCCCTTTTCCTGGCCTAGGTGTTCCTCGTTTCAAGGCAAAAAGTTCACAACTTTGTGCTGACCATCCTGAGGGTAGTTTCCCTTTTCCTATGACAGTTAAGTCCTTTCCTTCAACTACAGCGTAACTGGAGATCCTTTTCCCTTCAATGATCCTGGAAGACCCGTCCACAAATAAAGTCCTTCCTCCTTCCAGAGGGGTGTCTTTTAAATAATTTCTGACCCTAGTTTGTAAGTTTATGATCTCCTCACAGACATGTTCTAGAAGCTCTAATGGTTCTCCCGACAGGAACTTCGCAGGGTTTAAACAACTGGTGGAGACTACCTCTAGGCTGTCTGCATTCATTAAAGTTACTTCATATCTTAAAATTCTAGGGTCTGCCACCCACTTCGAGGCTTGTTTATTTAATACAGTTTTTAAATCATGTGGTGTATATAGTTTTATTTGTCCTTGCAAGGTGAGTTTTTGGGCTTCCTCTAACAGTATAGCCGCAGATGCGATGGCTTGTACACAATTAGGCCAAGCCCTAGCAACAGGATCTAATAATTTTGATAGATAAGCAGTTGGTTTCCTTTGATCTCCCCATTTCTGTGTGAGTACTCCATAGGCTATTCCTTGGTCGCCGTTCACAGAAAGATCAAAGCTTTTATGAAGGTCAGGGAGACTTAAAACTGGGGCCTTCGACAGGTCTTCTTTTGATTCTTTTAGCTTTTGGGTATCTTCCCTCATCCACTCTAGGGGGTCTGACCCTGTTAATTTCTCATACAAAAATTTTACTTTCTGGGAATAATTTTCTATCCACCATTTACAGTATCCTAATAGTCCAAATAGTTTCCTTACGTCTGTTTTGGTTTCTGGATTTCTGATTGCTAGGATTCCGGCAATTCGCTCTGGGCAGATCTTTTTATATCCTCCTCCGATCAGATGTCCCAAAAATTTAACCTCCTTCTCCACGAACTGTAATTTATTCTTTGAAACTTTTAATCCTTGTTCTGCCAGAAAATTTAACAATTGTACACTTGCCTCTCTCACAGTTTCTTGATCTTTCCCAGACAACAGTAAATCATCCACATACTGTAATAAATTTGTCTCTTATTTTTGTTCATATGTTGTTAAAATTTCTTCTAAGGCCTGCCCAAATAAAGTGGGGGACTCAGTGTACCCTTGTGGAAGTCTCGTCCACCTCAGTTGTTGTCTGTGTCCTTTATCTACATCTTCCCACTCAAAGGAAAACCAGTTCCTACTATTTTCGGCCAATGGGCAGGTCCAAAAATGCATCCTTGAGATCTATCACTGAGAACCATTCATGGTCTCTAGGTATTTCGCTTAATAAGGTGTATGGATCTGTTACTAGAGGGTATTTAGCTATTGTCTTCTTATTTATTTCCCTCAGGTCCTGTACCAGCCAGAAGTTCCATCTGGCTTTTTGATTGCCAACACCGGGGTGTTGTTCGGAGAATGGCATGGCTCAAGGATCCCTTCTTGTAGTCATTGGGAAATTACAGATTGTAATCCTTGCTTTCCTTCTTTCGAGAGGGGGTATTGCTTTATCCTGATAGGGGTTATGTTTGGCAGCATTTGTATTTCAATAGGTGGGATGTCGAGTAATCCTCTTTTTCCTTCCCCCGTCCATACGTCCAGGTTTATTCTGTCCTTGTCCCCTTGGGTTAGGGTTAACATTTTCGCAGTAATTTTCCCACCGTCAGGGATCACTCCTATGTTTAGTTTCAATTGCAAGTCATGTCCAAGTAAGTTGTTTGGGGCCTCAGGTAAAAATACAAAGTTCTCTTGACATAGTTTAAAATTGCCCCTTATCGCTAGTTCTTCTATCTTTTCACTTGGAAAGATATCCCACTGGCTCCTATTACTTCACAGGTTTTATTGCTGACTTCTACTACTATAGGGATTTGCTTTAAACTTGACCTTTCCGCTCCTGTGTCGATCAGAAATTCGATTTCTTGTCGTAGGGGACCCACTTCAAATTTTTCCAAAGGCTCTTTATGATAGTCCATGGGGTCCTTAAGAAGAAAGAGCCCTGGACACCCCTAGTCGTCACTGCCCCTTAGAACTTTAATCAGGAGATCCTGTTCTCGCTCTATTGCTTGGTCAATTTCTAATTTCTTGCAGTTTTGTTTAATGTGCCCAAGCTCCCCACAATAGAAGCACCTCAACTTCTTCACGTCCTGGGGTCTGTTAGGATACATCTTCCAATAGGGTTTTGAGCTCACTTCTTGAGGTACCGAGGTGGAGTCCCTTTCTTTCCCTGTGCTTTCCCTGGCTACTGCTATCATCAATTTTGCTTTGTTCTTCGCCTTCTCTTCTTCTCGCCTCAGATATACTTTCAAAGCCTCTTTCAACAGTTCATTTATTCCTCGTTCCTGCCAATCTTCTAGCTGTTTCCGTATATCTGGCCAGGACTTTGTAACAAACAGAACTTTTAATATGGCTTGCCCTTCAGGACTCTCAGGGTCTATGGTGGAGTACAGCTGGAAATTATGTTTTAATCTCTGTAGCCAGGTAGCAGGGGTTTCATCTTTTTCCTGGGCACTATCAAAGGCAAGCTTAGTATTGTTACTTCTGGGTACGGACTCTTTTATTCCTTTAATTATCAGAGACCGGTATTTGCTCATGTTCCTCCTGCCCTCTTCATCATTTGGGTTCCAACGAGGCTCAACAAAGGGTAATTTGAAATCTCCTGGGGGTCCTAGTCTGTTTTCCCTCTCCCATATTCTGATTCCAGCAGCTCTAATCAATCTAACTTCTTCTGCTGAGAATAATATATTTAAAATCTAATTCATATCTCCCCATGTATATATATTGGGCCCTAAAAATTGGTCTAACTGGTGTGAGACTCCTATTGGGTCTTCTACAAGGTGAGTTAATTCCTTTTTGAAAATTCGGACTTCGGAGGCAGTAAGGGGAGCATTTACAAACCCCACTCCACCGATGGCCCCTCCCATCAGGACCTCTCTTAGACGGAACATCTTCTCTACCTGTAAAGATCTTGCCCTTGTGTTTAGATAGGGACCCTCCTGAATAGCTTCTACACTAATTGTGTATCTCCCTTCTGTTCTCCCATAGAACTTTCTTTTTCCCAATTTGGTGGTGGTAAGGGAATTGCTTTTGGTTGTGGGGAGGAGACGCTGTTTGTCTGTTGCATGGGAGGAGGGGTGAGATCTAGTGTATGATTTGATGTATTGGCCTCCCACTGAAGGGGAGGCATAGGTAATGCCTTCGGGCAAGGCGTGAAGGCGGTGCCTGATGGTCCTGATTGTACCTGTTGTACGTCAGGCAGCGCTTGAGACACAGATACTTTCTCTGTGTCCTTCTGTATAGGAAGTGGTGTCTGTGTGTGACCTGATGTTGTTGTTGGATGCAGTGATGTTTGAGTGATGGAGAGTGTAGTAGTGTCTGTGGGACTTTCTGAATATATTGGTGGGGGTAGAGAAATTGCTGGGTTTTCTATAGGTGGCAAGTGATCTAACAGATCCTACCTTCTTTGATTTTTATCTCTTTCTAACTTGTTATTTTTTTCTTCCTTCTGCTCCTTTAATCTACATATCTTTGCCTCTTCTCTTTTTGGTTTCTTAGTTATCCAGCAAGAGGCATATTCTATTTGCACTAAGTCGGGTTCCTATCTAGTTCTTAAGTACTCCCCTAATTGTTGGCACATCCACTCATCTCTAGTCCCGGTCCATGGCCAACCTCCTGGTAAGTTTAATTTAGGCCAAACCTCTACACAATAGTGCACCATTTTAACAGGCTCTAATTCTTTTGTACTACTACACTCTTCCCATATTTCTAGCATTTGCCCCAGAGGGCTGTCAGGGGGAATATTCTTATTTCTCCCCTTTTTATTAGATATTCTTCCTTCCTTACTAACACACTTTCCCATGATGTTAACCTACCTTTCGAATCAATTCTAAGATCTTAACTGGAGTTCCCTCTATGGGCCAACTCTTCACACAGTATTCTTAAAGAAAACAAACAACTCCTTTCTAGTACTCTAACTCAAACACAATCGGCCTCGTCTAAACTCAAGGGCAAACAAACTAACTAAATGGGGTCTAAACACAAGGACAGTCAAAACAACTACCTACAACACACAAAGCCTAGGACTCACAGGGGTCCTAGTACCAGGGCTCTACCTCCTTGGAAGGCTGAGGGACACCAGGTTCTCCCTTGGAACTCCGGATGCCCTCTCCCTGGTATGGCCGCACTTGCCACCCCTCCAGGGACCCAGTGCCCACGGTCTCCCCTACAATGACTAACAACGAAAACAACTAAATGAGACACCAAGAGGTCTAACTCAAGAACAATCAAAACAACTAACAACAAAAACAACTTAAGGTGTCTGACTTGGTCACCACCAAGTGTTGGGGTGGATCTTAAGGATCCATCCCCTACGTCCCTCCCTGCCTTGCCTCCCGGCGGAGACTCCCCCTGGATGGGTTGACGACCTCTCCTTTAGGCCGTGGCAGCAGTGAGGGCCCATACACTAGCCTCCCTTCCAGAGTTGGAGCTCTCCCCTATGTCCCGCCGGGTCCGGGTTTCTTCCTGGTCAGGCAAGCTCCTGCCTAGTGCTGCCGGCTGCCTTCTCCTACTACGGGGTGCCAAGGCAGCACTCACCCCGAGACTGCCTGGTATGGGCCTTGCCCACCCCTCCAGGCCCTCCTTCCTACCTTCCACTAATCTCTCCTAGATTAGCTTGATTATACCTTCCCCAGTGTGTCAACCTCAGCAGGAAAGGAGAATGTAGTGGTCGCCTTGCTTCACGGCTGAAACTCCCCACCCTGGTGTGGGTTTACGACCTCCCCCTTGCTCACTACCTTCAGCGCCAACCCAAGTACCAGGGCCTAGTACCCTTAATGGGATATGGCGCCGGCGGCGTCTGGGGACACCTGGCCTCCTTACGGCCACTTGGTACAGGCCTAGCCCGCCCCTCCAAGTCCTAACAGCCCTCCTGGCCCGTTTAGCCTTGCTGGCCTACTTTGAAGTTTCCCTACTTTACCAGCCCACTGGGTACGGGGAAACCCACGCCCTGGTGAGGCCTTCAGGCCCTCTCCCTGAAAGCCACCACCCGCCTAGCCCTATCATCGTGGGCCTACCCCGACGTGCCACTCACACTTTCTAATCACCCCCTGCATGTAAGGGGGGGATTAGGGGGATCCCTACTTCGCCTCGGAGTGCCTCAATCACTCAGCGCGCCCGCCGTTCCCGGCTGGCCCCCTCACGGAAGTCTGGAACCGCGGTACTAGGGGGTCCTCACTCACGTGGGAGAGCCGAGCTGCCGGTCCCCCTCTCACTGGGTTCCACTCGCACCCCCCCGTTCCCGGCCGGCCTCCTCGTGGGAGTCCGGAACCACGGTACTAGCGGGTCCACACTCGCTTGGGGCATCCGGAGCTGCCCGGCTCCCCTCTCACTCACACCTCACTTGCTCGCTCCGGTTCCCACCACTGGTGGGCTTCCCCCTCCGCTGGTGCTCTTCTCCTGGCGCCGCTGCAGCTCCCCGCTGATCTGGGTCCGGTGATCGCCGAATCTCCGGAGATGTCCCTCAGAGAGGTGGCTGTCCTCCTCGAAGGTCCACTCCGGCTTGGCAATCCCAGACGAGTCCCCAAGCTGTAAGAAAACAGAGCCGGGCCGAAGCCTTTATTTAATCAGCTCTTTTATTTGGATCAGGGGGAGTGGACCTGTACAAAGGGAGCCAGCCCAGGGTCGTCACCGCCAGGAGGAGGAGGTCGCGCAGAGTCATCTCTTGCTCACGCTGAGACAGGCTCATCCTTCCAGCCTCACAGGAACCCAAGAAGGTGCTTGGCTGGTGGTCTAGGGAGGGATTCCGGCTGGGAGCGTCACCTGGAAGTTATGGATAGGCTTCAAGGGCACTAATGCAGGGCTAGTTGCCCTCCATAAGTGCCCTTGTAGAGATGTTATTCAGTTATTGATAGTGGCCTTCTTTTTCTTAGTAGGTGTAGTTTTGTAGTTTCTGGAGTCGCAATCCCATCAGTCTTAGATCTTATTTGCATGTGTCTTGTTGTGTCTCCTCCCCTGGCAGATATGGCCGAACAGAGACCCTGGGTTGGGCTTGATGACGTCATCTGTAAGAGACAAACACAGGCTTCCCCGGCCCTGCATCTAATTGAACTTAACAATGGACAGGTAAGTCAGAACATTCATGGCAACACAATCTAACTCTCTCTAGTTACCCAGAAACAAGAAATAAGGAGGAGATAACATAAAACTTATTTCTAACACTACTGCATGTTACAACAATTGGGTTATGCTTCAGCTGAAGCCTCCCCGAGGGCTCTGTGTTCAGTGAGTGGGCTATTGTGGTTCCCCTTGTGCAGGACACCAAGGTTTGTGTGGTGTGTAGGGACCCTGGGAGTGTTGTTCAGGTGCCACATGCTCCTTCACAAGGCAAAACAACACTAAAATGAGGGGAACCAGAAAACTCTGTGGTGATATTTTGTGGCTGCAGCTTTCATTTGTTTTGAATTGGTGCATTTTAATGTGCTGAAAGAACACAGCATTGTAATTAGTTGGGCCTTATGTTTCTGATAACTGCTTGAGCCTTAATATCCTGCAAAGCATGGTATTTTTCTATTAAAAGGGAAGGTTTATGGTCTGTATTTCCATAGAACCTCATCCTTAAGGAGAAACAGTCCATTACACAAAATAGATTTCCTGAATGTTTCTCAATGTTATTTGCTTAATAGAATCATTAGTACGACAATTATAAAGAAAAATGCCAACTAACCAGAAAAATGCTCTGTGGGTCTCGGGCTGCAGTACATATAATGCTGCTATGTACTTGTAAGCAAGGAGTTCCCTCTGTATTTATTTTGAAATCTGGTATCATTGTTCATAAGCTGAAGGTGTCCTTAAAGCAAGGCTTTAGACAGTCAGACCCTACTGAACTTGTGCTATGAACCAGCTCCGCCCGGATAGCAGGGAGCTGTCGCAGCACGATTCGGTGAAGGCTCAGGTAGAATGACGCAGATGGCTAAGCAACTGCAGCCCTCACACAGGCGACTCAGGGCAAACGACAAGACAGACGCTCCAGAGGCAGGTCTGAATTCCTCAGCACCTGGTCTCCAAAGGCGACCCAGGGCCTGAGAGCACAGACTTTTGTTTAGAGGGTAACCAACAGATGGCCAGTAACAGTTTGGCAGAGGAGGGATTCAACTGGGAATGACACGCAGTATCAACAAATGGGGTGAACTTGGGGAGGAATCAGGGTCACATGGGCTAATGGGGCTTCGAGAATTAGGGGATTTCCAAGGAGGGGTTTAGGGAGGAGGTTGGCCCATGGGGAAAACTGACAGGGAACATTCTGGGGAAAAAGCAGGGTTTGGGTGAGTGACAACTGAGGGGCAGGTACATGAACTGGGGTAAACCATTGACATTAACAAAAACGGGGGTACATAGAACAAACTCATAGAACAAAATCCATAGAACTCAACACAGAACCACAAGGAAATCACACACAATTCACTCTCCAGGATAAAGTGATGCCATTTGTGGTATCCCTAGGAGATACCACAAACTTGTAATTGCTATTTGCTGGCAAGGTCAACAACTTTCAAATCTCAGTAGAATACTGAATGGTTGCAAATTACGCTATCCAAATACAACTGCAAATATATCACCCTCTACCTTTGCTCCACCCACACACTGCAAATAGCTACAAGAGGAAAACATTTACTGCTGAACAAGAAGATTCCTAAGTTATAGACATCAATAATTTAATAAATTGTAATTTATTCTGTCATTACTCACTGCACTATGGCTAAAATGAATGTTTTTGTGATTTGCTCTTTCCTAGTAGTATGACTGTAAGTAGAGGTCCTATTTATTTTTTTTTTTAATTCCTGCAGATTCAGTGCATCTACAGGTAACAATTTATCACAGCAGCATGAACTACTGTAGGCTAAGAATTGCAGACTGAGAATTGCTCTGGTCACAAAACCCATGGGCAGGCAATCTCTAGAGCACTCTGGACCTGGGGAGGAGGGGGGAAATATGTGCTTTTGGTTAGATAAGTAGTTACATACACTGGTCATCAGGAGTTTTATTGTGCATTATTTTTCTTTTTAATTCATAAAGTAAGTGATCTAAGGCTTGTACCTCATTCTGAGGAGAATCTGTGTAGTGTGCATAACTTGCCCTGAAAGTGGCTGCTGAATGCAAAATGTGCCATTGTAACAACTGCCATCAAAGAGAGGCAGCATGGTTTGAGGGTGTCTGTACCCACTAGACAGTCTGTTAACTGCAGCTTAGTGTTGAGTAAAAGCTAATTTACATTGTGTCAAAAGTCAGATACTTCAGCCAAAAGGAAGCCCGACGATAGCGTGTTGCTCTGGATGTCCAGGCTTCCATAACCCATTGTAGTAATATTGCTTATAGAATATACAAAAGCACAGGGCCCATCCGGTTGGGTTTTAGATATCACCAAGGATAAAGTTTCCCTGCCCACTCTGTCCCCTGTGCCGGTGCTTGATCACCTGCATGGTGAAAAAAAAAAAAAAAGAAACAACCAAACATGCACATATCTGATCAGAACTTCAGGCACTGGTCTTAATTTGGTGTTGTCTGCAAACTTGTGGAGAGTGTTGTCTAGTTCATTTAAAAAAAGGACTTTAAATAGCATTGGCTGTAATATCTGTCTCAGGAATGTTACTAGTGGCACCAGTTGGATGTGGTGCTGTTGATCACAAGGTTGGGGCTCTTCAATTGAGCCAGTTTGATGTTTATAGGAATAGAGCAGTAGGTGATGACTTTACATGTTTCACCCTGTTGCATGTAGCATGCCTGGATTTCCTGCTCTTGTTGTCTGACATCCACTGTGCCTTCCCCTCTGGAAAACAAAACGAGTGAGCCATGTGATCAGTATGTCACTTTATGAGCCACACAGTCATAACTGACAGTGAAATATATCTTGGTGAACATCCTCTGGAGTTTAGCACTACTGGCCTGAGGGTCCCTTTTCCTTTTTTTCTCCCCCCCTCCCGCTTCCTTTGCAGAGCACCTATGAGAACAGGCCATTCTGTGCACTGTATGGCTTCTAATTTGGGAGCAACAGATCCTCAGAAACTCCAGCTTTTATGGGTTTGGGAGCAAAGTGTCACTAGGCCAGTGCTTTTTGGTGTGTAGAGGACCAGTGGGTCAGGATGAGGGTTGGACAGGTGTGAGGAAGGTAACATGCCCAGAATATCAGCAGTAATATGCTCTCTTTGTTTGGACTCTTTGCTTTGCCTCTCTCCTGCCTGTGTTCAATTACTGATGATGGCCCGAGGGTCAGGGTTGGTTACAGAGCAAGGTTTGGGAATGGTTTGCTTTAGCAGTAATGTAGTTCAGTGCAAACAAATGGAAGTTACTTAGTTCCTGTTAATTGCTTTGGATACCAGGTGCTCTACCCCAGTGGTGGGTAAACAAGTGAGACGTCAGGGAGCAGCGAGGTCAGACTGCTCTGCAAGGGCAGGTGAGCTGGGGAGCCAAGGGTGATGCTCAGCCTGGAAGCAATGACCTCCCAAACCAAGGGTGAGTGAGACCTCCCCGGTATTTTTTCCCCATGTGGCTTCTACCCCGAGATCTGGCTGCAGGGATCACTGTGCCAGGCCAGAGCAAGCCTTGACTAGCCAAACCCTGCCAGAGAGAGGTTGCAGAACATTTTGATGCTTTACATTACTGCAGTGTGAATCTCTCTAATATTTGAAACTTTGTAGGTGCTGCTGAAGATTAACTATAAGACTTACTATTTTAGCATGTGGAGTGTTTTCTTATGGTTGCTAAAAGGAATTAGGACTTGAAATTTAGTGTGTTTTATCTAGCGACAATCAGCTGTGAGACTGGCTGTGCAAAACAGATCATAGGCTGTTAATGAAGATTTCTCACATACGTGTAAGATCTGAGGTATGTTGACAGCAGACAGAAATCAAAGGAAAATGTGTGTGTTTTAGCTACAGACTTGACAGAAAATGAATTTGAGAGCAGTAAACCCAGCTGGAGCATGATGTTTAGACTACATTATGGGAACTTTATTTCCAGATTAATATAATGCAAAAGAAAGGGGATAGGGTTTACACATCAAGAGACCAAGTCCATAGCCTGGTCTCTCTGACTGAGGGCAGGACCATCTGTTTCTTGCCTATTGTTGGCAAGTATCAGCTTTTATTGTGTTCTATCTTCCTTGCAGCTCAGGGAAAATCACTTGCTAATTACCAAGAAAAATCTCCCAACATGTAATAAACATGGAGAACTTTCTTTACAACTTTTCAGCTTTTCTCAGAGTTGTCTAGTCTTCAGATATTTCCAAATGATGGTACATCTTAAATAGTTGTCATATCTACTGTGATCTGATCTACTCTGCTCAGGAAAATGGCAGCATATTTGGAAAACAGGTGGCCTTAGTCATGGTTCTGCTACTCTGCTGGCCAAATGACGAGGCATATCTTGCTTTTACTGCTTTTGTGCTGTTTTTCTTGCCATAATGTTTTCATGCTTGTTAAAATAGTATGGTTCTATTTGTTGCATTTAAAGTAGCTGTGTGGTCACACTTCCAATTCAAACTGGCTTTTGTTTGTTCTATGCAGTTACTATTCAGAAATTTAATATGCTACTTGTTTGTTTTTTGAGATGCTTCAGTAGAAATGTTATATAAAATGGAGTCTAATGTTAATCTTTGTGGAAGTGCACTTATAAATGCCATTCTTGCTCAAAGCACTGCTGCTCAATGTTGGTCAATGCTTATGATTTCCAGTTAACTTTCCAGCCATCTGACAAAGCTTCTGTCCAAACCAATTTGATTCAAACAGTTTGTGAGGCATTGTAGTGGATGTTTGATGAAAGGCAAGATATTGCATCTCCTGTGTTCCCTTCAGCTACTGTTGATTTTGGTTTTTGTAATTTGATCACTAAAAACACTCAATCTTCCTTGTCTCAATTTGTTTTATAGGCCACTGTGCCATTGCAAGCAATGAGTGTGGGAACTTCTTGGACTGAAGCAGGAAAGTTTTGGTGACATTTACCAGGGTTGCTGTCACGTCTGCCTACACAGAGCTATTACTCTGCAGGTGATGGAAATGGGAAAGACCCATAGATGACAGTGACTAAAACTCAAGATGCTGCAGCATTGAAAAATGTAGTCAAGGGAGTTTGTACTTGCTGCTTGGAATACAGTCAGAATTATAACAAACATTGGCAAATATAAATTCCACAGTGCTCCCGCTTCTGGCCAGCACAGTAACCTACTGCAGTCAGCTCTGTACAGCAACAAGTGACTGCTGCTGCCCGTGTAGCTTTGTATCTTCCCAACAAGCCTGCCAGCCTCCTTTCAGAGGAACTTGTAGCTCTGAAAGTGGCCCTCAGACCTGCTGTATGTTCCTCATATCTGCATGCTTCAGTGTTAGTGCAAGGGAATCAGACAAAATGGGTTTATAGTTAGAAAAGTGCTCAGTTAGGAAGAGTCTTCATGTATGGAAATACCCCAAGACGAAAACTTTCCAAGGTTATCTGCAGCTCCTGAACTGAGAAAGGGTGAGAGGGGAATGGAGTTGAGCCCAGCAGCCTTCTGATGTGCAACTGGAGTGTGCAGGGTACAGCTAGTGTTCAGTTGGCACTGTGTTCCAGTGTGATCTCTGCTTTGTTGGCAAAAATCCTGTGCTGACTAGACTTCCCTTAATGCCTCTTGCATTTGGAAATCTGTTTAAAAGCAGTTGCTGTTGCAGCTGTTTGATGTGCAGCCTTGCAGAAGGAAATCCTTGCATGTGTCTGAAAGGTTTCCTGCTGCGGCACAGAGCATGTTGCTTTTAGTGGTGTCATGTCCTGATGTTGTGAAGAATCACAGCACTGCTGAGGTGGTGTGCTAAAAGAGTATGTTTTTATTTTTTTTCCCCAGTGTCTTTTGAAAGACAAGAATTCCTGCCTGTGTCTTGAGTCTGTGCTGCACCATGCTTGCAGCTGGCAATCTGCACAGGACCTATATCACATGCAGAATTCGTGACTGCGGCTGGGGAGAGTATTGATTTCATATACTGTACATGAAATGTATGTCATCTCTTTGGGGGTCAGGATCACTGTAACTGTTGAGAGCATCTTATTTCTTCCCCCTGTACTTTAACTGGCTAAAACAATCCATTACACAGATTTTTCTGGAAAACTTGGGAAGAATAGTGGAAAAAAGAATTCAAATTAATAACATTTCAAATGAATGAAATGGGTAATGTGCCCATGCGCAAATAGGATTTATAGTAATTTCAGTGTATGTGTGTGTGGGGAAAAATACCGACAAGTGTAATAAAAGAAATATTGGTGTTTTTTTCAAGCAATCAGTGTGTAGAATATTGTCCTTGGGACAGAAAATTTACCTTTATGCTGAAACAATGCATTGGGCCTCTTCCTGTCATCATTATATCAAAGCCTCAGTACATTTTTCATTCCCCCAGGCATTAATTTTCCAGCTATTGTCCTCAATACCAAACTCCATTCATAACATATAAATATATCTGGAGATTGGTAATAATATATAAAAATAAGTAAGCTGACACAAAATGGCTTTTGGTTTCCCCTGAGACTTGCAAAATAGATGTTAAAAGCAAGTGATTTAAAATAGCAATTTCATTAAAAATGTATTGCCATTGGTAGTTTTCACAGTTATCCTCCAGAACTATCTCAGGATTCCAAGAATGAAGTATGAAGCTTTGACTCTGCAGCTTTGTTTTTAGTTTATGTTAAACTTTGAGAAAACAAATCTGCTGGACCAAGTTTATGCCAAATAAATGTGTACCAGACTTATGCCAGCAAATCTTCTGATTCTGTCTATGTCTCTCATTTCGGTGGGCGACAGTCAAGACAGGGAAACAAAGGATTAGCTGTTTTCAGAAACTTAGTTATGCATATCAATACCCATGTGGATTTACAAATGTCTAAGGAGGTTGTGTTTCCTTGCCATGGGCATTGGGAATGAGTGACCTGCCTGAAAACTGCAGTAAGTACCAAGTTCCATTTGGGGAAATCATCTATGGGCCAGGTGCACTTTTCCAAATCACACAGAAGCTGGACTCGGGCAGGAATTTCCACCTAGATTTCCCTGTTCTAGATGGTCACTTCCTCCATTTGGAGGCCAGGCTGTGCCAGCTCCGGCTTGCTGATTTGGGGTCATAATTTGCATTCTGATCAAGGTCTCTTTTAGCCTTTTCTCTGCTTCCAAATGATTAGCATATGCCAGGCTGTATTTCACAGATCAGTCTGTTAAAGTGGCAGAAGTGATGGCATTTAATGAAGACTGATTACATAGACCAAGTAAAGCTGTTGGTGAGTACGACACATAATTGAATATGAAGATCACAAATACCTCAAAGAAGGAGAAATCCACCCACTGTTATTGGCTAGAGGAGTGGTTGTTACTTGAACTGAAAAGCTTCTGAAGTGGCAGGACAAGACTGACTCTCAGGACAATACATTCCCATTTGTGTTGTATGATATCTGGCAAATGGGATATGAGAATAATAGTTTTGAAAATTTAAAGGTATCAGTGCTTTTTATGTACTTGTTCTGGTCTGTGTGCACATATGAATCACTTCATGCAGACACCTTGTGACCCAGAGAAGGAAAAGGCCTTTGTGGTGGAGGAAGGATTTCCTTAGTGCAAGACATAACATTGTGTCCTGCTTTTGCACAATGTGGGATTGGGGTGAAAGTGTTGCTGGCCTGCAGACCTCTCCTTTGCACAACAGCATGAAGAGACCTGGGAGAGAATTTCATCTTTGAAGGTTCAAGAAGGTGGGGATTTTTCCCCTCTCCTCCTCTCTAATATTTGGCTTTATGCTGGCTTAGGTAGCTCACAGGTTTTCTTGCTCTTCAATTGTTTGGGGAAGAAGGAAAAGTAACTGTAGAAAATACTTTGACAGTTCAGTATAAGCTATTGAAAAAGTTGACATTTATGTCAGAAATAATGGGAGAAATTCAGTTTAAGTTAGAGGTAATGTTTGTTGTGCACACCCTGCTTTGTGAGCCTATTTAGTGAGAGAAAACATTTCTTTATATCTCAAGACAGATTCTCATGCTACATTATGTCATCAAGAAATTATATAATAAATTGCTATTTGGCATTAAAATTGTTATGCATTTTTGATAGGAAACCTACACCTTCATAAATGAAACAAAATAGCAGCATTAAAGCAGACAGGATATGCTTCAAGGTAGCAAACAGGTCTAGACAAGATAGTGACTGCTTTTTCATCTCCTGTTTTTATTACTCTTTGCTTCTGCTGATAGCTTCTTCAGGGGAGGTTTTAAAAATGGATTGCCTTCAATCTGATGTTCTTCAGTGTCAGATATAAATAATGGAGAATTGCTGCATGTTATTTTGGTGTAACCTTCTTGTAGAGGTGTGTAATCAGGGCAATTAGAACTTTGCCTATAGTTGTCTTGTGGGTTTGTTGTGCATACCAATTTCATCAGTCAAGAACTGCACATAAGTGCCTGGCCTCCTCATACCTCTGGAGACTTGCTTAGAGAGTAATGGTTTCTAAGCTGACTCACCTGGATCCTACATGATTTGTGGTAACAGTTTTTGTTATCCCCTCAAAGCTATTTTGCAGATATTTTGCTTTTTTGCATTTTTTTGCATTTCTCACCTCGGTGTATGGATGAGAGTCTGTGGTGAATGATGCAAAATGCCCAGAGCTATTGCTGTTACTGGAAGGAGATGAGAAGAAAGAGGCAGTAGAAGCTGACAGAAAGAGAATACCCCATCTGAAGAAGCTACAATGCTTCCAGGACTTCCTGGAAAAGCCATTGCAGTAGAGTCACACTCCTGGGATGGGTGCTTGTACTTGGATGGGGAGGAACAAGACTTGGTGTGTTCAGAGAGTAGTTTAGTCTCTGCTTTTCTCTATCCAACCTGTTGACAGTACTAATTTTGTGAGTGTTCTCACATTCCTCTAGATCTTGGCAATAATAAGGTCATTTGTATGTTATAAGTTGTAGCTGTGGCACTTGGCAAAAAAAAAAAAAAGAATCCTAAAAGCCCTCAGGNATCCTGTGTCCCAGGATTAACCTCTTGTTCTCATAGTTGGTGTAAACTAAAAATTGATGCAGCCTCAAAGATATCTTTTGCATATATGTAGCAGTTGTAAAATGTGAAATTTATGTTTCATGTCAGGTAAATAGAAGTGACTTATGTAATTGTGATTGTGAGATGTGTGGAACACGGCCATGGGACAGTTATAAGTTTTAATAAATAACCAAGAAAGAAACATGGCATAAGGCTTTTAAACAAATATCTTGCTTACTCATAAGTGAATAAAGTGAGCTTCAAAGTTTTCACAATACAAGTTTTGAGGTTTCTAACTAGTAGAAGTTTTTATAGGCTTTTAGTAAGTAATTATTATAAGCTTTAAGCTGCTTTGTAATAAGAAGTTTAGAACTATAGCTTTAAAATGTATATGAGGATTTGTGATCACCTAAACAAAAGAAGGAAATAAGTTCATCCTAGACCTGTTGCTGAAACCCAGGATATTGGAAATTTATGACCCTGAGAAAAGGGAAGATGGACATCAACATCAGCCTCAGAAATTTATGGATTTAAAGAAGGAAATCTAAACATCAGCCACAGAAATTTATGGATTTAAAGAAGGAAATCTGGACATTAACCTCATATTTTAGGGTATAGTAACCTGACGTTATACAGGAATTGATCACAATAGACTACAGAAGTTAAAAAGAAGAAAAATAGAAACTGAGGAAACCACCCAAAATAGAAACTGCTGAAAAATGTGTATTAACATGTATAGATGCCAGCAAAGACTAGCAGTCAATCGTGCAGCTGGGGGGACCCCCCCCTCCACTGCACCCAGTGCTGTTTGCTCACATTTTACCATCTGAGTTATTAAATTAATAAAGAAAATTGTTGCTTGATATATTTGCTGAGTCAAGCTTCTCATTTATTACACAGTCGTGGTGAAAATAGTAATAGAGGATATTATTGCTAAATGTGCCTGATTTGTTCTCTTAAATACACGTAAAAACCAGTAGATGAGTTTCCATTATGCCACTGGTTTACTGAGACTGTTAGAGATAGAGAAGCTATATATAAGGATATATTAAAGAACAGGCTTTTTTATAGCACTGTTGAAAACAATTAGTTTTTTTTTTTTTTTAATACTAGGATAAGTTACTATTCCAATGTCAGCAAATATCTGGAGATTTTTGCTGCTTTTGGTGAGGTGAACTGTAGCAGATGTGGCTGTTGGTCAGAACTGGGAGCGATACGCTGGGCAGCTCCACCGACCAGCCCTGGGCAGCTTTCCAGGGAGGATGGGAGGGACTTGGGCATCTTTGGGCCTCCAGTAATCTCAGTATTTGTATCTGCAGGAATTTCAGAAAAACAGCAATAGATACATTTTGTTTAAAATAAAAAGTATCCTACGGCATGCAGCAAAGCTTTATTTTTTTTTTTTTTTTGGTCACAGATGTTGAGCTCTGTATTTAATAAATGGTATTAAAATAACAGCGGGATGTGAAATATACTATTGTGTCTGAAATAGAAGTGCTATCCATTTGCTGCCAGATCATAGTGAGGTGTTACTATGGTGGCTGGAATAGTTTTTGCCACATCTGTTGCAGGTTTGGCTGCACTGTTGTGGCTGATGTTCCCTCCTGGGATGATATCCTGACTGCTGATTAGACCCTTGTGCTGGATTTACATGTTTCTAAAGTTAGGTGCGGGTAGAGAAAGTTTCTCAAGCAGGCATCTTGAGTAAGACCCTGCCTGGTAACCCTTCTTAGGACTCGTTTTTTGGATCAAATTTAATGTGTTCCCCCTAAAGCATTCCCAGTGATAATAGCTTTCCTACATGTGGAGGGACACAGTGCTGGGCAGGTAAAAAACCTCGGGATAGGAGGAAGCCTTGTTAATGTTAAGAAATTAAGAAACAATACACAGAGCTAGAAAACAATTGAGAGGGAAGATTAAGATGTGATATAAGACATGAAGGTCAAAGGCATGGACTTTGGTCAGGCTACAAATACCACCCCCCCAATCAATTTCTCCCACTCCCAAATCCTGACCTAATGGTCGATTGAGTGGTGATGCCGCCAGACCATCCTGGAGCATCTTAGGAATTTTTCTTTCTCTAAATAACAAGGCCTCTAACATGATGTAATAAGATAACATCAAGAATAGTCCTTCATCCAGCAGTATTTCCTGGCTTTTAGAGATATTTAAAACAACGTTGTCAGCTACCAGAATTTAACACGAGTGAGCTTCTCAGGTGCTTCTGTGATCCCTTCAGTGATGTGCTGGAGGGACAAAGCAAGGAATGGTGAGCTGAGAGTGGAGTGAAAATATGGCATGGGATGGATGCAGAGAGCCTGGGAGTAACTGTTGCCCTGGACTTCTTAGAGCTTAATCTTTCCTTGATATTTTAAAAAATGGAGCCCTTGTTCTGTAACAGTTAGAACAAAAGACATGTATCTGGGAAGGATTTGTGTGGGTCCAGGCATTTCATCTTATCTCAGGAACATTCAAGGTCAAGCTAGTGTTAGTTTAAATTTAAAGATGAAATCTGGCTGTGGATGTTGTTTTTTCTTTCTTCAGCAGGAAATATTATTAAACTTGCACCTCTCATCTAGGTCTGTTGGCAGTATGGGGTTCTGCTACTATATAATTTATCAAATTGGCTATTTTTTCCTTTTAATCGCAATTACTGGTCTAATCAATAGTAAGAGTAAACCCCAACCCCCCCCCCCCCTTTTGAAGCAGTAAACACTGCAGGGCGTTCCCTCCTCTTGCTAGTGCCAGCACACAACAGACATCAGTTGAAATGATGGAAGTTCAAGCACTGAAAAACCAAGCCATGGGCCTGGCTTTAAGTTCTGAGTGTTTTTTCCTGCCTCCTGTGTCTGGTGTTGTGCATGTCTGTCCTTCCACTGTTACTACAACCAGTAATGGTGGCAGGGCTGATGTCACAGCATGACCTTACCCTGTGCAGTGAGTTTCACACCAGGTAGTTATGAATAAAGAGAAAAGTCCTCTCTCTGGGAAGACTTTCTGGGTTATATCCAAGCTTTGGACCACTGTAGATCCTATTCCCTGTAGGAAGGATGTGTCCAATCTCCCACGTTGAATTGAAATTTAATTTTAGCCTAAGGATCATGTGTACTTCAGCACCTTACGGAATGATCTTTTGCCTTTGCAAAAACACTGCTGAGTTAACTGTATTCCTGGAAGAGATATCTTGATCCCAAAACACTAATTGCATCCTATTTGCATAGAAGAATTTGCTCTGCTTTTGTGAATCATCTGTGAGAGCTGGTTGTGATTCAGTGCCTCCTGGTCAGGCCTTCATTTGCACAATCTCCATGGCTGTGATTCAGCTGAAACAGGATCTCATCTGCTGGATTCTTAGGGTTGCTGTAACTCAGAAGAAATTTGTTAGGAGAATCAGAACCCGTGCATCCCATGAGAACTTGGAGGCTCAGGAATCCCTTATCTCTGTACTTTTTTTGCCTCTTGCAAGAATTGGTGTCCAAAGGGCAGGTATGCTGCATATTTTCCAAGTGTCTGCTGCAGGAGAGCAAATGTTCTCTCTAGATGAGAATTTTAGCTTTAAGAGTGAATTTTTGAATTTTGTATCTAAACTGTCCTTGGTGAGAGTACCTTTGTTTCCATCATGGGACTGTCTTGGAGCATATATTCTAGTCTAGTTTTATTTTGTATTCTGCAGTTCAGTTTCATCCAATCTAGGATTGATGCCATGCTGGAGTCCACGGGCTAGCTCTGCCACCCCAGCGCCGACACCGGAGGGGACACAATTCCCGAGCAAGCAATGGGAGCTGCAGCTTAGAGCTGCTGCTCTATGGCACTAGGATTTTAGAGAGTGCAGGCCAGGAGCAAGAATGAGGAGGGGATTGTGTTTTAGGGGAATTCCAAGGAGGGGTTTAGGTAGGGACTGGCCCATGTGGAAGACTGGCAGGGAACACTCTAGAGAAAGGGGCAGGGTAAGGGTAGACCGACAACTTAGGGGAGGGCATAACTTTAGAAATTATTACCTTAGGAATAATGGGGGGTACAGAAATTTCAACAATTTGTTAACGAAACAAACTTAAACACACCACCACATCGGATTCCATTTAATATGCTCTGATGACCAATGTGCATTTTTGTCAGTGAGACCAACAAGATTTGAGCTGAAGTGCAATCTCTCAGAAATGTGTATAATGTATACTTATTTGGTCTTAAACACCATCTATTTACTCTGTAGATCTGTTCCCATGGTGATTTTCTACTTGTCAGAGTAGGCACATTACCTGAGCCCTTCAGGGCTGGTGGTGAAGTACCTCTCTTAGGCAGGAATTCTTTCACTGTCAAGAAAATAATCCTATGGAATATATGAAGATTGTCAATACATAACCTATTGTTTTAAATACGTCAACTTTGAAGCCTTTCTATGGAAGGTTTGGTTGCACAGAACTTTTTCAATATTTCTTCAAAAAGGCTTTTCAGTGTTTGATGTAAGTATTCAGCACACCTAGAAATACAGCTGGTCCTCAGGAATTGTGAAGGTTAGCAGTAGGATACTTGGCAAAATGCAATGCTTCATCTTATAAGGTACGCCCAACTGGAAACTGTAGGATCTAACCTTTCACTACTATGAAAATCATCACCACCGTAGCAATTTATACTCCCTGCTTCTGTTTCTATTCCTGTGTTTTCTGCTTGCAGTGTCAGTAGAGGGTGCTCTTCTGGACAGAATTATCTGTTTGGTGGGCTCTAGTGGCATGGTTTGCAATTCTGGATGCTTCTGAAATGGAAGTTGTTGTGGATAAAGTCTGTTAAAGCCCTTGTTAAATGTTACAGCATATAAATTCCTTATTGATTGTTATAGTTAATATTGTTACAGATAAAATCCTGTTAATTGTTGCAGATAGTAAAGTATCCCTAGAGTTAAACTTACCTGTGAAGAGGATGTTTTGGGTTTCAGGGCCGGCTATGTTTTATCATTAATAGAGGACTGCGACCCTGAGACCGACATCGAAAATGGCCGACGAAGCAGTGACTGCAGCGATTGGTGGAGTAGCCCCGAGCATGGAAATCGTACAGACATGGGCCAAAACCGGGACCACCTTAGACCAAGATCGTCTAATTACAACACCCCTGAACCAGAGCGAGCCAAAGACAGACCTATGAAGACCTCACAACAGTAAACACACCCTGTCTCAAGTGAGTAAAAGTCTGGCTGTAATTTGTGAGTATAGGTGCAGGCAGGACACCCTCTGGACTTGACAAGCCTGTTGAGCATTTCTGCGGATTCCCGCGAGGTGGAAAGCTCCGACCCCGCCTTCCTGCACTACAAAGATGGGACCGATTCAGCGCCTCCTCTTCCAGGTGGCAGAAGGCCATTGCGGAGTGGATGCAGCCCCGATGAGCCCCTCCCTTGCATACCATCTAATAAAGAGCTGCTTTTTAAATAAAGGCTTCGGCCCATGTTCACTTCAGAAGTGAAAATAAAAGCTTTCACAGGACGGGGTAATCGTCTTTCTCACATCCAGTTAGTTCTTTTGCAGTACATTCAAGACAACCCTCTGGAGTACCTCTCTGTCAATCTACAAGAGTCAAAGAACACCAAGGGGATAACCACTGTGCAGGACATAGAGAGGAGTAAGATTTTTTTTAAGAATTAAGAAAACCAGTGGTCTTTTCAGCTTATTTGTTGTGAAGGGCAGATGGAATCTCTTTTTAAGCTTTACATGCTTTCTGGAAGCTATATACCCAGTTAAAATCAGGCCTAAATTTGGCCTTCTGTTACACAGAAAAAGGTGATGATTGGTCTACAAATGAGTTGTGTGATGTTAATTCCTAGGAAGGAGTTTTTAGTTTGAGAGCTTTTCAGGGCTTCATAGCTTTCCTGCTGTATTCCCTGGTAGTGATGGGCTTGCCTTGTGGGGGCATTGGGATGCTTAATGGTTGTCAGATTCTCCTCCACAAAAGATCCACTGACAAAGACAGTGTGAGTCTTCAGAATGGCTTCAACGCTGAATTAAAATCTGTGACTGACACTAGTAGAGTGCCCACAGGTAGTTATTTTTAGTTACAAGCATTTTGACTTTTCCAATCATCTGCTGGAGAATAACCACTCTCAGAGGCAGGCAGAGGAGCCTCTGGACTCGTTGTCCTCTTTTCCTTTTGTGTTCAGGTAGTATCTGTTCCAACAAGTACACTCAAATGTCTTGGCATGTTTTGTGCCAGTGCTTAGCTGCTTCTGTAGTGAAGGGCTTTATCCTGAGCAGGTGACAGTAAGAGTGGCAGGCAGGCTGTCTGTTCAAAACATTCTTTTCTAGGCACCTCTGCCCTCTGCGTAGCTCAATAGACGCCTGTTCTCAGGTAGTTTATCTGCAGTAAAGAAATTGTGCCCTTGTTTGGTTTATCCTCACCCTGAAGATCTTGCTAGTGGGGGAAGAACTTGCTTCTGGAATTATTCTCTCTGAATCCCAAGAAAAATTTATCCTTAACAAGTGATAGGGACAGGCTTGAAATACAGCTGTAACCTGACTTATATTGCTGGGTCAACTCCCTGGTAAGCAGGACAGTGTGATGCAAATCAGTGTTGACTGACCTTACATAACACTTTTGTCTTGGTTAAGCCTGGACAAGTACTCTGAAATACATACAATCTCACCACCTTTCTAAAAAACTGGAATAATAACTTGGAAGTTAAGCTAGTGGATAACTTCAGAGATATCATGCTGATTTCCATTCAAAGACCTATTAATTTCAGAAATAATGTGTTGGTTTTACCCTGTAGACAAACTTAACATTTTCTTGTGGCTTACTCCTAGGTACTTCAGGCTTTTTTCTTACTGTATTGGGATGTATATTTGATATGGTATTATTAGACTTGCTTGCAGTAATCCTTAGGGATAGTCATTCTTTCCATTAGATCCATAACCCTTTCCTACTAAAGTGCTTTTTTTGTAGTCATCCCAAATGTGGTATGCCCATTATAAAACACTGTAACTGTTAATTAAAAGAGATTGAGGTTTTCACTTTCTGTTATATAGTCATATTTGGAATGATATAAAATGAGAAGTTCTGTACAGGAAAACTTTTTGCTCAGATATTGCAAGTGTTGTCTCACCATCCACTTATTTGCAAAGAGTGATAATATTACCTGTTTTCCTCTGAAGTTGTAGCTGGCAATAGATATGGTATGTGTCACAACACATTAATATTCCAATGACTGCTGTCATGACTGAGAACAAATGTTGAGATAATGAGGGTGCAGGATGATGTGCATGCAGACCAGTCCAGTTTAGGCATGACTGTTTATCAACCTGGTGTGCAACAGCAGGACTTATGAACTCACCAGGTTACCAGCACAGTAACTCTCTCTAGAATTCTCTGCTTTACTTGCCAGCCACCAAGAACAGGTTTTGGCAGTAGAGCATGAGGAATGGCTTGCTGGAAGCTTGGCCTTGAGAGAGGCAGCCTACACTGCTTGTCTCCAGCATAAGCACTGTGAGTAACTGGAGTTCTGGAGGCTGAACAGAAGTGTAGAATTGTTTCACACTGTCCTGAGATATGAGAACTTTGTTCCAAGCCAAAGTGAAAATCCTAAACAACTATCCTTCTAATGGACTGTCCCTTCAGTTTTCAGCTTTTCTGAGATTTTTTTTGAGAGTTTAAATGTTTTGATGTATTTATTTTTGCCGAGTGGGGTTTGAATCTAGGAGCTTACTCTGAAGCTGCAGAGAAGAAATAAATAATTTTTTCATGTAACTTTCATATCCATCCTAAGTCCTTGGAAACCATCCCAAGCCTCAGAAGGTCACATGTGGCATAGGCAGTTGAGAGCAGCTTTGTTGGTGCTTACACATCTGTCCTTAGCAGATACTAAAGTAAAATCCTAATTTGTGGAGATTATGCATTTAAATATCAAAGGAATACATTACTCATCTCAGCTGCTCATATTCTTTTGATGGTGATCCCTTTCTTTTCAATCCTGCCTGTGTCGAAGGGTGGAAGGCATTTGCGTGGTGTTTACTGAGTGACTGTTCAGCCAGTCCTTCTCCTCCTGCTACAGCTCATACGTGAGACCTGTGTGCAAACTAAGCTCCCTCAGATTGATCTGCATTCAGAGCCTTTTCCAAAGCAGTTATTTTTCCACTGAGCAAAAAATAAAGATGCTGTTTACTGGACCTGCAGTTTGCCAAAGTCATCTTCTACAGAACAATGTTATTGGTATGTTTTAAAATGATAAGAGCATGGTTTATGTGACTGGTGCCCTGACTTTGCCACCTGAATTTTGGGAAGGAAAAGGAGGCAAAATGTTGTGACTTCTTCAGATATAACCACTTCAACCAACAGTTTCATGTCACAGACGCTGTTCAAGACCGGTGGCCAATGCCTAGCAATATTTTAATTTGTAAATGACACCTATTACAGGACTTTGAGAAACATGGGCACCTGGAAGCTGTGGGGAACTGTGGTGTCTGTGAGCTGCACTGGAAGGGCTTCATTCTATGCCTCTTGTTATGTACCTGAAAGTCCAGCGCAAACTTCCCCTTCTGGCACCCAGGGGCTATGCATACTTATTTTAAAGCAGAAATACAACTTGCAGTGAGCTACATTTTCATTGTCCAGTACACCTCCCTAAACTTTTGGGACAAACTCCTCTCTGCTGCAAACCTTGCATGCTGAGAAGCTTGTGTTGGGAATGACTCTGTGTGGGCATAACAAGTGTGGGTTAAAAAAAGGGTAAATACTGTGAACAGTGGCTTCAGCTGTCTTTTGACTTCAGGATGAAAGGCTGCCTCATGAAGCACCACCTCCTGACTGGTTCCAGCATCCATCCTTGCACGGGGTTCCTGTGTCCTGTGGACACTGTATTGAATTTCTTCCCAGTGTCCAGTGCATTTATCTGCTTAGTGCTCTGCAAGGTGCAGTGCTGCTGCTGTCCCCAGGGGTGGGCCAGTGCTGCACAGAGGAACTCTTGTCTCTTCCAAGTGGTAACACCAGTGACACAAAGATTTAAACTGGGGGCTCCCAGTGGGTTAGTGCTCAAACAGGGCATCTTCTCTTCCACCTTCAAATCCAGCTTTTATCACATCACATCACAGATGTAATTATTTCTTGGTCATTGCTGACTTCAGTAATTGTCTGGAAAATTCTGAAAGAAAAAAAGTATCTTTAAGCCTTTTTTAAAAAGTTCTTTGTTTAGTCACTTATCCAAGCCTCTGGGACTTTGCTACCTCTTTGTTAGCCTGCTGGGGGAGAAGGCCAGTTGTGAGTGTGGTTTTGGGACCATTTTAGCTTACAGGCCCTCATGAATATCCTGCTGTTGGGTGTTGGTGTGGGTAATGTTTCTGGACTTTTCTGCATTTGGTGATAATGGAGAGTCATTTGATTTCAGGATGGTAGTGTAACAGTTAAATGCCTTTTAATGTAGCCCTATACCCCTAAAACACACATATCTGCTGAGGGATGTTTTTGTCTATAATGAATACTAAATATTGTACCAGCTTAATATGCTGTTTTCCTGACCAAGTAAGCTCATTGTCTTTTAAAACTCCTGATTTTAACAGTGGGGAAATGTGTATGTAGGTGTATATATTTTCTCTTCCCTTCTTCCTGAAAGAGTTTGGTGTGAGGCAGCTGTGCTATTAGAAGTGGTAGTAAGTTTTTGATTGTGATTACAATATTGCTTTAATCTTGTTCTGGAGGTGAATTTAGACAAGCAAACTATTCCTTACAATGTAGTCAAGTTTCACTTAATGTGGTGGGATTTTGACCTCTGATTGCTGTGGATCCCTTATTTGCTTTATTGAGATTGATTCTGAGGCTCGAAAGGAGAATGGCTACTGAAACTTCACTGGTTACAGGGAATGACTGAGTCCCTAGAGTAGCACTAATTACTGCCTGGAGCAACTCAAGAAAGGAAAGAAAGAAGCTGACATGTCACTGAAACATTCCTGTTCTAGCTCAGTTTCTGTGGAACTAACAGAGGGAAAATAGAGTGCTCTTTACATAACATTTTATTGTTTACTCACAATTAGGAAAGATCATCCCGAAATGACAGTTTTTCATATTTACTTTTCATTTTCCTGTTCTTGAATTGTTTTAGATTTCTGTTGTGCCTTTTAGGGATTTTTATATCTAAGCAATTGTGTCAAAGGAGAAAAATGTATTATTGTTGTATGTTTGTAATGGTTTGAAAAAAAACCCAAACAAAACAACAGGGTATTACGTCTGGTGAACACCCCCCACTGCCCAAAGGAGTTAATAAGAGACTTGGCAGGAAGTTCTGCCTCTTTTGCCTCTGGTTCTCAAGGAGGTAACTTAAGACCGTGCTGTAGCCATGGGTTGGCTGGGGAGGGGCTAGGCCTGCAGCCACTCTCCCGAAAGGGAGAGGGGGGAGGCTGAAGGGAGGGCTTAGCTCCATCCCATGTACCACGGGAGCTGGGGGGTTAATCCCAAGGTAAATCGGTCCCAGGCCACTCTCCTCACTTGGAGGAGGAGAGGCAGACCCTGGCCAGATGGCGGAGAGCCCTTCCTTTTGATCCCCTCCCCCTGCTGCCAGGGGAGGGGGAAAAAGGGGAGGTGGTGGCTCGGGCTGCAGAGGCAGCCGAGCTGGACAGCCGTGGGGCCGCAGGTGGGAGGCAGCCAGGCGGCAGTGACAACCCCTCCCTCCCCCGCTTGCTCTGAATGAAGTGGGGGCGAAAAGGGAGGGCTGGGAAGCCTAGAAAGGTCCCAGAGCGGGCCCTGGCCAGCATGGGTAGAGCGGGAGAAGCTGTGGTTTTTTTCTCCTCCCTTGCCCTGCCTGGTTTCAAAGTTCCCGGCGGTAGCCGGCAGCTGACATCATCTACAGAAGAACTGAGACAAAGTTGTTAACCCTTTTCCCTCCTTCTGAGAGACATTGTGAAGAAGATAGAAAGAACTTCATGGCAGATGGACAATTTTTCTGAGTAGATTTGGGAAAGTGCTTCATCTAGCAACAGTGTGGACTGAGTAAAATCTCACTGAAGGCTGGATGAGCATTTTGAAATATTCCCAAAGACTGAGAGAAACCCGTGCGGCATTTGGGCAGGCTGCAGGGGGATAGAAGTCTGGACATGAAGGTTGAATTGAATTTGAGTTGTTGAGGGATGGGAAGGAAAAGTGCTTTGTGACATTTTTCTTTTTTTTTTTTTTCTCTTTTTCTTATTTCTCTGAGTGTGTGTGAATAAATCTATCTTTGCAAGTCATAGTTGAATTGTTTTGCCTTTGTTTCTGTTTTGGTCATGATCTCAGATGGAAAAATGTTTGGCAATAATGTCAAACCTTGACAATGTTGTATGCTGTTGTTTTTATACCAGGGAAATATGAACTGTTTCTGGCAGTGCATTACAATTGGAGTGGTCCTCTGTGTTCAGTAGTGGTGATTTGTGCTATTTGTTCTTAGAGGAATTTCATCCTTAATTTCTCTTTTCTTCAGTGGTAATTGAGTATTTGATTTTAAAGTTGGGAGTATATTTTATACCAAGCACTCCTGCAGATCCAAGTTCTTGGAGAGTTTTTGGCGTTTACCAGAGGGAGCATAAGATTTTAGAATGAACTTGAAAAGGTAAGCTGTGTCAAGATTTATGTTAACAGTGGTATAGTTCAACATGGAACTTTGTTATAAAGTTGATTTGTTTATTATACAGACTTTTATTGGTTTGTTATACAGACTAACATTTATTTGTTATACAGACTTTTCTATTATAAGAGTTCCCTTATTCTCATTACCGTTCCTGCCCAGTTTTGAACATGCTGAACCATATCCTCACGCTGAATGATGTGTAATGCTCATACTTGTTCTGATCTGCTCAAGGAAGAGTGATAACACAGAAATATATTTTGGTGTGTTGATTCTACTGATATATCTGCTTTAATAATGCAGGATTTTCATTATTTTAGTGCCTTTAATTGTCGCCGACTGGCTCCTCCCAGACGAGGACAGACTCTCCGGATCCAGTTCCACACTCCCCAGCTCCTGGTCTCCGAAGAGCCCAGAGCAATGGGAACACTGACTTTTATTAGAGGGGTGGCGACCAAAAGGCCACCAATGATAGCTCACCAAAGGAGAGGTTTAACTTGGAATGACAAAGAGTAACAATCAATGAGGTGAACTCAGGGAGGAGTCAGGGTCACATGGGCCAATGGGGCATCGAGGATCAGGGGATTTCCAGGGAGGGACTTAGCGAAGAGGCTGGCCCATGGGGGAAGTGACAGGGAACATTCCAGGGAAAGAGGCAGGGTTTGGGTGAATGACAACTGAGGGGCAGGTACATGAACTGGGGTAAACCATTAATATTAACAGGAACGGGGGTACACAGAACGAGCCATAACATACAGAACTTAAAGTCTAAAACAGAACTAGGGGGGAATCATAGGCTGCACACCCTCCAGGGTAGTGCAATATCATTTGTGGTATCCCTAGGGGATACCACATTTAATATTCTCTCTGTCACTCTTATGGCTCAAAATGAGCTTTAAAAATGGTTTTGTTATAAAGAGAATAATAGTGGGTAGAGATGATTTGGTTTTGCAAGAATATTTCTTGTGCATGTTATTAGACTATGATATTTGCATTTGAATTAATGCAGGGATGTAAGGAGGGTGTTTTGTTCCAGCACAGTTGATTTGTATGTGCAAAGGCAAGTGAACACTTGTGTACATTTCCCTTTCAGGAATCTGTGACCTGCCCCTGAGGCTTCTATAGTTTTGAAAAATGTGTGTGTTTGTTGTTTGTTCCCCCACCCCCTGAGCTGTACAAAAGTTTGGATGGTGGTTTCAAATGCCTTTTAAAATGTTTTATTTCAGATCTCCTTGGTGGCTTTGGCACCAAGGTCTTGCACAAAAGGGAAGGAAATGCCAACGAAGCTTCTCATTTAAGTGAAGTTACTTGGAAGAGTGTTGCTTTTGTCAAATTGTGTAAACGGAAGAGACCCAAAGGAAATGACTGTGTCTAGGAAGCAGAAGAAAAGCATCAGCCTGACTGCAGAAGAGGGGAAGTAACTAAAATACTTATTTCTACTAGGTTGGAGAACATCATATGTTAGGCAGGCTTGACTTTTTTGAAGCATGAACTTTACTGTGACATGCTCTGCTACACGCAGCAACAAACACTCCCTAAAGCAGAACATCAGGCAGAACATTCTGTGAGAACAGGGTGGTGGATGCGGGATGGTGTTTATTTAAAAAGAAGTTGGCGTTTCTCAAAAACCATGGCAAATATGCCATTATTTTTATTTTCTACACAACCTGTGAGGTATCAGACATATTCTAATGAGATTCAGAAATACCAATCTTATAAATATTGATAGGGAAACTTTGTTCTCATCCATGGAGAGAGATTGCATTTTGCAATTATACAGTTTCACTCATGTGAATGTATTGCAATTTGTTCTTCTGTCTCCTTCACAGGAGAAACTGTTCAGAGTTACAGTTCAATCTCTGTTCTCAATCACTTCTCTTTGGCATTTCCTAGTTGATGAGATATTTAAAATTGCCTGATGTTCAGAGGATGCCATCGAGGGAGATTTCAAAGGTTTATGTGCAAAGCTGATGAGAAGGCAGCAGTTGGTTTTCTACTACAAAAATGTCAAAAATCATCAGTTCGTCATTTTAAGGAAAATGATGTATTTTTAACCAAACCTGCTAAAAATATTGATTTGTTAAAATTTAATTTTTTCCAAGGTGGTTTTCTTCTTTTTTTTCTTTTCTCTCTCTCTCTCTCTTTTTTTTTTATTTTTTTATTTTTTTAAAAAAACATTTATTTCAGGGTTTTATGGCTAAATTCTGTGGAATATCCTCTAGGACAGGTCACAGCACATTCCAGATACCACATGTTATTGTGCACAACTGTGCTGCAATCCAGTAGTGTGCTGTGGTTCTTATATCAGTTGCAATGAAACCATAGCAGAGTCTGTCTGTCTTTGGTTCACCACAGTAAAATCCATCAGAAATTTCCAGGCCTTATTTAACTTCAGACTTAAAACTAAAATAAAACAAGCTCCCAAATCTCATAAAACCCAAAGAAAGCAACACAATACTTAGTTTTCTTTGTTAATTGTCCTCCTGCTGGTATTTTATCAGGTGGACTTAATTGTGAAGTCTGTGAATATTAAAACTGGACCTCCTTTCATAACCCTAACCCTTTCATTATGGAGATGTCTCTCCTTACGTATGGCTGGTGCACTGATTTGCAAGTGACATGTCAGTGCAGAGATTTCTTTTCATGCTTTCAGCATTCACTTAGAAATATTGGTTTAGATGCATTAGAGAGAATCTGCTGTGAAAGATGGCTGACAGGTACAGTCTCTGGTAAGCTAAGCTCTGTATGTAATCTTATGCTGCTTGTCGAGTGTTATGAATTACTTTTAGAGAGTTCTGTTGTCATGTTAATTGTAGCCTCTTGTTGTTAGTAGTAGTCCTGTTAATTGCAAGTTCTCTGTTAATTGTTAAACTGTTAAAACACGTTAAACAATTAGAGAGGGAGAACGGAGGGAGGCTGCCGAGATACGTCTGCTTTGTTGCACCCTTAGACACGTCATTCAGTGTCACCCAGGACAGCGTTAAAGGAGGAGGCGGGAACCACCACCAGATTGGAGGAGATAGCCAGAACATGCAAATGAGGACCAGCTCTACCAAAAAATGACTTGTTTTGCCCTAAAAAGCACCACCAAGGACTCCTGTAAAGGAACTGAGGCGGAACTAGAGGGCCAACGGATCAGCACCAGTAATATCTCTCCCCCCGCTTGTTTTCTAATCTACCCCTAACTTGCAGGGTCACCTTCCAGCAAGTAACCCCTGGACCGAACGAGCCACCATGAGCCATTTCCGCGTTCACTCGCGAGGCTGGAAAGCCCCTACCCTGCTGGCATTCCACCAGGTCGACAGGATCCACGCTGCCTCCTCCTTTGGGTGACACGACGCGGCTGCAGACACTTCAAGACAGGCCCCCTCCCTGCCTCCTCTAATAAAAGAGCTGCTTTAATAAAGGCCTTGGCCCAGAGTTTTTCATTACATCTAGTATCTTTGAAGCTGAAGACAAAGCTTTTGAATCTGATTTGAAATAAAAGGTATATCAAGCAAGAGCTTCCTGGGGAAAATGATTCATCTCTGCTGCTTACATGTAACCCTCATGAGAGAAACTGAGCCTTGTCGTAGCTGTTTTGAAACACAGGCAGTAACACTGGAATAGCAAAGTGGATTGCAATACACCGCACACCCAGAGGGGTGTTTGTAAGGGCATGGAGGGTGGGTCAAGCTGGCTGCTGCTTGTCTGTAGTGCTGTTCCTGGGTTTTGCCTTGCAGAGCCCTTGGGCCGCAAGGTCTTTGTGCTCCAGCTTCAGACCCTGAGCACTGTTCAGGATCCTGCTGCTCTTGCTTGACTTGCATTTTTTCCTCTCTGCTACATGGAAATCCTATTGCTCTTCAACTGGGGAGTCCCTTTCAAGGACTCTTGCTGTGATATAATAGGTCAAAACCATCATGGGGACTGACTACGATGTGAAGATAAAATAGAAGGATAAGAATCCAGTGGCACTTCATTTCCTATGCCAGCCACAGGCTGCTTGCTTGTATTTTTCCATCTGCTGACTACAACTTTCTATGATTCTGACTTTGTTCTCTAAGTAGAAAACAAGAATAGGTCACATACTGAATAGATCAAAGCTGCTTTAATAGTATACTTTTTGTCAAACATACATACTCATAGCAGAGCTGTTTTCAAACTGAATGCTGTCAAGCTTTTATTGGTACCCAGTGAGAGCATGCAGAAATATAAGATATTGAAGTAAAATTACAGCTTGAAGTTCTTGCCCTCAGAATTATGCAGGCAGTTCTTTCATGCAGAACCATAATGTATTTACTTACTATTTTGTAGAAGGGCTTATGAAATTACCTGCTTCTGGGAGCATGAACCTGTGTCAGAAATAAGGCAAAAATCAAACACAAGCAAAACCCCAGGTAACTCCAAGTGCCTGAAGCTATACTGTCCTAGGCTGTGATTTGCCAAAAGAAGCAGGGGCATCCCAGTTAAGCACTTGCACTTGAGCCACTGCAGAAATCCATACCTTGCTGCAGAAGGGGATGGCTCTTTAGGTACAACTTTTTCCTTAGATTAGACCATTGAGACTGACACACTCTTCTGTCAGTATGTGTGGAGACTTTTCTCTCAACAAAATGAGGAGCTTCATGTGATGGCCAGGAGTGAATATCACAGTCAAGCTGCAGAGAGAAAAATCCTTGTGGAAGGAACAAGACAGAGGAAGATGAGGGTCACCGCTCTAACTTATCAGAGCATGTCTGCTGGGTCACTGAAATATGAGGTGAACTTAAAACAACATGAACTTATAAATTGTTTTTTATGATGTTCAAACTGTTCTGATGAATGTACTGTGAAGGAGAAACCTGCTATGGATGGGAGCTCCTCTGGGCTTTGTGCCAACAAAAAAATCATATGGCTGTGGCAGATACCACGCTGTAGCTGCACAAACAAATTCTAACAAGTGGGTGAACAAATGTTTATTGGCAAAAATTTAGGGAATTTGGAATCGGCATTGCATGAATATGATTGCATATGTTTTGGCCTTCTTGGGTCTTGGCTACATCAAGTTCACATTCCCTGGATATTATCCTGGACTTCAGCATATCTGTTTGGGATGAACATTCCCCTGGAATACCACTATGCATTGCAGCCCAAGATGCTGGAAGAGCCATGTGACAGGATGCTATGTCCACTTGTGCTTTATTAAACTGGTACAGTACACGTTAAAAAAACAAGTACCTTATCTTTCGTGTATAATGAAATGGTTTTTCTGTACAATTAAATACAAGTACCACATTTTTCTTTCTAATCCTAATTTCTTTCTAAGGCCTAACCCTAAACATAAGGCTTAACCCTATGGCCTAACCCAAATCCTAACCCTAAGGCCTTACCCTAATCTAATGCTTAATCCTAACCCTAAGGCCTAACCTAAACACCTAACCCAACTCTAACCCTAACCCTATACCTTAACCCTGAACGCTAACCCTAACTGTAAGCCTAAGCCTAACCCTACTCTGAACCTGAACCTTAACCTGACCCTGACCCCTAAAACTTCTTCCACAGTATCACAAAAAAGATGGAATCTTGGCAGGAAGTGGTATCTTTCAGCGAACAAGATGGTGTCTAAGGACAGAAGTCACATGATACGGGACAAATATGGTGTCCTCACCGGAAGTGATGTGATACTCACCTAAGTCTAACCCTAAGCCTAACCCGACCCCTAACCCTAAAACTCCTTCCACAGTACCACAAAAAAATGGTGACTTGGCAGGAAGTGGCATCTGCCGGCGCACAAGATGGCTTCCAAGGGTGGAAGTCACAAGATACCGGAAAATATGGCATCCTCAACAGAAGTGATGTGATATTCACCTGAACAAAAACCCTAAGCCTAAGCCTAACCCAACCCCAATCCCTAACCCAACCCTCACCCTGACCCTAAACCTAACCCTCACGCTCACTCGAGCCCTAACCCAGACCCTGACCCAAACCCTAAGCCCTAACCCTAAATCTGAACCCCAAACTCCTGTCTTAACCCCTATCTTGACCGTGGCCCTATTCATACTCGTCTCCAGGCTGAGCAGAGGAGGAGTATCTGAATTTTTCCTCCCAACCCATGCAGGTTTTTGCTGCTTTCCTGCCCCTGCATGGACTGGGAAGTTCCTGGTGTGCTGTAGAGTCTCTCAGCCCAGGCTGTGGTGCAGCTGGGTGGCCCTCACTCATAGAAGTTGTTGCCACAGGCTGTGGGCATCTGGTTGCCAGCACAATAGAAGTACTGATGCAGGTCTCTTTCTGGGATATGGACACATCACATGGGAGCTACATGGCGTGGCCTGCAGGGCCAGAGGAGAAGCATAAGACATGGCACATCAGGCAGAGCAGGAAAAACTTTGAGATTCTGATTTATCCCCGGGAGATCAGGAGAACGATACCAGCTAGGACCCCACAGAGTTGGAGCTCAGTCCCACATGACAGTTGCTACCATGGTCCCATGTATGTCTGTAAGTCCAGCTTCCTTGATGTCCCCTCCATCCCCTTTGCCCCTACCATCCCCAGGTCCACTCAGATCACGGTAAACAGGCAGACAGCACCACAGACCATGAGCAGCCAACATGTTTAGGACGTGGCCTAAACACTCTCAGAGTTCTCAGGGTGGCAGGAGGTGTCACTCTCTTGTGGACATCATGAACACTATGGAAACCAGGTTCATATCACTGTGCTGGTACACATGGGGACCCCAGGGAACAGGGGGCATCCATGGTGGCAGAGACTTCTACGGATGGGAAGGGGACATCCATGTGTTGGGAATATTCAGGGACTCCGAGGACATGCAGGAGTGGGGGTCATCATGAGTGATGGCCTCACCCCATGGTGGTCTCATCCTGAGCTCCATGTCCTTCTGCTCCCCCTTGTACTTGGCTGCAGGCTTCAGAGACTCTTGAAGGTGTAGAACAGGAGTGTCATAGTGGGGGGTTCGTTGGAGAAAGACCACATCGGTTGGGGCATGGGGGCACCGGAGGGTCTATGGGCAGGCTAGTATTTGGGCTCACAGACCCCTGGGAACACCCTGGATGATTCAGTGGTGACAGGAGGTGGGGGATCTGTGGAAGATCAGACAGCTACAGAAGCTGAGCTGACTAGTGTCGCCAACCTCTTGGCCCTGGTACAGTAGAAGCTGTGGGAGAGATAAACCCAAGACAAGAACAAAAGACATCATGCCTGGTCACTCTGACCCCTCTGAGGAGAGAAGATGTAACAAGGACATTGCTAGTGCAAAATAATGTAACAGGGACTTGATAACTGAAAAGATTTTGTTACTAAGGAAACAGGGGCAAAGGGGTACGAGTGGAAAATCTTGTATGGAACTTAGAGAACTATAAATAGTGGTGACTAGTGTAATAAACTGGCTTTCCTTGCACAACATACTCCGTGTCTCTCAATCCCCACAAACTCTAACCCCTCTCACTCTCGTAAGCTGATTTTACGCTGGGCAGAATCACACATTAAAGGGTTAAATGCCAGCATGGCTTTCACAGCGGAATTATGGGATGAAGTGGGGGTCAAGCTCTGGGATCCAGTGATGAATGGTAATAAGAACATGGCTGGTTTCTTATCCCTGTGGAAAGCTATTTCAGAAACTCTTAAAGCTCAGGAGGGTGCTGGGAAAGAATTGTCTCTCTGCTCCCTCAGCAACAGGCAAGGACTCTGCAGAGGAGTTTTTAACATCCCCCAAGCCCCCCCTTCTGCGAAAGCACAAGTTTCTAATATGCCGATATGAGCCCCTGAAATGCAATTTACTGTCTCTAATGGGACTCAGAATTTGAGGATGATCCCTTTGATCCTGGACCTGTTGACACGGAGAATGAGCCTGATTTATTTTCCCCTAATTTGCATAACAATTTGCGGCGGCTTTGGCAGCAGGCACTAGAAGCAGGTCATTTAGGAATTGCACAAGTAATTGTTGCACCAGTTATATACCATGGGCAAAGACCCCCTGTGTGGGAAGGTCTGTCTTCCTCACTCATCAAAGAATTACAGCGCACCATGATGGAATACGGTATTAATTCTCCATATTTTACTAATATGGTCTCCAATCTCTTCTGCTCTGTATCTGTTCTCAATTCCTGTACTATGACTCCTCATGAGTTAAAGTCACTTTCCCAACTGCTGCTTTCGTCAACGCAATATACGCTGTGGGAGGCAGAATGGAAAAAGCTTTTAGAAGCACACATTTTTAACCTACGCAGGAAATACAGATCAAAAAGTTGCTGCCTTATCACTTGATCACCTTATGGAGATAGGGCAGCATTCGCAGCTGGATGTTCAGGCAAGAGGAATTCCACGGGAAGTTTTAGATTATATTAGATATGCTTTTATGAAAGTCCCCAAAGCTGGCAAACTGCAAAAGGCTTTCACATCCATAACTCAAGGGGAAAAAGAGCCTTATATGCAATTTACTGATCGCCTTTAAGAGGCATTAGACAAACAAGTTGCGTATCAAGAAGCTCGTGATACCATCCTTTTAAGGTCAGCAATAGAGAATGCAAACAGTGACTGTCAAAAGGTTCTTATGCCACTTAAAAATCCCACTATTACAGAAATGGTTGAAGTTTGTAATCATATCAGAACAGTCGAACACAAATTTGAAACTATGGCTGCTGCTTTTGCTGCACTTAAGGTGGCCCCTGGTCCCGCATGACAGACTTGTTTTGGCTGTGGAAAACCAGGCCACCTTCAAAGAGACTGCCATGCCTCAAAAGGAGCAAAGCAAAAAAACCTGCTTGGACTTTGTCTGAGATGCCGCAAAGGATAGCACTATGTTAACTAGTGTTGCTCTAAAGGTGATATTGACAAATGTCATGTTTAGACATGCAAACTGATCTCAGGAAACTTGAATCACAGCGCACGACGGAGACGTGCTCAGACACAAATCCTTCAGCCAAACTCTGCAGCAGCAGTGCTGCTGCCTTACAGCCAGCCACCAGCTGCAGCACCGGGGTGGAGCTGGCAGCAGCCTGCGTGGTCACTATTTTAGATTCCTCCATCCATTTGATCCCCATGGGGGTTAATGGGTTTTAGGGCAGGGATGGAGTGCGTTGCTTTTGGAGCATTCTTCAACTACTTTAATGGGATTGTTTGTGCTCCCAGAAGTAACAGATGCAGACTTTTTAGGAGAAATCAAAATCATGGTCTGGACTCCCTTCCCCCCATGTACTGTACCCCAAGGTTCTAAAATTGCTCAATTAGTATTATTTACAGTGGCAATGTTTACTAACACAGTGCAAAAATTGAGATGGGAGGAAGGTTTTGGGTCTACAGGAGCCCCTCAAATTTTCTGGACTCAGCAGTTAACTGTTCAACCTCCCACCTGTAAATGCAAGCTGTCATGGCAAGGCCAGCATGTTACACTCACAGGCATTATTGATACAAGAGCTGATGTCACGGTCATTTCACAAGCGAAGTAGCCCCCCAGGTGGCCACTTACTGTGGTTCCTTAAACACTCACTGGTACTGGAGGGAGCAGTATTAGCTTTCAATGCAAGGATTTTATCCAAATTGTAGGTCCTGAAGGACACACTGCTACGTGTACCTTACAAAATCTCAAAATCTGTTTAATGACCAACTACAAGCGGAATGGGACATATTGTTTGTCCACAACCTCGTGAAACTCTCCTGTATATGTCACTCAGAAAAGAAGTGGTAAGTGGCATTTGCTTTCATGATCTCAGAAAATAAATGCAGTCTTGGGAGATATGGGAGCCCTGTAGCCAGGCCTCTCATCACCCATAATGACTCCTCAAAATTGGACTTAACAATCATTGATTTGAAAGATTGGTTTTTGCAATTTCTTTGCATCCAGAGAATGCACCAAAATTTTTCTTTTCAGTGCCCAGTTTAAAGATGGAAGAACCTTTGCAAAGATTCTACTCGGTAGTTTTACCCCAGCCGATGCAAAACAGTTCCACAATTTGCCAGTGGTTTGTCTCACAGGCCCTTAGCCCAGTACAACAGGCAAAGCCTCAAGTGCTACTATACTACTATGTGGATGATATTTTCATTGCAGCTGAAAACCAAGATGACATGAAGGAAACCTTAGCCCTCACCACAGAAACTGTAAAATGTGCAGAATTGCAAATAGCTCAGAACAGGATTCAACAAATGCCTCCATGGTAGTATTTAGTTTGGCGTATTAGATCCCAAACAGTACAGCCACAGCAATTGCAAATTCAAAGCAAAACTTCTACATTATATGAAGCACAAAAGTTGCTAGGACCCATTAATTGGGTAATTCCTTTACTGGGAATCACAAATTCAAATTTAGCTCCTCTTTTTGCATTGTGAAAAGGAGAGTCAGATTTGTCTTCCCCAAGACATTTAAATCATGAAGCACAATTGGCCTTGAAAAAGGTGGCAGATGCTATTGCCCATAAGCAAGCTTCATGATGCATGCCTGATATTCCATTTTTACTAATCCTTTTAAATCCTTCACAACGACATGCCTTGCTGTTCCAATGGG
>WAAE01002066.1:0-14443 GCA_013400495.1 Nicator chloris
TGGTGGTGTTGTGTTTTTTTTTTAGTCAGGAAAGACAATGAATATTTTTAAATGTTTTGCATATAATTAATTGTAACCATTGTGTTTTCTGTAATTTCAGTTCATGTGCATTATTCATACTACTAAAACCAGAAATATGCTAATATGGACACTAAGTGCTAAGATACCAGAAAGTGTTCCCATACTTCATGGAAAAAAATGAGATACTAATGTCTGAGAGTCATTTTTAATTTAATTTTTTATCTATAGCTGGATATACATTGTTCTGTCAGTCCTGTGAATCAAGTGTTAAAATAAGCAAACTTTATCAGAATAACAGAACTGCTAGAATGGCTGGAATTTGTATTGCCTGGTGTTATGTGAAAGTCCAGATGTTTCCATAAAAGAGGAGATATCATTTTAATGATATCACACATGGGTCAGTCATCATCCAGATAAAGTTTTTTTAAGTAAAGGTAATATAAAAGGAAAGCCAGAGTTCCCCTCAGTGATTTTTTCCCCTTTAAGAGTTATTTTAATATCCAAGAGGCCTCCAGCAGTTTTCTGAGTGATATGAATAACATTTGTCATGTGTGCTCCACATGCTCTCTTGCATGTAGTTCCCACAGGACAACTGTGTTTAAAAGAGGATATTGTTCAGACTATGTGTGTTTTGTTCAGTATATTTCTTTGGCTTTTTAAACTTTATTTTAAGGTATGTTCTAATGTGTACTTCTTTCAGGACAGACAAGGTCAGAAGCATGTTTCAAATTTAAAAAGTAGTGATACTGTGATGCCTTTTTAAAACAGAAATTGTTACACAGCATTATACTATCCAAGAAAAAGATTTTTCTCTCTTTCATACTCTTCTACTTATTACTGCAGTAGAAGGTGTCATGAAACTCCTGGAGCACCTTCCCTCTAAACACCTGGAGTTTTTCTCAGTCTATATAAGATGAGATTGTTCATTTATCACTCTGAAAATAATTGAAAACATTAGCTTGACTGCTGCGGTGAAATGGGATCTTGAGTTGCCTAACATTTCATATGTAAACACCAGGGATGTTGTCATTCACAGTACTCCAGGGGAACGGGACAACTCCAGACTGTGTCCCATCTTTTCTCCATCAAGTTGTCTGTATGCCTCTACGCCAAATTGCTCTTATGAGTAACTCCTTCCATTTTTGAGAGAATCTATAAGCTTGCATGAGTAGTATAAATTGGATAACTATCTTTGGACAATTGAATGTATCTGAGTGGAGTCTCCATTTCATACTCCAAGAAGAAGGAACGTTTTGTCCCTGTGAGTTGTTATGACAGAGGGATGTTTTGCCCATGTTGTAAAAGCTGTAAACATTATCTAAGTGCTTGCTGTTACACATTTGTGAGTACTGCTCTGTTCAATTCCATGAGACAGAATCTCCTACTTAACAGGAGGTAGTTGAAAGTATTAATTCATAGATGTTGCTGCAAAAGTTTACCAAAACCAGGCAATCAAGGAGTACACAAATCTCCCAGCTGAACCTGCAGATGTGACTGTCAGTGGCACTGCTCCCTGGCCCTGCCAGATGAAGCACTTTCTTGCTTTGCCCTGCTTTTCATCATCCGTGGGCTGATTCTATTCTAGCACTGGGTTGGTACTGTCTTGTTTAAGACCAGCTGTGATCTGAAAATTTCATTTTCCCATCTCCAGGCAAAACAGATGGCATGCCATGTATTATCTCTCTTCCTCTATCACAAAGACTTCCTTTATAGCAAGTGTAAATATGAGTACTTATTATTACTTTTCCCACCTGTTTGTTTTCCAGTCTCCTAGACCTATTATGTTTGGCACTCTTTGTCTCCTGGTAAAAAGTAACCAGGCTTCATGCTAATTAAAAAGAAAAAAGTCACCTTAAAATGAAGCAAGAAAATATTTAAAAGCTATGGAGTTCTTAAATAGATTCATTATGAAATATGATTTTTCAACCATTTTTATCTAGAAGTTTTACAAAAAGTTGACAGCTCTTATAGAAATTTAGTGGAAAGAAGGGATTGCAGTATTGTGTGTCAAGAGCTACTGAGAAATCATCTACATGATGAAAGGAATGACAGATATGCTGAGTGCCTCACTTGTCAGGATGAGACATAGATTTGCCTGTTATTTGTATTTTTAATGTCATAAGCCCAGTTGCTGTTCTGCTGTTCTTCCTTTTTTTCATTACTCCCATCTCACAGCTCATAATTAATTTGATCAGCCCTGGCTTCAATTTTGATAGTAATTGCACAGCTTGCTTCTGAATGTGAGAAAAGTTAAAGAAAACTGGCAATTACCAATGCTGCAGAAAAACAATGGGCAGGTATCTGTGTCTTTCTGAAAGTTATGGGAGGAGAGAGCAGGAGCTTTTAAGTCCTTTGGGGATGAAAGTACTTTTCTCTGTGATAAATGTGCCTCTCTAAGCAGTAGTGCCATTTCATATACATGCACAACAGGTCAAATCCAAGTTCAAATCACATCATATCAGCTTCAAGACTTGATCTAGAAACTGCACTGCAGTCAGGACAATGAATCTAAAGATACCTTTTAGGCTTGGATAAAGTACTTTGGTTCAAAATGTGTATTGGGATGATTTTTTATATTAAAAGATATATTTTGCAGCCTGAAATATGACTGACATTTCTCCTTTTTAACTAGAGATAGAGATGAATAACATTTGTACCTCTAGATGCCATATCTAAATCAGCATAAATCTATTCAACTGTGAAAAATTCTATAGCCAATGTTACTATTAACATTTTATATTTAAAAAATCAGTATCCATAATTTTATTTAAATCTATTAGCACCTATATATGTAATATGTGGCCAAGAATTTGGAGAAAGTGGATTTGTGCTGAGAGTCTGTCTGCTAGCAAAAACAGCAAACCAAATATGCTTTGACTCAGCAGGTCTCCTATGGAACTCTCCTTTATGAATCTCTTCAGATTCATAAAGGATCTGAAGCTGCTTTACTAAGAGGCTTTTTCTTTTAGCAATTAACCTAATACTGCAAGATATGTACCTTGAAATAGCTTGATGCACTTTGGTCATCCTAAAAAGATGAATATTTTGGGAATAGATGTATTTCCTTTAAGTAAGAATTCAAAGAGACATCATTTTCTGCTTGCCTGAGTTTTAAAGTAGAAAAAGGGTATAACCAAAAACCCAAAACTTCCCATTTAGCTAAATGCTTAAGACAGCATCCACATGTTTCAAGTAGTCTAGTGGGATCTATTTTCTTTAGAAATTCCTTCTAATTAAATTTGAAGGGGAAATAGGTGAATGTTTAGAGTGGCTCAATGCCACCTCAATGAGTATTTTTTAATTCAACTGTAATGTCATAGTGCTTGCATTATTTCCTGTTTTATACTACCACCTGTAGCATCTACATTTGTTAGCCTTTTCCCTCTATACATTTCACTAGGAGGTGTAATGACCCTTTTCATCTCAGTGTTTAAGTCCACATACTTTGTGGCCTTTTTGGCAGTGGTCAATTATGGTATAAAGGAGAGGGTGAAGGCTTTGTGCTGGCACCAACTCAATACGCTGAGTTCCATAGAAGTTCCAGGGAAATAAATGTCTCTGAGTTGATGTTAAACCTGTTTTTACAAATACTTTTCTAGACATCTAGTGACTGAATTGGAAGGAATTGAAATATCCTTATTCTCAGCATGTTTCTAATGCAATATCTTACCTAAGTCAGAAACAACAGGTATCTAAATCATGATCAAAAAGCTGAAGTTTTATGTACCAGGTTGAAACCCTAGATGTGAAACTTCTCTAGGTCTGAAGGATGAATGGGGATACAGCACATGGTATCTTGCTCTTTACAATCACTCTGAGTTGCTGCTTTACACCTTAAAACATTGTTCCAACTACAAATATTTGTTCAGCAATATCTTTATCACAGTCTGGTGACTGCTGAAGACACTGCTGTGGAGGGCTCCCTTGTATATGAATTCAAAATTTGAGAATTTCACATTGCTGAAATCTCAGATTCAGGGATGCTTCCTCAGGAAACACGTAAGGCTGAAGGAGTGTAAGTGGCTTTGAGCTACTGATCATCTGAGTTTTGTAAACATGTCAAGCTGTACAAAAATCAGTTTTTCCTGCATTTTTGGCTGAGGTCTGTGGTAGCAGGGAGGAAAGTATGCTAGGAAATATTTTGAGTACCCTCACCCTTTAAAAAATATAGCATTTGTGAAAAATTATGTAATGGATGTTTTTTAATGTCCCAGTTGGATAGATTATGATTACCCATCTTCTTAAAGAATTCAGAGGATCTTCCGTGAAAGACACTTCTCTTTCCTTTTGTTCTTTGCTTTTTCTAAGGTGTCATTTTAATTGCTCCCTTCTCCCTTGCTGCAGACTGCTCAAGCTCATGATCTTTGAGAAGAAATCAGCTGTCAGAAGATACTATTTCATGAGGTGTCAGAGCCTCAGTTCCCAGCAGACATTTTGTGATTTTAAGAACTTTATCACACTCTGTTTACTTCTGTATTTAGACAGAAGTTATTTGCAAAATTTAGTACCAATATACTCAGAACAGCATGAAAACTAATTTAATTTCAAATTAAAACCAGAATTAAATACTGATTTTGCTTCTTCATCTGTGCGCATAACACATGGGAGGTAGTTATTGGAAAGTGGGTCTAGGCAAAGACTATGAGAATGCCATAAGATAATAGCAGAGCACATCCTGAGCTGTGCAATATTACTTTAGCCACTACTAGAAATATTTGGGGGGTGTGGGGGGCTGGGTGTTCTTGTGATACACATATCTTGATTAAATTATTCAGGGTATCATTTCAGATGGTTTTAAAGTAGAACTTTTAAAAGAGTATGCTACTAGCAAAGATAACACTGAGAATTAAAGCATGAAAAATATGAAAATTTTCACTTCCATGTGGCATTTGGCTACTGGATTTACTAGACATGTCACTAGCAGTTGTCATTCTGCAACAACATAGTGGAAAAAATTCTTCCATTTCTCTGAACTTTTTCTGTCCATTCAACACCTCAACTGACCTAAAAGCTGGCAGCTACAGCTACACTGCACTAGAAATTGGGCATTTATGTATTCCATTATGTCTTGTAATGGGAGGTATGATGGCATATTTTTTAGTAGTCATTGAGGGAAAAGAAAAAAAAAAACAAATTGGAAAGGACGTTAGCATGTTACGGGCAAATGTAAAAAGTCCTCAAAGCAAATAAGCCATTAAGTTAATGTCAGCACTGCTGCACACATTTCTAAAGGGCATGTGTTCATACCTTCTTGCTCCCACATCTAAAATTTTAGTCTAATATTCATGCCTAACACAAGTTTGATATACAGACTACTTTTCTTTTACCTCTCAATACTGAACCTAGTTGTATCATTTAAGAAAAACCCATTATCTGCTGTATACCAGGGAATAAATCTGGAAAGTGCCTATAAGCAAATTTAGGCTCCACCTCCCTTTGCCAAAGCACATGACCAGTCATGCAGCAGCTGATGGGGTCCTGCGGCACAGAGGGCAGACACGTGCCATGTGTGTCACACGTGTCCTCGGGAGCCCTGTCCCTGGGGACACCGCGTGGACACAGCGCCACTGTGCCCACTGGTGACCCCGCACAGGCTGAGTGTCTGCCGTGGGGCTGGCAGCAACCTCAGCACAGCCACACAGCTGAGACCCAGCTGGAAAAATACTCAGATGGAGCAGACTGGTGTTAAATGCATATACAAAATGTATATTGTATTATACACACACATATATAAAGATATATAATAACTTGTGCTTGATATTAACATCTATTTAAGCAGAATCCCTTCATTTGCTTTTGACATAGTCATAGCTTTCCACCACTGAGGAGCAAGGAGTTGCAAACTGGTGGATAATTTACTGTTATTCTCCTACTTAAAACAAAAGACATGCAAATTATATGCTGTGAAAAAAAAGATAGAAATTTATCACAGTTGGATATTATCCTTTCATTTCTTTCTAAGTGTTTCATCTGCACAATGGATAAGGGGAAAGAGAAATGGACTTAAATATAAGATTTATGGACTTAAGTATAAAAAACAAAAATGTATTTTGCAATTTGAAGTATTGATAGTTGCAATTACATGAAATTTACCATTTTCTTTTTTAATGTTTACTATTGAAAATGTACTTTGGATATACACAAAATAACTCTAAAATTGTTTTCACTTTTTATCTTAACTTATACTGTAAGACCAAAACCAGTGGCAAACTGGAAGTTTTTTCTGCAAAAGAAATGTTCTAATTTAAAACTATTATTAAAAAAAAAAAAGTGAAAAAGTTATTCTTGGTGGAACAAATATGTTTTAGAACTCTCTATTCCAGACCAGTTTGCTTAGCCACTTTTTTACCCATAGTTTGCTACAGAACTCCTCTTGTAGGAAATTGCATACATGAAACAGTTTTCTGAGGTGACATCTTATCTTTTCCCTCAAAAGTCTGTCATTGAAGTTTGTTTCACAAATGCAAAACTTGTGCTAGCTCAAACTGCCTACATACTTTCCAGTTTTAAGACCCACTCCAATGTCTTCCACAATGTTTCTCTCAACATATCAAAAAAATAGTGTCCCCACATTTCAAACTCAAGGAAAGGGCATAGATCTGGATATTTGAGGAGTAACATTGTCATGGGCTGAACTAGGAAGTTGTGTCTTAAGAAGTTACATCTGAGTGAAACACTCACACACTGAAAGGGTTAAATTCGGAGGCTTCGGGAGGTCAGCCCTCCTTCTGCCCTCTGGTTGCTTGCAGGAAACGTGACAGCCATCGGTGAGCCCATGAGCAGCTTGGGGAGGGGCCGGGCCCTCGCGGCCTCCCTCTCTTCCCCTCAGAGGGGGGAAGAGGGGGAGCGAGGCTGCGAAAGGGGGGCCCGGCCCAACCCCACAGACCGCGGAGCCCGGGGTGAGCCCGGGTGGATTTGGCTCGTTGGCCACCCTCTCCATGGTGGAGGGGGTGGCGGGGCCGGCCAGGCGGTGGCAGGGAGCCCCTCCCTTTTCTTCCTTCTCTCCCCGCTGCCGGCAGGGGAGGGAGGAAAAGGGAAGTGGGGAGTGCTTGGCTGCAGCAGTTGAGAGCAGCTGAGCAGGTGGGCTCCGGGTGGTGTCCTGATGTGGGGGGCGCCCGCGGGTAAGCCTGGAAGAGTCCCAGGGGCCCCCAGCTAGCAGGGCTGAGCAGGGCCCCAAGTTTCCCCTCGGCTCCCAGTCTCCACAGTCCTGGCGCAGACAGCAGGAAGCCTGTAGGGGTCCTAGGGCCCTGGCCAGCAGGGTAGAGTGGAGCCCCAGGTTTCCCTTGCCCCCAGTCTCTACAGCTGCAGCATTTAACATCATAGACTGCTGCAAAAGAGCTAAGCTAAAATTTTAACCCCTTCCCACCTTCAGAGAGATACTGCTGAAAAGAGAGAGACAGCAAGAAGACTTCATAGGAAAAAAAATAGACTATTTCTTAGTAGTATTAAAGAATGCTATTTCTAATTACAGTGTAGACTGAGAGAATCTTCACTGAATATTAGATAAGCATTTTAAAATAGTACGCCAAGAAGGCTAAGATCCTACAGCATTTTAGGCAAGCTGTAAGTTTAAGACATTTGACATGAAAACCACCAGAAAGACAGAGTTTTTCTAGTGGTAAGTGTGTGAGAATTGAGTTTAGATTATTAAGAAAGAAAGAAAGTGCTTTTAACATTTCCATTTTTTTCTTTCTCTTTGTGTGTGTAAATTAACTATCTTTATAACTCATAAGTTTTATAGTTATTTTGCCTTTGTTCTGCCCTAGTCATGTTCTCACAGATGAGCAAATAGTCAAACTAAGACAAACATATACTGCACTTGAGTTTTCCTAAAAAAGAAAATAAGCATGTATTTAGTATGGAAAGGAGAGAAAATCTTGCAAATAGATAATTTGGGGTTTTTTATGGTTCTATAATATTCAGAATATCACTCATCGTAGACCAACAAAAAACATTGTGTCATCCAAAGTATTTCATAGAGTCATAGAATCACAGAATGTATTGAGTTGGAAGAGACCCCTCGGGATCATCAAGTCCAACTCCTGGCCCTGTGCAGAATATCCCAACAATAAAACCCTGTGCCTGACATGATTGACCTAACACTTAAATTCTGTCAATCTTGGTGCTGTGACCACTTCCCCAGGGATCCTGTTCCAAAGCCCAGGCACCCTCTGCATGAAGAACCTGTTCCTGATAAACTACACTTCCCCTGGCTAAGTTTCATGATGTTTCCTCACATCCTGTTACTGGTGACAGTGGTGAAGAGATCAGTGTCTGTCCCTCTGCCTCCCCTCATGAAGATATTGAAGACCACAGTGAGGTCTTCCCTCAGTCTCATCTCGGCTGAACAGACCAAGTGACCTCAGCTGCTCCTCATGCGGCTGCACTGTAGTACACTGTGGCTGCGGGTCTCGATGGTTAGATGATATATCTCTGGAGACAGGGTTGCTCATGGAACACATGCTTTATTCTCAAGGGTCGTGGGTGGTAGGGTCTGCCATCAGCTGCCAGCCACAAATCTTACAGAAAGACACAAATCTTACAGAATTTACATACAGCCTGTGAGAACTACTAGATTTGAATAAGGCATTACCTTCTCATGCTAATCTCTATAATCTTTTCTTCCTGCCTGACCTGCAGACCCCTTTTCTGCTTGGTCACAGGTATTGCCTAACATCCTGTCCCCTGGACTAGCATCCCTTCCCATATCAAAAGTGACCGTCATTTCTACCTCACCCACCCGATGTTCTCCGAACCTACTGCCAAACAATCATATTTATAAGGTTTCCCTGTATCACCTTCCCCAACACTTCACTTCCAGACTTTCACCATGCTCTTGTCCCTTCTTTGGATGTTCTCTAATAGCTTGATATCTGTCTTATATCGTGGCTCCAAGCAGTCGAGGTGAGGCTGCCCCAGTGCAGAGCAGGACAATCCCGTCGCTTGCCCAGCTGATGATGTCCCTGATGCCCACCAGGACATGCTTGGCCCTTCTGGCTTCCAGGACACTGCTGGCTTAAAGTTTTGTACATGCCATAAAGTGTTACCCTCCCTTATCACTGACATTGCCAATGCATGGCTGTAGGAAAACTCTCCACATAAAAGGACAAACATATACCTGTTTTTCTAAAGGCTTTTCTAGTTAACATTTGATGTTAGGATTAAGCATTTGTAGCCTGAAGTACTTGCTTTGATGAAGATACTTATATTTTCCTTCCTACTAAACCCTGAATTTAAATGTGCACGTTACAAATAGGAATTTCTGCAAATCCTTATCAAAGTGGTGTGTGTCTTGAAAATTGTAAACCTTTGACTTAAAAGTACAAACCTCATGAGAAAACATTTTCTGTAGGTTTACTGTCCAAAAATGAATTCATACATTATAACAGTTAATCAGGAAAGACAGATATTAAGTTTTCATGGCATTTTTCATTATTTGTGCCCTTAAACCATAGAATGAAACACGTTTGTGAACAGAAATTTTTTATATGTGGTCCTTGGTCCTATTGGCTCTTCCTCACACTTGCTCTTTTCATTATTTTTGTTGTGGGACTAAGAGCTTCTGTAGAAGGTTTTACACCACTCTCTTGAACCTCCTTCACTGTAGATGTGACATTTTCTTAGATTCTAGGCAGCCACTCAGTACCAGTATCCATCCAGCTGTCCTCAGCTGCATCAAACCCTACTCATGCTGCCAGCGGGAATTCTATTAAGAAAGAGGAGTAAATACTTACAGAATTCCCTCAGGGTGTACTATGCAAGCTCAGGCAGTACAGTCAGTAAGTCACTGACAGCAATCACACACCCAGATCCTATTCAGGCACCAACTGGTGGGTGCAGCTCCTCGGTGGAGCCTGTGTCAACTACATGCTTCAGGATTAAGTCCCTCTTCACTTAATCTGGTTCTAATTGGCTTAAAAAACTTTTTATATATCTATATATGTATCAGCTGACATACTAGTTGATTAAGGCAGCTGTTGGCCATAACTAGACATGAGCTATTAGCACCACATTGCAGCCTACTTGTTGGCACCAGCTGCAGACTGGCAGCTATATCATGAGTGTGGGTGCAACTTCTGTCATGAACATGGCTGCACCTTCTCTACAGCTGCTACTGCTGCAGATAAGGGCTGAAGTTCTGGGGATTGATTTCTTCTCTTCTTGTTATACTTGGTCTGTGGTAAGGGAGGCTGCATCACTCCTTTCCTAAGATCCTTTTCCTCAGTCACAGAAATGTGGTGGTCTGTCTGATACAAAATTACCAGAATCTTTTATCTGGGAAAATGTGACAAACTAGCAAACTATGCCTTGCTTCTACCTGCACCTGGCAAGAGGAGATATAAAAAACTTGTTTTGTTGGACTGGATCTTTCAAAATGGAGATTTATTGTGCAGTTCATGAGGTAATGTAAATACTCAGCCATTCAGAGAACTGTTGTTCAATAAAGGAGGTATCTTCAAATCCATACCACATCCTTCTCTTCTTCAGATATGATCACTGAGGGTTACACTGAGGTGGATAAAAGCAAACCAGATGATCAGATAAGTATCTGAATGCTGCTGTGCTGAACTTCTATCCATTAATTAGATTGTGCTAGGATACTCTTAATGAGATTTTCAGTTTTGTCTGCTTTTTCCTATGATAATGCCTTTATTTTTCAAAAGTTTGAAGTGGAAAATACCTCTGACAGGCTAGTGGTGAGCTGCTGGAGTTCATCAGAATGATAAACAAACTTAGGGATGGTAAAATATAACAGTATGCTGAAGAAGGTATATGAAACACTGAGTCTAACATTTAGCAAGTTCTGTCCGTTTTATAGTTACACACTGCCAATAGTAAAAGAAACAAACCCTAGTACATTCTAATCAACTCACAATGTTTATTTTTGTTAGTAATAAAAGTCATACAATCTTGTGGCAATAATAGTTTTTATTGGCTGAGCAGTAACTAATAGGCTCTTCTTATCTTCTTGTAACTGTATGTTGACAGAGTTACACAGTTGCTCAGCATTCCCAAATGACAACTCTGCTGCCAGCCAACAACACGTCTAGTCAGTGACTTAGTATGTCCCTAAACAGTTTCCACTCTCGTCTGAAGCTGTAGATTATTCTATTTTCTCAGTATTCTAATACCCTGAATCTGTTACTCTTCAGAGGAATATCATTATCCCTGTACCACAGTCAAAGCTTGAGATTTGCTGATGGAGCTGTTCCTTTGGGGTTTCAATTTTGCAGATATCTTCTGTGGGTTGGGGTATCTCAGTAGCATTAAGACTGCAGTTTCATTCATGCAGCCTGGATGAATTTTGTTCAAAATCTCAAAAAAAAACCCCCAAAAAAACCAAACCAGATTGTGTGAGTCAGTAGTAAAGCAATGTACAACTTTATGGGCAGTATGAAGTTTAACTGAGTCCTTCTCCCTCATGAACTTTCTCACCTTTGCTCCCCTCTCCTCTCCTTTCTTCTGCACATGATTTCAAGATGCCCTGTTTCAAGTGTTAAGCCTTGGCAGTTATGCAAGTATATTAGCTATGTGAGATATAGTCTATATGTGGGGGAGTACAACAAGTTTTATTGAAATTGATCTCTCTGGTAAAAAAGTGCCATTAATGTTCTTATATTGAAATGTAAACTGCAAAGTGACACAGTAATGTAACCTGCTGGTAGTGGTTATTTTCAAAGCATATCCAAATGCTAGTTAGGTGATTTAGGTTGTGTTTCATCAGAAGATTGCAAGGCCTTGACCATTAAAATAAGGCATTTGTAGTGAATTCTTAATAATGAAAGTTTTTAGCCTTCTTTTTAAGTCAATTTTTTCCTAATCTCATTTGTTGTGCTGTGTTATGCTAATCATAAAATTCTTAATGAAGAAAATATTAAGAAAATAGATTGTATTTATCGTAATAATTTTTAAGTTGTAACTACACTTACAATTTTACAACTTTACAATTTACAACTTTAATTGTAACTACAGTTTAGTACCATCATCATTCTGCCAAAGATCTCTAAAATAACTTGTTTGTCCTCTTAGTGTGAGGCGATAGCCTGTTAAAGATACATAAACATTTCTGATTTAGTAGACTTATGAATATAAAGTCATTATAAAATAAGGAAAAGGAAGGGAAAAAATATTTTCATTCCAAATTAAAGTTTCTACTTCTACCTGGTCCTTGCTCATATTTTCCACAATAGAAGAGATGTTACAGTCTCTTCAAGTAGGATAAAAAAACCTGGCTCTATTTGGGCCACCATTTTGGATGTTTATTAAATATGCTTTAGGAAAAAAACATGCTTTAAAAACACTAAATTTATCCAGATATTGTGAGATACATTTGCAGAATGGCAATAAAAACTGCACCTTCAAGGTCACACACGTGTCATAAAACTCCCCACATGGACCAGAGGACGGACTCTCTTTCTGCTTTAATCCTTCTCTGTTGCTTGCCACCAAGCAACTGAGGACCACCTCAGTGGCTGAATATGTTGCAGTTGCCTTCAGCAAATAATGCAGCACACAGAAACCTGCAACCAAGCTGAGATGTCCCAGGGAGAGTCTGGGATAACAGTGTTTCCAAACATAAATTAAACTTCCTCACCCATACTTGGATATCACGGTGCAGAGTTCACTTCTGCATACAAATTATTCTTGCAAAGTTATGCAGTTGTCCCTGAGATTAGACTCAGCACACGTTGCTTCAGCAATTTAGAACCGACCATTGCAAGGGGTTAGGCAGTGAGAGCTCAGTGATAACTTGTGTGAAGTATTTAATCTATACATCATTGCTTCTGCAGGAGATTGACAGCTATAGTTTTACTGCAGTTGGGGATATGGTTTCATTTAAGTTGGGGAGTGGGAAGTAGAGGGCATTGGTCTGTGCACAGCTCTGGGAAACAACAAGGAAACATGAAAAAGCAGATATTGTTGTACATGAGATTAGTTTTAACTCTAGCAAGGACAGTAGTGACTTTATCCTTTCATCTTTCTTGATACCATTGTGATTTTAAAAAATCAAACTAAAAGTTGATTCCCACATGAAAATATGAGAGAATTTGTACCTGTCCAATGTTCACATCGTGAAGAACTCCAAGGAGAAGAATAAATCAATGTTTTTTATCTCCATTTGCCTTCTCCCACTCATATGATACATCTCTATTCATGGTGCTTTTTACTCAGCAAATGAAGAGAAAATGTTATATCAATTAAAAAGCAATTCATACAGAACAGATCCCTTGGAAAACCATAATACTGACAAAACTGATTTCAGGCCCAGTTTGGCAGATAAATCTGCATGACATCTTCAGTTTTTCTATATCTGCATGATATCTCCAGTTTTGTTTTTTAAAATGGGCCATTTAGGTGATGGGCTTATGAAGAGACAGAGGCCAAACAAGGTTAAAAAGATAAGAGCAGATATATTTAATGAAGGGCCTTCAGTTACATTAAGGGCAGACAAAGCCTGCCCAATGGTCTATATCCAAGATGGACAATGGTCACAAGTTTTTCATACAGAGATATAAGTTTGGTCTATTTGTATACCAAGGGTTAATTCTCCGGTTATAGCTTCAGGTAACGAAGTCATATACCCCCCAGTTTGCTTCCTTCCCTCCTCCCCCCATTCACATTTGTTTATACTTTTGGGACCTGAGGCAGAGGGTGTCCGTGGTTCTCAGGGTTACAAGGATTGTTTTGTCTGTCCAAAATGCAAAGAGATCTTACTAAGACTCTATATGGAGTTCAGAGTTGTACACTAGTACAGTACAGCATCTGAAAAATATGAAAGCTAAAATCTTGAGGCTTGAGGATGTACACCAAGCAAGAAAATTAGCATCTGTCACCACCTCATCTGTCATGAGGTGGTTGGTTTTTCCTATTTTTTCCTTGAGAGGAAAAACTCTGTAACAAATCCATATTAACACATTGAACACATTAAATTCTTATTTAGATATGTGTGTCCATAAGCAGAGGCAAAGTGTACTAAAGAAAGCAAAAATAAGGGAAAAGCATAAAGTAAATTCTGCTTCAAAACTATTCTGAAGAAAGAACAAGACTCTAGCAGTTTCTTTTGCTGGTCAGTGAGAGGAGCCTGTGTATTACAGCTTGTTACCAGCTAGGAAGTAGCAGAACTGACTGTTGCAGCCTCTGGGAGAAAGGGAGAGAATAAAATATGAGCCAGGCAGAATGGAAGGGAATGCAAACCCTCCATTGATGTAATATTTAGCATTAGTCCTTTCAGTATAACAGAGCTGAGTGCTATGGCCTTGGGGAGAAAGGAAGAGAACAAAATATGAACCAGCCAGAATGGACGGCAATGTAAACCTTCCTTTGATATAATATTTAGTATCAGTCCTTTTGGTTTTGCTTGCTTGGAGAGAATTAGCAAACATACCATTAAGACTCAATGACAAGAAACCTGCACTTGCAT
>WAAE01002068.1:4046-56830 GCA_013400495.1 Nicator chloris
GGAGCGGGGCCGCGGCAGGCGGGAGGCCGAGGCGGCGGCGGGAGCGCAGCAGAGGGCGGGAAGGGCCGAGCAGAGGCAGCGCGCGGAACTCTGGTACATGCTCCCGGCGGGACGGGGCGGGACGGAGCAGGACCGGGAGGGATCAGTGGCTCAGCTGCTCCCGCGCCCGCCCCGCGGCCGCGCTTATACAGGCGGCGGCGCCCCGCGCGGCGCCTACATCGGGCACTACCACCCTCAGCCGAGGGGGAGAGACAAGGCACAAACAAACTCCCCCGCCACCGCCGTCCGCACACCGAACCCGCCCGCGAATATCGGCGGAGCGAGGCTTTCCACGGCTGTCCCGCGGCTCCCGCTGCTGCTGGCGGAGGACGCTGTGGTAGGAAGAACGTGCCCCGTGGCCTCTCCCGCCTCCCCTACCCCGCCGTGGAGTGGTGTGGCCCGGCGGAGGTTTCCCGCCGGTGATGTCAGCAAGGGGCGCCCTCTGCTCGCACGGACGTCACGGTACAGCGGCCGCCCCACCCTGCCCCGCCGGGATCAGCGGGGCTTGGCACCGCCGGCAGCCCGTGTGCGCCTGCACAGGTCCTGGCATCGCTGGGGAGAGGCCCTGGGCTGCCTCGCTGGGACACGCGCACCCCCCTCCCCAGGCGCGCCACATCCCCAGGACCGCGTGGAGAGAAGGACGCTCCGTCAGCNGCCCGGCTGTGACCCCGCGCGGTTCCCGCGGCGACTACGCACCCTGCTCGGTCAGTACCCACCTGTGCGGGGCGGCGTCCCCGGGGCAGGCGGGCCGCCCGCTGCTGCCCGCGGGGCGGCGGGGNGCTTTCCACGGCTGTCCCGCGGCTCCCGCTGCTGCTGGCGGAGGACGCTGTGGTAGGAAGAACGTGCCCCGTGGCCTCTCCCGCCTCCCCTACCCCGCCGTGGAGTGGTGTGGCCCGGCGGAGGTTTCCCGCCGGTGATGTCAGCAAGGGGCGCCCTCTGCTCGCGCGGACGTCACGGTACAGCGGCCGGCCCACCCTGCCCCGCCGGGATCAGCGGGGCTTGGCACCGCCGGCAGCCCGTGTGCGCCTGCACAGGTCCTGGCATCGCTGGGGAGAGGCCCTGGGCTGCCTCGCTGGGACACGCGCACCCCCCTCCCCAGGCGCGCCACATCCCCAGGACCGCGTGGAGAGAAGGACGCTCCGTCAGCGCAGCTCCGCAAGTGGCACCCCCTGTGGGAGCCTGCGCGGCGCTGGGCCGGGGGGAGATCGGTGGAGCAAGCCCCGATGAGGGGGAGCTGGGCCCCAAAGCAGGGAGCTGGGGACGGCTCTGCTGGGTGCTCTTGTTTCTTGTTCCCCCGCTTCCCGTGTCCTCTTTGCTCCAGCGCCTTGTGTCAGGCCAGAGAGGCCAAGGGCAGCTCGAAATTCCTGTGCTGAAATTAGGGCAGGGCCTGCACCTAGTCTGAACCAGCTTCCTTCTGAAAATGTGACTTTTTTTTTTTTTTGTTCCCTAGAAATAGTTGATTTTTTATGTGTTTGATAAACTATTGAGGGGGCCTGGGGGAGGCAGATACGTTCTGTGAGGCGTGCTGCTGGAGGAACAAGGACAAGCTGGCGTCATGACGTTAGACCTGGGTCTGCTTAAGCGCCCCTGGCTCATCCCTCCTTTTCTCAGGCTTTCCCTTGCCAGGAAGATGGCTTTAGGGCACAGCAGCTGATCCCTGTGTTCCCTGTGTTTTGGTGTTCCAGTGCCTGCCACCAAGGTTGTTGTTTCTTTTTTTTTCTCCCAGCTTGCTGCCTACTGGGCTTAGGGTGGTTATAGCCATCCTCTGGAGACAGGAGCGAATAGTAGAATCGTTTAGGTGGGAAAAGACTTCCAGAATCATCGGGGTGGAAGGTTTTGTTTGGGTGCTGGGGGTGTCCTCTTGTTAGGTTCCCAAGCCCCAGCAGGCCACTGCACCAACTGTACAACAGGATGTGGGATACCCAGGAAAAGGGGCACTGGGGAGGCTAAGGATGCTTCTGGTCCTGTCACGTTAACCAGAGGGAGCCAACAACCCACCCCTGCAACTGCCAGACAGTTCAAGAATGGATCAATGTGAATGAATGGTGATCCTCAAAAGTATGATGCAAGCATTAAAAAAGACCATTCGAGAACAACATCAGAGTTGTCTCAGTTCAGCAGCATCACAGGTTGGGCTCCACTGCTGAGCAGAAGTCAGGTTTTGGAGAGGATCTTACCTGTGTTCTTTGTGCTGTCAGGATGAATTACCTGGAGGCTGCCTGTGTGGGTGACGTGACCTCGTTCTAAGCTGCAAGCAAAGGGGATTTCACAACCTCCCTGAGCTCCCAGAAAGTTCTTGTCTGTTTTGGTTTTGGGCACATATGTAGACATGCCTCTGGGTACAGGGGAAAAGGAGTTCTGACCTCTCCAGGGACTAAACTGGCCTCCAGGACTGGAAGCAAATGCAAGATGCCATCAGAAAGATGGAACTCGTCTTTTCCACTAGCATGTCATAAGATCTCTGACTTTCTGGGTGCTTATCTTTCCTAAACATAACAGCTGATCCTGCTTTCTCCAGTGCTGGAAGTGCATCTTGGCTTGGGCAACACTGGTTGATCCCTGTCCTTGTTCTAGCAGTCTTTTAATCTTGCAGACTGTTTTTCATGGGCCTGGTCTTTATTTTCCCCTATAAAAAATAATCATGCTTCTTTCACATCATGTCTTCTAAATCTTTTTTTGTTGCTCTCTCCTCAAGCCTCTCCTTGCCCCAGCTCTTCCTCACTCTCTCCTTTATAAAGCCCACCACAAATTTGCTCATCTTTCTTTGTGTTACTCTCCATTCCAGCCACATTTGTCGTTGTCAGGTCATTCTTCACCACAATTTTCATAGTGCAAGGAACTTTTCCTTCCCCTTTGAAGGCAGGTGCATTGTTTGTCTTTCTTTCATCATCTGTTACCACTCTTGCCTGGATTTTGGAAGGCACATTTTAGGGGTTTAGAGACAACTTGGGAGAATATCTAGAGTCTTCTGGGTTGATGGAGTTAGTTTTTCTGCCCATCCTCTACTTGCTTTGCTTCCTTGTTCTGACTTTTCTGTCTCATTTCTAGAGCTGGGTTTGATCCCTTGTACCATTTTGATGCTCTGAACCCTCTTGGCTCTGACTGATTTCATCCCAATTTCATCCCTGGAGGCTTGTGCTAATTCTGTTACTCTCATCTGTAATTTTATCTGTTTGTCTGTGTTACTCATTTCCTTTTGGATTATCAAAGCATAGATGGTGATAGTCTCACAAGTCCTCTCCTGATGATGTTTTCCTCTCAATGGTGCATTTCTCTTCAAGAGGACATCTATAGAGCAGCTGCAGTTTCAAGGGTGGGTCCTAGATCTTGGTGCTTAAACTTATACCTGGCTGTGTGTAGGCTCATCTAGCCCTCCCTAAGCAAAATACTCTAATGTAAATCTTTTCAAACAAACTAAAAATCCCAAGAAAGACAACTAAACAACAGATAGGTAATTAATACCTCACTAACTTGGTCAGTTTTGTTTTCTGTAAAATTAAGTAGCTTGACCTTGGCAGAGGATGCTGGGAACATGAAGGATGAGCAGCTGGAGAGCCTGGGAGGGAAAAGGCTGGAGCCTGGATTTCTCTGCTTTCAAGCACGTGGACCATTCCTTGAAGATCTCTCAGCTCTGATTCATTTTAAATGAATCACTTTCCACTTTAAATACATAGAAGAGACAGAGGCTTGACTGCCATGCAAGACTGGGAGCCCTGGTTCCTTGTGGGGCTCTGTACCTGACTGGGCTTGTCTGCTCTCAAGTCTGGCATCCTTATCAGAAGGGCAAACTTGTGACTGAGAGTTTATTTCTATGCTTGTTGTGCATGAACCTCTGTAAGCAGCTTTTTCTCCCCTTTTCAGAAGACCAGATATTTCTGGAAGGAAAGAGTGGTTGGGGATCAAGGAATCCATGAGCTGTCCCAATGGCCCTGCCATTTCTGGCAGGATTTGGCAAAGAAAATCCCTGACAGAAGTGGCCAAGGGGACAGGTAGCCTGGGTTTTGCTGCTGACAGATTAGAGACTTGGTGACAGGGAAGCTGCTGGCTTTGTGTCCTGCTCAGGAGATGAGGCAGCTGGGCACATCTCTGAGCTCCAAGTCCTCAGCTCCTGTCGGGCATTTGCTGGCATTCAGGTGCCATTCCTGATGGCTCTTTGTTCTGCCCTCCTTCCCCATGGAAAAAACCTTGGGTTTTCCCCAGAGCTGGCTGCTCATCCTCCTCACCTCTCGTTCCAGCAGATTTCTTGGAGCTGCTCACCACCTCACGAGCTTAGCAGTCCTTAAGTAACTAATGAATGGCAGTGCAATATGTTTGTTACTCTTTTTATTTTTCTGGTGACTGAAGTAGTTGGGTTTAGGCCAAACCACCTCTGCATGTAATCTCCAAGGAGGAAGGACAGAAGGTTTCCTGCTTCCTGCTGTACTGCATGTGCTTTTCTCTGCTCTTTTGAGTGTTGCCTTTCCTTTGCCGTGTGTGCCCATGCTTGCATGACAATAAAAAAGGCATCTGTGAAAGCAAAAGAAGTCCCTGATGAAGCTGTTTTCAGCACATACCGCTCTGCTCCCAGGGAAGAGTCAGGATTGGGAAGTCAGGATCGGGAAGAGTCATGATTTAGCTCCAAAGTGTGAATCAGTGTTTGCTTGGCATTCCTTGGGGTGACTCAAAAGCCCTACTAGCCTTCTATGGAAAATAAAATCCTTCTGAAAATATACAAAAGATATTACTAATTTTAGATGCATGTGACTTAGTGAAAAGACAGGAATTTCTTCAGGAATTGATCTCACCATGTGCACCTGACTAATGTTTCCACAAGCTGGGAACAGTGAGCAAATGGAGAGAAGGGGTCCAGGTGAAAGGGTGCATAGTCTGTGAGAAATGCTTCTTTCTTAGTTTTTTTTACTTGATCTTACCCTGGAGCTGCTGATGTTTCAAACATCCTGCCCAGACTTTTAATCCTTTTCCAATGCAGTGGAAATCTCAAGACCAGCAGGCTGTTGTTACTTACTAAAAATATATGGCTTTGACTGAAATTTTCCCAGCATCTAATAAAACAAATGATTTCCTCAAACTCCCCTTCCTTGGGATTAGTAATGGTCTGAGGATAATGCTCCTTCCACCTCCTTAGTCACTTCCTCCCAACCAGTCATCCCTGTGTCAGGAAGGCATTTGTGCTGTCTTTGGTACTGCTGCTCTAACTGCCAACATTTTCAGCTTGGAAAAGCATGCTCTGAAGCTGCCCTCTGTGGGGAGATGGACAGCAATCACTGGAGTGTCACAGTGGATTAACAGGAGAAGGTCTGTGGCAGTTTGGTTCTGTGCAGCACAGATGGCTGTGAGTGTGGTGGGTTTGAATTCCTGCTGCACACACATCCCAACACCTGATTTCTCCCATGAGCAATGCCATCCCCTGGAGTGCTGGGTGCTTTCCTGTGGGATGCCTTGTGCTCCTCCAGGATTCCCTTTTCTCCTGTCACATCACCAGGAGCCCGTCACCTCCCCACCGTCAGTCTGCTGTGGGGCTTCCTCCCTTTCTGGGCAGCAGATTGGGAGTGCTCACCTGCTCTCCCCTCCCTGCCTCACCTTGCTTTTGGGTGCCTGGGAAGAAACTGTGAGCCAGGACTAGTGGCAAACATGGGGGTCATGGTAGGTTTGAGGGAGGCTGCCCTGAAACAAGTTCACCTGAGGTGAAGTAGGGCAGAGATTTAGGTGTTTAAAACAGGTGACATCGCTGAGATAGCTTTCCAAAGCCCTCAGCTCTCATTTGTCAAGCATTTCAGTCACTAAAGCATTTCACAAAGTGGAGCTCTGCCACTTGAACCCAGTATGTGTCTTGCTGAGAAATGAGTAGCAGCAAGTCTGGGGAGCAGATGCTAAATTGTTCCAGACAGTTAAGGAAGAGGGAATGATAGTGACACGTCTGACATCTTGTTAAAGAAACATGCACGTCACTTCATCTCAGATATGAATATACACTGCAGTTGGGATGATTAAAGAGGGTACTTCGTATTTAGAAATAGGGGTCTGTCTAAGAGGTGCCTGCCTGTGGAATCAAAGTTTCCAAGACTTCTACATGAGGCAGCCAGACTTTGTGCTGACTTGCTCAGTACCTCTCTGAATCTACTTTCTGCCACTTTGGAAATTTTTGAATACTTATTTATGCTCCAAGGACCTGCTATATGCCTTTTTTGGGCAAAGCCATTTTATTTTCCTTCTATGTGTGTTAGTGACTTTGAAGGGAACCAGTGAATAGCTGTCCTTGGAGCCAGGGCCACCACTTGTGCTGCAATGCTCACCTGTATCTGGACAAGGGGAGGATCATTCATTTCCATTTAGCACATTTAGCAAACATTCCATTCAGCCATTAGTCTGCCTTTCAAGAGACAGAAATGGACACGTTTTCCATTTAGGGTGTTGTTTTGACGTGATTGTAGCTTTTGAGCAGCTGTCAGATGGTGACATGATTTTCAGGGGTCCTTAGAAAGGACAGGCCTGGCAGGGCTACCATTTCCTGACCTGCTGGAAAGACCTGGAACTCTTTGTGATGCGTGAGTGGTTCACCTGCCCCTGCTCAGAGCGTGAGGCAAACGGGAGGCTGGTGGCGTGAGCGCCATTGGAAAGCCTGGAATTTGCACAATCTTTCCAGAGCCCAAATCAGTGGAGGTGCTGCCCCTGCGGAGCTTCTGATGGTGATGCCCTTCCTGGCACACAGGCATGCAGAGGCGACAGGAGAGGGTCTGAGGCTGCACAGAAGCACCGTTCATTGTCCCTGGTCCTCCCTGGTGCTCGTTCAGAGGTGATCTGCAAGTGCTGCTCTCTGACACATACTCCAAGGGGCTGAAGATCCATCCTCCTTCCCAATGACTGCTTTGGGATGTCTTAGGCTAAGATAAGGACAGTCTTCTTGACATAAGCATCATTTTTCTTTCATTGCTACTGTCTGGGCTTCTGTTGAAAAGCAAAATGATGGAGAACCGTGGTCGGACGTGGGGATGCCAAGTACCCTTGGCTAGGCACTGCAATCCTCATGTAAAATGATGCTAGTTTTCATTTTGGGAAGTAAATGCAACTTCTGTTTTTCACACTCTATTACCCTGGTTTCATGGTACCTTGGTTCCTCAGTAAAGAAACCTGCCAGTCATCAGTTTCCGGGCAGTAAATTTGTAATTGAAGAGGGACTGTCACAGTGGAGCTGGCAGCCAAGCCCAGGACTGGACTTTGCCCCGGGGGTGTGCTCGGTGGTGGCACGCTGGTTGGGCTGCCTGGAGGTAAGACTTCAGGCAGCTCCCACCTCCTGGTGGCCATCCAGCCCTGGCCAGAATCCAGCTGTGTCTGCGTCACTGGCCCTGCTGGTTGTGCAAGTGCCCCTGTTACCGGCGTAACCCGCAGTGGCTTTCATAACCCTGCTGGCAGGGCTCTGGGTGGCTTTGCCCTCTGCCCCACCTGGGCCCTGGCTTTCCCCAGTGGCTTTGCTCAGCTCTGACCAGCCTCAGCAGGAGTCGGGAAGCCTGAAGTTCAGGCTGGGAAGCTCTTGGTGCTGCTGGACACACAAAATTGGGAGCTTCCTTGTGGGCATCTTGGTGGCGTTTTGGGCTTCTTGTGCCATCTGCAGCCACCCTGACCTCAGGGCACCAGGTTGCAGGTGGCTGAGCAGCCCCTGACCCTCTGCCCTGGTCCAGGCAGTGAGCTGGCAAAGCCCAAGGTTTTGCTAAGTCCCTGCCACGAAGACAAGGGTTAGGAACTGGCCACTTCCCAGGTGGCTGGCTGGGCTGTGTCCTCTCCCCGGCTGTGTGCCAGAGGGGCTGCTTTGCTGAGGTAATACAAACAAGTCATGGCAAAGGCACCTGGGCTGTGCCTATGTTTATCACCCTGCAAAAAATGATCTGCTTATTGCATAGCAAATTCCTCTGTGAATTCCCTACTTGAATTGCATCAAACATAGATTTAATTATGAATAGATTTTTGTCCTTCCAGGGCAGCTTCAGGAAACATGGAAAGGTTCTCTTCCCTCCACGGGTACACCCTGGAGTTTTGGTGAATCTGCTGTTTTCTTCAGAGAACAGCTGTACTTTCTGTCTTTATTCTGTTCTAGCTTCTTTTTTTGAAAGAAGTTCTAGTTTCACCTCTATCCAGGGATATCAGGGCTCTCCCTAACAGGCTTTCAGTAGCTCTAAGTCCAGAAGACAGTTTGCAGAGAAAGTCTGATGGGGAGCTGATCTCTGCAGGGTGAAAGCATGACTCTGCTTGGCATGGCATGCTTCTTGTCTTCAGGGAGGTGTCAGGGCTGTCTTCTGAATCCCTTCATTGCCATGTGTCAGTCTCCCCCAGCTTCTCTTCAGCCTGTTTTGGTGCTTTACTGCCCTGGGGTTCTCTGTGTCACCACAGCTCAGACCTGGCTTTTGGAGCATGTGCCACCTCCTGCTCCTGGGTGTATGGTATGGAGCAGGCAGCCCCGTGACTGGCTCTGACTGATGCCAGAGAAGTGCTCCAAGGCAGCAATGGTCTGAAGAAATATTGGCTTTATTATCTCTTGGCTGTTTGGTGAGTTGCCCAGGACCCTTCTGAGATCCTGCTGAAGTTGTTTAAACGATATTTCATCCTTGGCCTCTTGACATAAAATAGGGATTCATTTAGTGACTGACTGACAAGGTGAGGACAGTGAGAGAGTCATGCAATAGATCCACAAATGTGATATTAACCCCCTCTCCGAAGGTACTTCTGGGGTAATTTCAGTATTTCTTGTCTGTTGGATGGACAAGGAGCAGTTTTGGATAACTCGTCCTTTGCAAGGGAGTAGAGACTGCCCTATGAAAGACCTCAGGAAATTAGGACCTTGTTCAACACTAAATCCATTTCCCCTCCACTGAGCTGAGTCCAGGTCAGCAGAAAGTTCCTCCTGAGATGGACAACAAGCCCTGGGCACTAAAATTCATGGTTGGAGGACCATCCAGGCAACTTAGAGGCAGCCCAAGTCCAGCAGCAAGGCAGCCCAGAGCAAACCTGTGAAACAAAAAGCGTTTGCAAACTCAATTGAGCCGGGGTGGTTGATCATTAGCAACTCCAGCAAGGCTTGAATGTGTGCCCTGGAGGGGAAAGGCTGTTTCGCAATCCATGACCTAACTGAGCATCCCTCCTGCGGTGCCATTCAAGATCCAAAGTCTAGCGAAGCAAAGGTCTGATTTTCACCCCAGCTCAGGGCTTTTAGGGCACTGTCAATTGGCAGGATCCTGGACTGGTGCCAGGATATAGAAATCCTGAAAGCACTTATTCTTTGTACAGGGCAGGGCAGACATACAAGAAGAGAAACTCCCTCACCACAGCTGACTGAAAGCCTGTCTGGCTGCTGATGGTAACAAAGTTCACGTTATCACCAAGCCTTCTGTAATTGCTATACTGACTGGTCTTCTAAATGTAGGAAATTACAATTTGGTTGTCTTAATGAAACAGCATGGTTGTACCACTCTTAGTTGTTGGAAAACTTACTTCCTGTGTTGTCACCTTCATTTAAATGGCTGAGAGTCATTATGAAGACCAACTTCATTTGCAGGTTCTGAGATGTGGTTTAGGAATGGTGTTCCCTAATTTAATGTTCCCACTGACACACCCCAGACCACGCTGTGCTTGCTCACTTTCTCTCCGCTGCTCCTGCGGTGAAATGGAGAGGAGAATTGAAGGCACAAAAAGTTAAAGATCACAGGTTGAGATAAGAACAATTTACTAGAAACAGCAATGGAATAAGAAAATTTACAGTAGCAGGAAGACACTAATAACAGAGTTAAAAGATAGGCAAACTATTTACGTGTGATTGCTCAGCACACAATTTAGTGTTCCCACTGAAACACCCCAGACCACAAACTGCTCACTCGCTTCCTTCCTGTTCCCTCCGCAGCGGGGTGGAGAGGAGAACTGGAGGCACAAAAGGTTGAGATAAGAGCAATTTACTTGAAAAAGCAAAGAAATAGGAAAACCAGTAACAACAATACTAATAGCAGAGTGTGCAGGTCAGTGCACAAGTAACATGTGGCTGCTCACCACGTGGAATCCAAGGGTGGAGGTGATGTGACCACGCAGCACCGAAGAAATGGCACCGCCCTATGTCCATGGTGTGAGGTGGCATCAAATAATTGCAGGGCTGTGCTCTTTGTGGCTGCTGCAGAAATTAACCCTGACACAAGCAGGATAAATGAAATGTTGCTGCATCTGGAGGTGAGGTGTCAAGCAAAGGGCAGAGCTGGCTCTGCTTACAAAAACTCTGCATATATTTATTCCCTCAGCTAGAAAACAGTGGGATTTGACAGAAAAGTAAACACAGCCCTGGCCTGTTTGAAAGGGAAAGAACTCACACACCTGATGTTTCCAAGTCATGGATGGGTTTTGTATATGGTTTTGTAGCTTTCAGCATGAACTCTGCATCCCTTTAATTGAATGGTGTCCTGTCCAAGCTGACTCAGTGGGCACAGCACAGCTGGGCTGACTCCACAGCTACTCCTGTAGGTGTATGGCAGAGCAGGGACTTTTCCAAAACACATGGAGTAGTGGGCATTGTATCTGTTCCAGCACATCGTCTCCAAATCCTTTAGTGACTTCCACTGAGATAGATCGTGAACTCTGCTTATTTTTGATTAAAGAAAAAGAGTTACATGTTTGTAATAATCAAATATGAAATGATGGTTATGGGTGATGGCACATTATATTTGCAGTGCCACTTATTGTCTGCAGCATCAGTGCTGTGTGCTGTGTATCTTCAGCCTGAGGATGTGGCAATGCCCTGCTGGAGCTGCTTGCAGGGAGAGGGGGCAATTCCTTGGCTGTGATGGGTGCTGGGGCTTTGGGGAGTCTGGGTGATGGGGTGGGCGGTGCTGGGACATCACTGCTACTTGTATTTACAAATGCCATTTGCTGCAGTTTCTATTATATGTGCTTTCCAGTTACTGTCCAGCTATCAGGCAGCTCTGAGACAAAGCTTGGGCTGCCCTCACTGAGTGCAAGGATCCTGGGCTCACCCTGGAAGTTGGTGGGAAAGCTGGGGCTGCCAGCAAGCGCTTTGACGCAGTGGCAGCTGCAGAGTTACGTGTCGCAGGTGTAATTATAAGGACAGGATGTACCATTGCCTCCTTCCACACATTGCTGGGCTCCAGCTGGTGATTGGCAGCCCCTCCAGCACTCAGACACATGCTGTGAGCCCGACCTTGCTTCCAGTTTCAATTTTTTAACTCTCAGACAAGTGCAATGGGAGCCCTCCATGTTTGTTGCTAGGTGAATAAGTGAGGTTCTGCTGGGTAGTCGTTCAGCCTTGTTTGTAGTGACCCTTGGTGATCTTTGTGAGCACTTTGCAGTCTGCATCTCTGCTCTCTCAGGTGCAGCCCTGTATCCACACAAATTCAGGTTTCCTGCACTAGATGTCCCTGTCTTTATAGAGAATTTAGTAAGAACAGCTGATTAAACGGAGCGGGGGGGAAGGGGGAAGGAAGTTATTTGGAGAGGGTGTGTAAGGGACTGAATAAGGACATAATTGTTCTCTCTAAAGTTTTTCTCTAAAGTTTACAAGAGGAATTCAGTGCTGCCTGAGAAAATGAGGTCCCTGAGAGCCTTTTCCAAGGAAGGCACAGGGGTCTAGTGGCCATCTCTTCGTCTGTCCCTGCCTCTGCAAGGTGCACGTGGTAGGATTGATGCTGTGTCCATCTTTCTCTTGGGCCACAGACCAAAAGCAAGAACAAATAAGAAAAAAGTCCACAGATTGACACGAAGGAACAATTTTCACCTAGTTTCTGGAGTTTCTTACAAAAAAAGTCTGGGTTGAGGAGAGTTTTAATTAACCCTTTAATTAAGCAGACAGGATGAATAGACTACGAAGCAATAAAGTGCATGTCATGGGCAGTATTTGCTGGCTACATTAACCTTTGTGTTTGTGTTGTGTTTGCTGAAAAGAAGAAATATTTGGCATCATGTCATTCCTCATCCTCCTTTTCCTCCAGTTTTTAAATCAATTCAAAGGATGCTTTAGCCAGCTAGTTATGGCATGTATGAATAATGCTTCAGGCAGTGTTGATAAAAAGGCAAATCTGGATTTTGCTACTTTTTATTTTCATTCTGATGTGAGTTTGGCTTCACAGATGTCCTTGAAATTAGAGAATTTGCTTCCTTAAATATTTTGCCTTGGAAGAGATCATGGACAGCTGGTCTTTGCTGCAATGGGAATATTATTTCCTTTGGGTTTGGCAGATGATGGAGCATACAAACACACTGCCATGCCAGATCTACATGGCCTTACCAGGTCTCACCAGCGTGTTGCATCTCTCCTTGCCTGACAATGGACTGTTCCTGTCCCTCTCACTGTGTCACACACCAACCCTGGGGGCAGAGCAGAAAGCATTTGTGCTGTGTCGCTTCTTATTTTCCTGTGACTTGGCTAATGTACGCAGCAGGAGGGTGAGCACATCTCATGGAGCATCCTTTCTTTCATGTCCTGACACTTGCATACTGTGAAGTTTGGGAATAGTCAATGCTGCTACCCAAATGCAAACCTAGCAAGCAGTCCTATCCATTCAGTATGGCCTTGGATGGAACTTTTGGCCTTGGATTGCATCCCTGGGCATATCTGATGTAATTGAGTTCTTCAACAACTCTGCTTCTCCCATGGTGGAATGATCATGGAATTATGGCATTGTTTGGCTTGGAAGGAACATTAAAGATCATCTAGTTCCAACAGCTTCCACTAGACCAGGTTGCTCAAAGCCCCATCCAGCCTGGGGTGGGGGACAGGTACCAAAACCCTCAGTGTGACACTGGCAGACTTAGCAAGGAGGTATGTTGTCCTTTATATTTTTGGTTACTAGGATGCAAGGAAAATCCTTTATCTAATGCAAACTTTGTGTCTGTTTCTAAACTGCGGGTAGGGACACAAAGCACTCACCCTGTGTTTTACTACAAGTTGTCCCTGTTCTCACAGCAGCTACTTAGTACAATTTTCCTATTCCTCTTCCATTGGCATGACAGAACCACGAGGGGGACTTTCCACAGTAGTGCAATGAGCCATACAAGCTCTGAACTTGCCTCTGCTTTCCTCTTAAATCTTGGTAAGGGCACAGCAGAGCCCCAGAAACCATCTGTGGGCTGGGAGGATGTGCTCCATGGGAAGAGGGAGCTGAAAGGTGCTGCCAGCACAGGGTTGGATGCCCTGTCTTTCCATAACAGCGTTCTCTTGCACAGGAAATAGAGACTGAGGGTACAGGAAACCATGTGGTTGCTTGAAATCCTCCTCATCATGGTCTGTAGGGCTCTGCTAAACCAAAAGAGAAATGGAAAGATCAGCTCCGTGTCAGCTAAAGATCAGCTCATTATGAATGGTGTCTGGAAAGACCTGGAGTGAAAATAATGCATAGGGAAGGAAGGCGGCTGCAGACGCAACCGAAAAACGGCAATTGCTTTTTTGTAATGCGTTCAAAGGAAATGGAACAATAGTGATTTCATTTGGAATTTATAACCAAAAGGGAAGTGACCATTTTGATTGAAGATGGAAAATTGCTTGATTATCTTCGCTTTTTCTGTGCCTGCATAGGGAAGTCTTTTCCCCTGTTGGTGAAGCAAAGGAAAATGTAAAAAAGGAGAGGGAAAGAAAAATACTGCTTTTGTTTCCACTTTATATTCTGCTCCCAACATTAGCAAACAATAATCTTGCTTTTCAGAGCTGTTTTTCCACATATGTGAGGCCTCCCTGGGGAAGCAAAGCAAGGCAGAGGCTCTGGCAGCTGCAAATCTGGATGATTTCCTTGATTTTCCACAGTTCCTCAGTTCTATCTAGCTCTAATCTGAAAAAGCCCTGAAAAACAGGGTTGCTTTTTGAGCCTCCTTATCTGTGAAACGGGATGATCCTTATTTGTTTTGTAGAGGGTGTAGGAAGGTTGAGGATGGTTCTCTTTTTGATAAATCCCCCCAAAAACCCTATCTCAAAGGTTTTCACTTGTTCAGTTTGGAGAAGGAAGGATGGAAGGTGTGGGCAGCAAGGGGAATGCAAAATATTGGATCTGGGTGAGAATCTTTTCTGAGCTGGCTCCCATAGATGTGTCTGCCTCTTCTTTATGCTTCTTCCATTGATATGGCAATCCAGTGAGTGAAAAGAAAAAGGAGGGAAAACCCCAACCCCACATCTTGATCATTTTTGGCAAATATAATTTATTTATGGTGCATCCACAGACCCATCTGGACTCACATAGCCAAGATGTGAGGAAACGAGCTTCCCGGTCCCTCCAAGGCATAATTAATGTTAGAAGCTTTAATTTTTTTAGAGGAGCATGTCCCTTGTCCACCAAACTTTCTGGCAGCAGATTGCTTGGAAGGTGAGGAGATGCGAGCACCATAATTTATGCAACATTTCCAATAGTGCTGATCCTCTGTAAATCATGGAAGTGACATTTTCCCCCAGCCTATATCTGTGGGTAAGGATGGCCCCAGCATGAGTGTCACCGCTTCCTTCATGTATGGAAGACTGAGTAAAGATATTCTTATCTTTTTCCCTTGTCACTGAACTTTCAGGAGCTGTCACCATCTGTGTTAGGCTAGCAGAGCATTCGACAAATAAACCTGAGTCCTTGCAAACCACCAGAGGCAGAGTAGCATGGAAGAGGAAAAAGGATATTTCTTTTGTTGTGAGAGTATATGAGCAGGGAATTGCTGAACCTGGGGGCTGCAGGAGTAGCCCCAAGCACAGGCACAGAGAGTGGAGCTGGTATTAACACAGTGCTCCTTTAACCAGCTCTTGTTGTGCTTGCCACGTCATGATCCGATATTTGAGCATGATATCTTGTCTAGGAGGGTGTTGAGGGGAGCAGGGGTTCCTGGGCTGTGCTGAGCAGGGGCTTCTCCAGCAGTACCTGGAAATGACTAATCAACAAGTAGAGAGTGGGAAGGAGAGAAAGGCAAGCCAGATTCCTCCCAGTGTGTTCACTTTGCAGTCTGCAGCCTTTTAAACTGCTGTGGTTTGATTGCTTCTGAATGGTGCAGCCTTCCTGAGTAGAGCTGGTCATCATGAACCTCTAAATTTCTGAAACCAGAAAGGTTTGCTTTGGTCTCAGTGACATCTGGAGGTCTTGGGAAACCTTTTAGGGCTTTCTCCCTTTCAGGAGCGAGGACAAGACTTTTGCAACTGCCTTCCTCTGCCTTGATTGCACTTTAACATCAACTCATTGAATTTTTAGCATGTCCTTCATGGAAATAGCTATCAGTTGAGCTTTTTGCAAATCTCCCCATCTCTTGGTGTTTCTCTGTTTCCTTATCTTGTTTCCAAAACCGTGTTATGTGAGGCAAAACTCATTTGCTGGCTGGGAAGAGACACTCTACTCAATGGGCTATTTACTGTGAACCTGAGATATAATCTATTCTCTGCAGTAACACAGGCTCCAAAATGAGGGGTTATTTATTTATTTATAATAATACATTAGACAGTCCATACAGAGGTGTCATCTTGTTTGTAATCAATCCTGGCTGCAGCAAAGTAACGCTTTGCATTAAGTGATGAATTGGTTCAGTCATCTCCTTCTGACTGTCATTTTTCTTCACTGAAGATGTATTGCCTCCATTATGCAGCCCCTGTAGGTGAGCATCAAACACCCATGGGTGCTTAAAAGGGAGTGTACATAGAGATCATGTGTAGTCCCATGTGGGGAGGGAAGGGAGGGGAGCCACGCTGCTGATTATGGGGACACGTGTTCCAAACAGGTGACTCGTTGCAGTGCGAGCCACTCTTGTGGTGAGCTAAGCAGTGATTTATTCCTCTAAAGTGTGTCATTATTGCACTAACATTGTATTTCTGGATTGATTTCAATACAGAATCTGATGACAGAGTGGGTATTTTGCTCCTGGAGAAATAGACCATCCATGACATCAAACAAGCTAGATATATTTTAAAAGAGACATCCGGGGTAGGCTGACAAAACCTCTAGAGGTCTGTATTTGGGTGCTGTGGAGATGCAATTGATATGTCTGTGTTGTCAATTTATGGCTGTTACCATCAAATGGGAAAATGTGCCCACTGCTCTTGAGTGAATTGCCAGAAAAATAATAACTTGCTTTATGGAAGATACTGTATAAAATGGAGCCATATAGTAATATTTGAAGGCTGTCTGGGCTTGGATCTGGATATTTTACAATGCAACGCTGCCCGGAGAAGGAGGGCTCTGAATGCCAGCAGGGTGGTGGGATGGGGAGAGAAAGTGGAGCTGGCAGGTGCTTTTATCCCTGTGCCCTTCCCTCCCATGCTTGTCCAAAGCCTGGGACACCGCCTGTATCAAAATCTGTCAGGGATTTTTCCCAGATCACTCATCCAATGGTTCTGTGCCTCCATGATGTCCTTTAATGTGTGGTGGGGTAGACTTGTTTGTGTGTGCCTTGGCTTGTCCTGCACATAAATAGCTTTGAGGGCTGAGAGACACGCAAGAGAAGGAGAAAACAGGCCCATCTTTCATGTATCTCTTGTGATACATGAGAAAAGCTTGCAAATGGCCTTCTGTCTTTGTAAAATCAGAAACACCATGGGTATGAAGGCTGCTATTTGCTGTATTTCCCTTGAGGCAAGAGAAATGTTTCATTTCTCAAAGAGGCAGCTGATGTGTGCAGAGACAACTCTTGTCCTTGTCTCTGGGATTTAGGGAAGGGGTGAGAAAAACACACAAAACACCCAACATACGCTTCATGGTCTCAGTAACAGCCACTCAGTTTTCAGTAGGAGTAGCTCAAATCCTTCCCCTCTGCCACCTTTCCATGAAGCCTTCTAAGAGAAACAGGTTATGTAAAAACAGATTGAAAAGCTGGGAAGAAATTGGCAGGTTTGAAGGAGGCTCGAGGACATCCTTGGCACCCTTCTATGCAGCACAAAGAAAAACAACCAGAAAATTGCTTTTTCTTCGTAGGCTGCCTTTGCAGACCGGTAGAGTCAGAAAAATGACTTAACTCTCACAGGCTGCACTGCTGCACTGCTGCCCTCCCTCCTGCCACCACTTGTGTGATGCCTGGTCTCCTCTGGACACTCCAGCCCGTCGTGGTTGTGCCCCTGTCCCGGTGGAGGAGGCAGGCATTGAGGCTGGCTTTTCCCATTGTCTCTTCTCTGGCTGTGGAAAATGGCTGCTGGGCTAACATGAGAAAAGGCCTCAAAATCTGTTATCCTTCTGAAGTGGGAGTTCCCTCTGGGACTGAGCTCCTGGGTTTGGGATGAAGCACAGGCTGGTGGGTGTCTGATGTGTGGAGGACTGGGTGTGCTGCAGACATCCTCCCAGTCCTCAGCTTACTCCTTAGACACAGACTGTGACTTCAGCCTGGGAGGAGGCTTTGCAGCCCCTCAGGCAGTGCAGGTGTGGTGGCACAGAGCTTGGTGGGGACTTAGCCCCTGGAGGGCTTGCCTATTTCTTTGGCATGTTGCAGTGACATGCTCAGCCTGCTGGGTGCTCATCTTCTTCGCCTGGGGCTGACTTAACTGGCAGCTTCCTGAGCATCGGCGTTCTTGAAAAGGGCACGTTTTCCTTCTGCTATTGATGATTCCTGGAGAGAAAACAGTGGGAAAACGCTGTGAAATCATTATGTAGGGAAACTGCTGATGCTCAAGGTCCAAGAGCTCGATGTAACATCAAATAATCTGCCATGAGTGTCACTTTCAACTTCTACTGACAGTCACTTTCCAGACTCTCACTCTGGAGCATCCTCTAGCTGTTGTCTGTAACTTGTTTGATCCTTTCCAGAATTTTCACTGTAATGCCCTGTTTTATAGTGTCACCTCAGAGACAGGTTATTAATTTGCTCCCCAAACCAGTCTACCTGGCTCTATTACATGAAATCTTGACCTAAAGATCTTGTTATGGCCAAATTCTTCACTCTAAAATTCAGTCTTTTGAATAAAGGGAGCTTTCACTTGTATGACCATTTTTAGGCTTCACTGCTTTTTTTGGGAAGGGAGAATTGAGGTTTGGTGTGGGTTTTTGAGGTTCATTATCTACTACAGAGCACCTCCTTGGTGTCTGGGGAGTTATGTGGATCCTGGCTGACACTGCTGTCACACATCTCTTGTGTCCAACTTCAGCTTGGTTACTTACCTGGGAAGTGGCAAAGGACAAATCACTCTTTGCCTCAATTTTTCCTATTTATTTAGTAAACAATAAATAAATATTTAATAAAAGAAAACAAATGATAAATAAATGTTGCCTCCATTGACTCGTACCGTGACAGTGCCATCATTTGCGAGACATGTGGAGACATCATTGCCAGGAGTTTGCAAAGTCCCAGTTCTTTAAGGGAAAACCCTCAGTTGTGAAGTGATAACGTGGAGGACTTGAAAATGATTCCTGTCTCTTGCTCATTGGTTGGTGTAGCAGTTCTGCTTTTTCCGAGATGAACTTTGCTTTAATGAGTCCCGATGCCTCTGTACCACATACACACCATGAATGGGCTCAGCCTTGGGCTCATCCTTGCAATGCCTTTTATTTTGGTCCATGAACTATCTTTCTCCACACTGTTGGCATTTTGCTTCTATCTCTCTCTGAGCCCTGAGCCCTAGCTCTGTGATGAGGCATCTTCTCTCTATCTCCAGATGAGATAACTGGAGTTCCTTCTGTCTCCTCGTTGGACCCTTTTTATCCTGAAAAAGGATTTAGGTCTGATGCCTGAATTTTCCTTTGTGTCTAGTTCCCTCAGTCAGTTAAAACTTCTTAATTTTATCCCAGTCTCGTTTCTATTCTTTGCTGGCCTCTTTGACTGGTACATCTGCTTGCGAGCTTAACTTCCCTGTAATATGTTTTCCAGCTCTGTCACTCACCTGCCCTGCTTCCTTTGCTAGCAATTTCAGAGAGTCAGCAAAATCATCCCAATTCACAACTTTTACTCATTTATTCCTGTCTACATCTGAGACTGGGCAGGTTTAGACAAGGAATTAAGCATGTGAAAACCACTGCAGTTCAATACCATGAGTGCAGTGACCTTGCAGAGTTTTATTTGCAAACTCCACATCTCCGGAACAGCTGAATATCAGATTGAAAGTAACCTGACCTAAAAGGGAGCAAGCAGAGTGAGAGACAAGATGTGCATAACAGAGGCCAGCACGGGAGTAGCAAGGGTGTCAATGTGTTTAAAGCAGAAGCTAAACACCCAGCAATAAAGCCAAGTGCCAGAGCAGAGCAAGGCAAGAGAGAGATGGAACAACCAGCCTTTATGGATGTTGTTGGCAGTGTATACACAACATGTTTGTGACAGGACTCCTTGGTAATTCACAGCTATCTGCACTGGAGAATGTGGCTGTCTGCAGGACTGGCTTTTTCTACTGGGATTTTCCCTTCTGAATGTTTGTTTTGTGGTCTAGAGACAGCCTTGCCTGCAGAATAAGCAGGTCCTTCTCTCTGTGGCACTTTGTTGGGCTCTTCTGGGGATTGCTCATGGCCCAGCTCTGTTTTGAATAGAGATTTATGATCACCTTCCCAGTCAATTAAAATTCTAGGTATTGCTAAGGCAGAATTCAATTAAGGCTAATTGGAGCTTCTGATAACTGATTTTCCAAACAGAAACAATGGTGGAGTTGCAGATCCTAGAGGATTTCCATCACTTTTAAATAACTTTCAGTTCTGTTCTTGCTTGACGCTGCTCTAATCTTTCCTCAAGCCTCATGGTCTTTCTTGCATCAAGCTATTCAAATGTTGATTTTTTTTTCTGTCATAATTTATCATTTTGACTTATTTGTTCTTTTTATGTCTTCTTCTAAATGTGAGGGGGAAAAAAAACACCAAACGCTGCAGAAGCTTGGAAATATTTTTGCATCAGTCCCAGTTGTCTGACATGAAAGATATATAGCCACTTCTAAGAGTTTGACAATTCAGTAACAATTACCTAGACAGTTACAATAACAACTCGCTTTTCTTTCTCTGTGGAGAGGGATGATGAGGTTTTAATGAATTGTCAATGAAGATTAAAAAAAGAATAAAATACCAAGAGTAGAAAAAAAACCCAGGTGCAAACACAATGCCATTAAAACACAACCCAGGTTTTCTGTTCTACCCTAAATTTTATTTTCTTGGCATCAAGAACTATTGTGACAGTTCTTTGCACACTTGATTGAACGGGGAAAACACATGGGACCGTATCTTAGTCACAGAATGCAGAACATGTAGCTCTCATTGCACAGAGCAATCTCACAGAGGGATGAATAATCCCTTCAGTAGTTCAATTTGCCAGAATTTGCAGCATGTTGTTTACTGTGTGGGGACTAATAAGAAAATGGCAAACAGGAATTTAAAAAGTCAGAGAAAGAGTGATATATATATATATATAAAGAGAGAGAGCGAGAACAGTGATACCTGGAATGTCCAGCTTCTCCCTCCTGTAGTGTGTGGTTGTCACTCACCGACTGGAATACTTTTTCCTGGAGTTTTATTTTCTATGGTTTCAGGACTACAATTACATTTCTCGCTGCACATATCCTGTGTCTTGCTGTTAAAAGGAAACGAGAGCAACCCTCCACATGACTGTGTTTTTAGTGTTTCCCTCTCTTCATGTGAGATAAATGGAAGAAAAGCCACGGGCAATTATTGTGTGGAAGTTAAAGGGAAAAGTTTCTTTGATAAGAAATGGTTGTGGAATTATACAATTGCCAAAGGAGAACAGGTGGATGAACTCTCTGATGTGTGATTAGTAATGAATTCTCTGTATTCCTTGTGGAAAAGAGGCACAACTGTAAAATTAAATAGTCAATGCCTCTTTGATGAAAGGGTTTGCAGCCACTGGTGTCCTTTATCAAAATACAGTGAGCTTTGAAGGAAAAAACTAAAATAGCAAGCCTCAGCTTCAAGTAAAGCAAGCTGAGTGGAAAAAATCTACAAATGGCTTTTTCTCTGGGAAATTTGTTTATAATGTGTTCTAGTAGCAGAAACCTTTTGCCTGGGAAAATGCTAGGGTAGGGTTTTACCAGGAGGCATGTGGCTGCTGAAGTTGTGATCAGTGCCATAGGGCAGGTGGGCAGCAGATACAACACTAAGTCACACTGGGGTGTGTGTTCACATGAAAATGTGTTCAAAACCAGCTTCTATTGCAGAAGTCTTTGTGAGGGCTGAGTTTTCAGCGAGGTGTGTATATGTAAAGAAGAAATCCTCGTAATTCACCGGCACATTCAGCCACAACTTCTGGGCTGAAGTAGTGGCTAAAATGTTGCCATGTGAGTGGAAATCTGGGTTGTCTGCTGCACTGACAAGGTACCTGCTGTCCAAGCATAGCAGAAGCTATGAAAAATGCTTTGAGGTCCTTTGGAGATGCCGTGGGTGAGCACCTTACAGAAACATCTTAATTACACGTTAATGAATGCCAGAGTGGCAGACAAGGGAAGGACAGTGTTTTGTACATATATCCTAGATACAAGCTGACAGCTGATTTTTGAGTACCTTCTTTCCTCTAGTGATTTTTAATTTGGTTTTTGGAGTGTTTAATAGTCTGAATGTCATCATTTCTTATTTCTGTAGATATGTCTATAAGATGGTAATTTTTTTCTACATTTGTTTAGGTCATTCATTTCCGAGCTTGGAAATGGGAAGAAAGTGGTTGTAAGCACAATATTGTCTTGTGTTCTAGCCACCTCGGTTTTCCTTATCTGAACATTGACTTGGTCATCCAGGCTGCCTGGTTTCAGTCGTGCTCCCCACGATCCCAGCGCATTAAGGAACACATTAACGAAGGTGGTTAATCACCTTGCAGCAACTGCATGGTGTTCCCAGCTCTGCTCCTGAAGGGCACGGGGGCAGCCCGTGCATTAGGAAGGTGCTGTGAATGCCTGATGATGCTGTGGCGTTTCTCATTTCGCAGAGCTGTGCTGGCTTTCTCCAAATACGCCACGAGATGGCAGCAAAGGCTTTTGAGAGAATTTTGTACCTCAACTGGTTTGTTGCCTAGGGATTCTTGTAGGAGAACGTGATCATAAATCCACAGTTTATAATGCATCCTACAGAGTATATGCTGTATTGTTCCCTGAAATGTAAGGTTTCTTTTTCAGTAGAGAAGGCCCTTTTTTCCCTTTGCTCGGTTTCTTCTTTTCACATCTAGCATATTCCCATTGTTTAGTATTATTTGAAAGCACTGGGAAAGCAAAGACTTTAGTTTTGGTTGGAAGGGACCTTAAAGATTGTGTCGTTCCAACCCTCCCTGCTTTGGGCAGGGATACCTTTCACCAGCAACCAGGTTGCTCTCAGCCTTCGGTGTTTGCCTTGATCACTGCCAGGGATGGGGCATCTGTGGCTTCTCTGAATAACCTGTTCCATTGTCTCACAACCATCACAGGGAAGAATTTATTCCTAATATCTCATCTAAGCCTACTCTCTTTCAGTTGAAAGCCATTCCCCCTTATCCTACCACTACTTACCCATGTTAAATATCCCTCTCCAGCTGTCTTGTAACCTCTTTAGGTACTGGAAGGTGTTAGAAGAGCTCCCTGAAGCCTCCTCTACTTCAGCCTGTTTGTGTAGGAGAGGTGCTCCAGCCCTCTGGTCATCTCTGTGCCTCCTCCAACAGGCCCACATGATACTGGGACCCCAGAGCTGGATGCAGCTCTGCTTGTGGGCTCTCTCCAGAGTGGAGTAGAGCAGCAGAATTCCCTCCCTCTTCCTGCTGCCCACGCTGCTTTGAATACAGCCCAGGACACAAATGGATTTCTGACCTGCAAGTGCACATTCCTAGGTGGTGTTGAGCTCCTCATCCACCAGCATCCTCAAGTCCTTGTCCCCAGGGCTAATGTCAGTCCATTCTCCACCCAGACTGTGCTTGTGCCTGGGATTGCCCCTTGCACTTAGCCTTGTTCAAATTCATGAGTTTTGCACAGACTCACCTCTCAAGCATGTCCAGGTCCCTCTGGGTGGCACCCCATCTCTCCAGCATGCCACCAACAGCACACAGCTTGGTGTCATCAGCAGCTCGCTGAGGGTACCCTGAATCCCATTGTCTGTGTCACTGGCAAAGATGTTAAACAGTGCCAGTACAGGTGGTTACTCCTTGCCAAAAAAATGAGCATTACCTTTGTCAAAAATGTATTTATGCCACACAGAGAGACACTGACCAGATGCAGGAAACCATTTTTGCAGAGATCTCTATTTAGTATTTAGTTATGGGAAAATAGTTAAGGAGGAAATTGAAACTTGTTTTTTTCTTGTTTTTTTCTTTTTTTCCCTTTTTTTTTTTTTCTCTTTTCTTTCTTTTTTTTTTTTTTTATCAGCTATAGCTATCAGGTAGAAATTTGGAATTAAAAAAAACTTGTAGGAAGAGAAACAGAAGTTCTTTTCAACCACATGGTGACATTGTATGCACTCTTGATGATAATGTGATATGGAAAGAATGGCAGATATTCATGAAGGTGAGGAAAAACAGACTTATGTCTGCCATGCCACCCCCTCACACTGTTCATCTTGTTCTCATCATTGGTATTACTTTTAGCACTTTCTTCTTAGCAACAGTAATGAAAAGTAGGTGAAAAGCCATTAGCAAAAATGCCTCCTTATCATCTTACAGGAAAATGTTGTTAAAGACAATGTTGTACATGGTGTGCTTGAAAACAGCATTTCCAAAAGAATTGGTGATAGCTGCAGAGCTACAGTGCAGGAAGCAATTTGGGGTTCTTCAAATTGTTTCTGTGACATGCTGGTGATGAAGTTGGTGAGGGGCTATGTTGCAAAGGCAGTTGCCACTTCATTTATACTGATGGACAATGGGATGCCAATCCAAACCTATCTTCTTTCAGTTTAAAGTCAAAACCCTGTCACTACATGCCCCTGTAAAAAGTCCATTCAAAAAATCTTCACATACAATGTCTTTGAACGTGAAAAGAATTGAATATATTTTGTCCCAGGAATTTTACAAATAATTTATTAGAAATGAGCAAGTAACTATTAGAGGCTGCTGTTAATTTTTTTCCTGCTAGCATTGGGTGAGGTCATCAGTGGGTGTCTGAGTCCTGCAAATTATCACTGAGGCTGCTCAGTCTGCGGTTTGTGGGCAGCAGCAGCAGCAGACAAAATCCCTGCTCCTGTTTTCCATCTTCTGCTGTGTGGCAGAGCTGCTTTTTGCCACTGCAGAGCAAAATGGATTCAGGAAGATGTAAAACTGTTTGGCTGGGTTTTTTTTCTCCCCTGGGAGTTTTCATCTGAACCTGTACCCAGCTCCCTTTCATCACAGAGTTGTGGCAAATATTAATGCCATGCTTGGATGTATTGCCTAGAGGGCAAGGGCAGGCGAGTGAGTGGAGGATTTCTGTTGGTTTAAATACTGCAACTTCAGAGTGCCCAAGGCCAGAGGGATGTGCACAAATTCCCTGGATCCTAGAGGCTTCATCTTCCAGCCTGACCAGTTCTCTGTCCTCTTTTCTTGAAAGTTTGTAAGTATTTGCTTGTGTCTCTGTAATGCCAAGGATGCCAGCTCCCTGCACTGTGTGGAATCAAGGCTTGTGCCGTTGGGCACAGGCTTGAAGTACGTCCTTGGGCAAAGCTAAAGCATACAGCTGTGGTGCAGAGATATGCACAAAACCCAACACCATTATTTACTCTGTAAATTCTCAGTTCCCTTTGTGTTATTTCCAACATTCCCAACATATTTTTCTGGCTCCCCTTGTAAAACACAAAAATAACATGGCACTTACAGAGAACTCCTTCCATGAGTGGCGTAGAGGTTCATTGAAGTGTTCTTTGCTTGCCTTCATTTTAAACCTAAAACCGAGCAAACAACATTTCTGTGACACAGTAAGGGAGCTGGTATGAGAGAATTTGTCTCCAGAGACTGCAGTGCATTCTCAGCTTTATCATCCTGAGGCATTTTGTCCTCTGTGAAAACAGTTTTTATAATTCACCCCTGTCCATTCCTTTGTTTTATATTGTTGTAGGGCCCGATCCTGTAGAGAGGAATGGGGGAAAAGGATTAGTTTATGAACAGGCTCAGATTTGAGTTTGGAGTGGGAATTATAAACCTAATCAGACATGCATCTATAGCTGTTGGATGTGGTCTCTTCCCATTATCCCTCCCACCTTCTCTATGTCTTCATAAATTGACAGAGTGAGGAATTCCTTCTGCCTTACATGTTTGTTACACAGGCCTGCAAAAATATCTGTGTTTTCTCCTCTGAAGATTTGCATTGACAGGGAAGAAAACCACCTCCCAGCTGAAACAATATGTATTTTAAACATTTCCTGTTCATGTGCATCCCAGTTAACATGCCATCAAAAGCACAGTTGGCTAATCTCTCGTAGAAAGAATAATTCCTTTCCTTTTCCACTTCCCAGCTAATTCTTAATGTTTTATCTCAAATACACCTCTCCTCAGTCTTGGACAATGTTCCTATAATTCATGAATACCTTTAGCCTTTGTGTCTGCAACACAAAGTCTGCAGAGCTTCTCTTGCCTCCAGACATGTTCAGAAACTGTTGACATCTGTATGGTATGCAGAGGTGGTGTGATTCCTGCCTGCAGAGGCAAAGGTAGCAGTCATGGGAACCCATACACAAGGCAATTAAAAGCAGACTGGGATGGAAAGATGGGATTGACAGGGAGATTATGAGAAACAAGCTTGCATCTTGAGAGTTGTTCATTTTACATTTAATTCTTCTCTTAATGTTCATGTCATGCCTTATTTTTTTGCCATGGCCAAGCATGAAAACAGAGGCATAAATAAAATAGGCAGGAACCTTCTCTGTGCTAAGACTGGACATAGGAGCCCCAAGACCTGTCTTCTGTCCTTTCCCCAAGATCTATAGTCCCAGAAGGGAATGGAATGAGATCTGAAAAGCAGCATTAAGGCCATTCAATTGTGTAGCCCTGCTTTTCCAGGCTGTGTTCCATACTGCCATAACCACCCTGGGACAAGCAGAGCACAAGAAGCTTGTAGGCTGTATTCCTGTTTAATTACTAAAGAGTGTACAGGAATCTGCAGGCTTTGCTTATTGCTGTACTTTTGTCCTTTCTGATAGTTTTCTTTTGTATGTGTGAGCACAGCTCTACCACCCAGAAAAACCAGGTGCCCAGAGAAGTTGTGGATGCCCTGTCCCTGGAAGGTTCAAGGCCAGGTTGGATGGGGCTTTGAGCAACCTGGTCTAGAGGAAGATGTTCCTGCCCATGGCCAGGAGGCTGGAATGATGGTGCTCTTTGGGTTCCTTCCAAGCCAAACTGATCCATGACTCTGCAAGAGCTGGCATTTGGGAGCATCTCCACAAGTTCTCTGGAGAGTTTTGCCACGTGCTGGCAGAGATTGGCAGTCTCACAGGCAAGGAGGAGAATAAGCACCTTTCCTTTGTAATGGGAAAATAGGGAACATTGACTTGTGTGATAATTTTAGGTGGATGATTAAATTTGGCCTCTTAGGCCCTCAGCTGAAAATTCAATTTAGGTGACTAGTTTTCTTTTCACACACTGCTTAAAAATCTTTTATTCTGCCACCACTAATGTTCCTGATGTTGATGGTCTTGTCACTTTAACAAAGTGCAGAAATGCCCAGCCTGCTCTGCATTTGCATTGGCTCTGGGCTATGAAAATATAAAGAGAAGACTGCTTTTGGTTTAAGGATACAGATTCTGCCCTGAGGTAGACTGACTGTGTGCCCCATTGTCTCTGTTTGAGACAAGTTAGGAGGAAACATCCTGAAAGCAGCATTCCCTCTGAAGAAGGCAGGTTTCAGCACTCCCTCCCCCTGCAATGACACAAAAGGGATTTCTTGCAGGAAAGTGAAAAACCTGTTTATTTAACACACAGACACACAGTGTCTGTTTATTGAGCACGCAGGCACAGGAAAAAGAATGAATAATGTTGGATGTTAAACTCTTCTCGCTGCAGAGAAAGCTGGTGGATTTTAGAGTCCTGCTCAGGTTCTCCCAATGTCTGGAGCCAGGATGCAGCATCCCAGGGCCTCCCTGCTGGCTGAGTGTGTTCTGGGACCAGAGCAAAGCTGAACAGTTCCAGAAGAAGCCACAGAAGTCAACTTAGAAGCTGTATGTAGTCCTGGGAAAATTTCTTGCCTCAGCTAACAAAAAGGAATCTAACTAAAAGCAAAGATGTACTCCCTTTCTGTGCAGCTCAGCACAGCACAGCACAGCACAGCACAGCACAGCACAGCACAGCACAGCACAGCACAGCACAGCACAGCACAGCTGGGAGAACACGGAGGAGGATGTGTGTTTGAACACAGACTGCCGAAAGAATTCCACCAGCTTCCCCCCCTCTTGGACCCAGCTTAAAATGACAGGACCCATTCCTGGGCTTAAAGTAGATGATAGGGGATACAATATTGTTATAAAGTCACCCCAAAACACCCATAAAGTCACCCATTGCTGTTGTACTGTGTGCAAGGAATAGTCAAGTCAAAAGGACTATAACTTTTCTACCGAATTAAGTTTTTTTTCAGATATTCCTGTTAAAGATGCACAGGCTTTGGACATATTTTTCCTGGGAAAAACAGACAAGCAAACAACCCACAGTCTAGCATCATCTTAGTATTAGAACAACCTGGACAAATAGTGGGACTGTAGGATAAAACATTCTGTAAGCATGTGTGAGGGGATAGGAAAGATGAAGATGAAAAAAGGGAAGAAGCAGAGGAGTGTTCTATTCTGTGGTAAGTTCACAGGGATCTACTTATGCTAAGGAGTCCAAATATCAATGTGAGAGCAAATGTTTCTGAAATGAGGCAAAACTGAATGCTGATGGATGCAGCTGAGTGCATTAGTTTTGCCATGTGGCATATGCTTTCCTTACTGCTTGATGGTTCTGCATAGACTATTAATACATGTGGTTGATACCCAGAGGATAATTGCAACTTTAATGGGAAGTGCTATTATGAATATTATTTACAGTGCTATTCTGCTTTCACAAGAATCACCAGACTGCTGCCTTAACTAATGTTAAAAAAGTCATTAGTGGAGAGTCCATAGATTTGCTGCACCAGATCTTATCTTTTTAAGAAGTCTATTCTGTCAAAGAAACATAGGGATTCACTTAAGAACGCTCCACCATTGCACACACAACTTATTTTCCTCAAGTAATGAATGCAGGCACTCAGAAAGTGCTTTTGGTTGACAAACTCCAACAAGAGTGTTCATATCATTAAGGGATCCAGAAGAGCAGCAAAAGCTTCTGAAGAAAAGAGTATATAAAGGGCACTTTGGAGTGCAAATCCCCAAAAGCAGCACTATAAACTGAGCTCCTGATTGCTACAGATGCACTGGTGGACGGTTTTAATGAAGTGAGAATACAGCTGAGTTTGGGTTTAACAGATAAAGCAGATTTAGGTATAAGATTAGAAAATAAGAGAAAGATAGATGTGTACGCTGTAAAGGATAGGCCTTTGCCCTTAGCAAAGCTTTCTTGTCCTGAAACCAAGTGGATGGCATTGCCAACATCATCTCAAAAGAAGGCCAGGGCCGTGCCATACCCATAGATGAGGCAATCTGTGTTGCCTTGCTGGAGTAACTTTTATTGCCTAGAAATAGACATGTTTGAAAAGCATATTTATGCAGTAAACAAAGGTGTGATTACAGTAGAAGTAGGTGTAATGTAGGTTTAATTCTGCCTGCAGTTACCTCTCTAATGAAACTGCAGAACTGACTCTAACATGCAGTTTGCTACTGGAGGGAAAGCCCTGCAGCAACACTTTGCTCATCCTGCAGGTGCTGGGTGCTGCATCCTTAGCTAATGACTGCCAATTCCTGCAGCAAGTAAGCCACAGAGGGAATGGGAAGCTACAGACTATTACCACATATCTAATGATAGATGAAAACACTTAATTTCCCTCTTCTAGCTTTTGATCTCAGCTGAAAAGAGATCTATGCCTGAAAGAAAAAAAATGCACAAGCAAATAAAGTGAATTGTGGATTACAGTGAGCAGGACAGATTATAATAATGCATTGCACTGGATTCTACCAGAGGTGCCATTTGCTGCTGATTGCATCTACTCTGATCAGAGTATTTATGACTACTTTTTTTGGAATGTGAGCTTCCTGTAAATATAAGTACAGTTTGTAAGATTTGTAGGTGGTGGTCAGCCAGCCCTTTTCTGTGTAAAGCTGGAGAACAATTGTCAAGGGAAAGCTATGACTACTGTGTTTAGTGCATAAGCACCTAATGGAAATAAACAGAAATGTGGCCATATATACTGACACTCCAGTCTTACTTGCCAGGGAAACAGTGAAGCCACTGCTGTATGAACAAATAATTAAACACAGTCAAGCCAAAGCAATACAATGATATGAGTGTACAGTAGAGCTGAAAATGCAAGTCTGACTTGCTCCATACTAGCACACAGACTTCAACCACTGTCAGTCTGATTCCAGTCTATGTTATGGCATTAGCCTGATGAAATAGGAATACCTTTCCAACAGCCCTGGTCCACCCTCCCCTTTGGTGCTGTTACTGTGTTTTTCCACTCCAGTGTGTGGGGCTCATGACCAGCCCTGATGCTGTTGAAAGACTGTGGAGGCAGCTCCTCACATCCTTTCACAGAGACACCATGTAATTTATGGTATTTGGATGGAATGAGGAGATTCTGTAATGAAATCTTCTAAGATTCCCTGAGTCATATTTAAGGCTTTCGGTTCTGCCTGAAATGTTCAGCTGTTGTAATGAAAATGATGAGATAATAGGGATAGGGACGATGCTTTTGATTTGGCAGATTACTTGGTTGAGTTGAAAGTCACAAGAGAAATTATGCCAGGAGGTGCCCGTCTCTAAGCTGAGGGCACAAGAATGTATCTGCATTTGCTGCAGTAGGTCAGGGTATGATTTCTACATGTACTTTTCTCCTGGCTGCCATTTTACCATTTCTTCCCTAATTTTTGTCAGTTTTTCACAATAGCCTGTTGATTTATGCTACTTTGCTACTTTTTCCTTTCTTCACCCCCCTGCCCCCAATATGCATAAATAAACTGTGAACATTTCTTCATTTCCTTTTGGTGCCTGTTTCCACCCAGCTCAGATGGTAACCAAGCCTGGCTTTTTGGCTTACCAGGGCTGCAAAGAAAATGAAGAGCTTAGAAACTGAAGGTGGGGGAAACCAAAATCGATTTGGGTTACTTATTATTTCCTGATTGAAGTCCTAAAAGAGTCCTAAGGAGATAAACAAGCCAAGAACCCACCAGATTAGACAAATATACTCATGTGTAGCACTTCATATACGTTATTATCTGCTTGAGTAGAAATCTACAAAGTGTCCTTACAGCAAAAGAACATCTGTCTGGGGCTACAGGTGTGGCATTCATTTTCTCCGAGATTATTTCTAAAATAAATGGGTTTTGATTAATGTAGTAGGTAAGAAATATTTGGGGATTTGTATTCAGCAGTGGGCTGTACTTTATTTTTACTGCCAAAATGCTGGGAGCACAGCACAAATATTTTCTCCTCTGCCAATGGATACGTGTTGGTGGTCGGGAACGATGGATGTGGTAGTTCCTGTCTCTGAGTAAGACTGTGCAATTCCAATCTTGAGATTGTCACGAAGAGACCTGACGAGTTCCCTGCCTTATTCTCATTACTGTTTGCGACATCAGAATGAATGTGTTTCACACTGCCAGCTGCTCCTGCTGCAATCTTCCTCATAGGCTCCAGAACAAAGGAGAAGAGCAAAAGGAAGAAAAGGCCTGCTTTCAAGTGGGAATTTTGTGGAGAGCATGCAAATGTGACATTAACTTAGCTACTGAAGTAAGAGATACGTCAGTGAGGTGAGGTGGTAGACTGCAAATGTGAACACCCTGATTTGCCTGACTGCCGGGGATCCCGTGTGGATATCGCTCACTCAAGGGAAATCCAAAGCAATGCTATTGGTTTAACAAATGAATAGAATAAAGTCCATGATCTCGGTGTGTGGGAAATGACCTCACAGGTACAGGAGAGAAATCCGTGTCCTCCGAGTGTTTTCAGCCTCTCTCCCCTAACCCAGTTCAGTTGCCTCGTGTAGAATCAGTGATGAGCGTTTACATTTATCCATAAAACAACTCGGGGTGAAACTGAGGACAGAAGAGGAAGGAGATGAGAAATATGTGCTTGGAAATGGATGGAAAACCTTGGCAGAACATCCTCTGCAGGACACAGTGCTGCATTTGGACCACTCTGGTGGAAACTTCACTGTATCACTTGGCTATCAGGTTTGGGAAGCAGCTGGTGCCAATCTTAAGGACGGGCTGAGACAGTGAAGCCAGATAAGACAGCTTAGGTATGTGGAGGATAATAATTTTTCCTTTTGTCTATTTATGCTGGCCTGCAGCAGAGTTTGATTGAGGTAGTGGTGTTTTTAATTCTCTTCATATACTTTTTTTTCTTCAAGAAATATTGAAGTCTAAAGTCTAAAATTGGAATAACTTCCTGGTAAGGGGATCATTATAGGTAACTATTGAACTGCTTGCAGGGGGTGTAATGGTTCCTCAGCCCAGGTGGTCAATAGAGAAGCATTAATTCCTACACATGGTCTGCCTTAGAGATGCAGTGCTAAGGCACATAAACTCCTTCAGCACAGAGTTCGAGTCAGAGGATGCACATCACTGGGAATATGGTATTTACAGCTTTTGTTAGGAGGCAGAATCAGCTGGGGCTGCTTATTTACCTTTTCCTGTGGAGCTTTAAAGAATTTTGTCTGAAAAGACCAAGAAGTAAGAGAAAAGGTGCTAAAGGAGGAGAAACATATCAGTGAGCTGTGTGATGCCAGCTTCCTTTTGACGACTATTCCCTTTGCACAGCATCTGATGGCCTGTGGGAATTAATAAGATGGAGACATGGTGGGAATCCTGGTTCCCTCCTTCAGAAAAACTCACAACTCCAAACTTGTGCCTGGCCACGGTCTAGGGGAGCCTCCTGCCATGGAACTTGCACATGGACCCTGGGGACAACCCTGGCTTCAGGGATAGGGAAGTGGGTTTGATTTCCTGACCTGCTACAGGTGTCTGAAGTGATATTTTTCTCTAGCTTACAAATGGTAAAGAGAGGCAATGAGAGGCAGACCAAGCCTGTGTACATCCCTCTCCTCGAGTTCACACCTCTGAGACAAATCCATCAAAACTGCCTGAGAGAGAGTGAGGGCAAGTGCGTTAAAGATTATGAGGTATTGAGGTTTGACCATGAGGGAGATGAGTAAATACTGATGACAGATTCATTGCTTCTTATGTCTATACAGACAGGATAAGGCCAAGAGAAGTAACAGGCAGCTCTGGACTTGTTACCATGGTTACGTGCTCTGTCTCCGCTGAAATCACCTGAGTTACAGCTACCATGCTGTAACAGGGGTCCTGATGCTGTTCATAATAATGAGAGAAAACATGCCCTATCAAAAAAAACATATGCCAACTGCATGCAGAAAAGCTGCAGGAGAGGCATTTTCTGTAGAGATGCTTGCTTCAGTGACCTTACGTAGGTCCGTATGCTGAAGATCAAATCCAAATACGCCTTTGAGTTTTGAAATTTCAGGTTATTACTTCGCTGCACTTTGGGATGTATTATTTGTTCTGTCTTGCACAGGCTCTGGAAGATGTCTTCTGTGTATTTTCCCTGATGTCTAGTCTTGTTTTTCCCCCCTCATTTAATAAACCAAACTGTCTTTTTTATTTATTAGAACAAAACCAGTCCTGGAGAAAACGGATAAAGTACGCTTCTAAGCTGCTTCATTTTTTGCAAGCCTTGTCATATCAGTGAAGCAGACAGGTGGCTGGAATAGCAAACTAACAGAGGTACTTGGATGACTGAAGGCAGGAAGCAGAAGACATCTGTCTGAGTGTCTTGAGCTGCCAAACTCCTACACCCAGCCCTAGGGACTGCTACCCTGCTGTCACTGTCAATATAAAACTTTTTAGTCTGGCATTTAATGTGCCTTCACCTGGAAAGCTACATTTAAACTAATAATCCTGTTTTTTTTATTGTGCGAAATAAGTGGATTTTAGGATTCTTATGGGTGCAGAATCAATTTATGTCAACAAACTCAAAGGGTCCATAGGACTTGTTGCTCCTTGAAGGGAGCTTCTGTGCATCCACAGAAAAAGAAAATCCTACAAAAAAGAAAACTGTAGGGGCCTCTTTCAGGGGTTGTGACTAAGATCCAGTCACCCTGAGCTTCATGAAGAGAGGGAATGAAAAACATTACAGACTTCTTAAGTTTGAAGACATGAAAAAGACCATAGCTTTTTCTCAGCAGAACCTTGAGTGGTTTTTATTTTTTTTTAAATTCTTTTTTTAGGCTCTCTTGGACCCTCTCTCTCCTGGACCTGCTTCAAAGTCTGAGAAATGAACTTGGCTCCTTCTGGAAAAAATTTGGCCCTGCTTTTCTGTGTGTCAAAAGCCCTGTCATATAAACTCTCACCCTGGGATAGTAGGTTATGAAGTCCTTCTGCTTTTCTTCTCCTGTCTAACCTGGAAAGCTTTGCAGTGTTAATTAGGCTACTGTAAGGATTAGGAAATGACATTTTGTAAGTTGACTGATGCCTGGAAAAGTGATATGTGAGGCCACCACACACTGTTTCCTCTCTGCCAAGCCACTGCAGCCTCTACCTTTTTTTCCAGCTGCCCTTGCTCTGAGGAACAAATGCATCCCATTCTGCTTATGGACTAGTGTTCAAGCATTGATATTGGAAAGCTAGAACCTCCTTATTGTGCTCTCTGTCAGCAGTTTCTCCTTCTTGCAGCTTTGTATAAGCTTCATAGGAAAATTCCTAAAAATTTAAAGTTGCTTACTTTGTTAGTCCCTTAGTAGCCCTTCCCTTTTATTCCTCCTTTCTCTTCCAGAGAGACCATAGAAAAGCTGCAGTAGTGCCTGCTTGATTTTTGTTTGTATGTTTATTTTCTTGACCTTGTCCCCAAATTAATTGTAATTGGTGTGATGGGACTTCACTGGGATTAAATGGTCAGGAGGTTTTGTAGTCATGTATTTAGCCTGGTGGAAAAACTGAATTCTGAATATGCAAAAAACTGTGTTCCAAGTAAATGAGACACCACTCCCTGACCTGTGCTCATTACGCAGTAAAAAGATGACCTATCATCATTATAGCACTTTCTGGTCCTTTCTTTTCAGCCACAGGGTTTTAATTAGTCTATTTTGCTATATAATTTATTATCCTTAGGGCTTCTCAGAAAGAATCCATTTTGTTGGAACAGGGTCATGGGGCCTGAAACTGTTTTGTGCTAATGCTCTCCTCATTGGTCAATAACTTTTGAACTCTTGACCATCCAGCCACTGGCAAGAAGGATCTCCTTTTAAACTGTAGCTAATAATAGGTCAAGCTCTCCAGAATCCACACCTTGAAGGACATATAGAGAAAAATTCTTTTAAAATAGAGATATTTAGATATTATTTCACATTTCGTAGCTGATAGACTTTTCTTCTTTACCCTTTGCTTGCTTTATGGAATTGCCAGCCAGATTACAGAAGAGAGAAACAGTAAGAAAAGAAATTAAATATATATCATCATGAAAAGCAGAATACATAAATATCCGTGCTGGTACATTCAGAGAAGGCCAGTAGGATTTTTAAGGCCAACCTGACTAAAATACGATTTTAAATTTGATGTGAGTTACAGTAGCTAGAAAAACAGTTGAGGAGAACTGTCACTTTTATGAATCCAAGTTGGAGGAGAGGCCCTTTCCTTTGGTGTTGCAATCACACAGGACAGGGAGAGAGAGCAGAAGATACTGAAACACAGAATAAAAGTAATTTTGGGTAGCGGATAATAAAAATGTCTTGACCTCAGGCTTTAAATTTCCTTTAAATTCCCTGCTGTTACTGAGGTGTATGCAGATGTATGACAGCACTGGGTAACTCCACTCTGGAGGAACCTCCAGTCCTGACACACTCCAGCAGTCCATGGGTTTCTCCAGGCATCTGCTGTGATACAGACACCTGTCTTCATAAAGCAGATGGATTGAAGGATTAGCACCTGCCATTAGTGTCCTGGCTGTGAATGTTTGTGAAATGCTCTCTATACTCTGGGTTACCTTTAAAAGTTTATTCAAAATTTTAATCATTAAACCAAAGCCAAACACAGCCTGTACATCCCTACAGTATGCAATTATTTTCTTTTTACAACCTGTTGTCACAATATACAGGCTTATTCATTATTCCAAAGTGTCCATTTTTTTTGTCACATAAAGACAAAGAATGTTGAAACACAGTATTCCCACACACCCCTATATAGTCAGGGCTTTATTTTGTGAATAAAGACATGCAAGTATGTGAACAGATATTACAGAATACTTGGCTATTCAAAATACCTTATGTACCTGGAGTAGGAAGAACACCTCTGAACAGAGTAACAAAAGTAAGAATGAACGACATCAGTTAAATCAAGTGTCATAAAAAAGGTCATTAACTGCTTTAATAAAGAAGGCATACTAAATGTTTTTAAAGATTTTTTTCTAGACAACTAGAGCTATAGGTACATATAGAACTGTGGCATTTCTTGCTGTGGAACATTAAATGGCTTCTGGGTGGAAAAACGTCTTTCTGTTAAATAAAAGGAAATATTATAATGTACATTAGCTGGCGTATGCACCATAAGCCTCAGGAGCAGCTGCAAGCAACAAGTGTAAGCAGCATAAAATGAGGCATTCCAGCTTTCCAGCAGCAAGAGGAGGCTGGCTGTTCTCACAGCTCTTGAAGCAGTGAGGACTTGACTCCTCAGCAGTAATGGTGCCACAAGTCTATTTTTCTGCAATCAAAGGTCATTTTTCTTCTCAGGAAGAAAAGCAATAAAAGTGGGCATTTCATTCCTGAAGAAAATAAATGGGATGGGCATAACCTTTAAACTTTGTGCTTTGAACCACAGAGCAGCAGTAGGAAGCAGTGCCTATGGGGAATCGATTCAAATACGCTGGGTGCCTTTCTTCCTCAGAGTAAATGTGTGAGATACGTAAGAAGATTCAGGAGAAAAGACTCCCTTCCTTACTGGCCACAGAAGACAGTGTGAGACAGCAATGAAAAGCCCTTACTACAAGTCACTGGAGGCACACCAGAGGGCAAGATTGCTCCCTCATGTGTAAACACATCACCCTTGGGTAGCTCAGATGCTGAAAACAGGCTGTCTGCGGAAACGGGGAGCTCTGAGACTACTAATTTGTGCTGCAGTAACTCACGGCTCTGTCAGTCAAACAATTTTTGGTCAGCTGGGGGATTTCATCTGCTGAGCCTGCTTGCAAGCAGGGCTTCCAAATCCTGCTGTTAGGTAGCGTGGGTACAGTTGTAGTTTCGTTGTGTGTTAGTAAGGTGTTCTCTAAACATACAGAAACAATCAGTTTGTTTACAGAGCTCTGCATATATTTTGGGACGTAATATATACACAGAATCATACAAACTCTAAAATGAAAACTTATCTTAAGGAAAACAAGCTCTACAGCCTATATGAATTACATTTGATTCTTAATTTTCCAAAGTCCATATCAAAGTACCAAAAAAGAACAACCTGCATGAATCAAAGGAAGGTGCTTAATTACAATCTTGGAGATATGGGGTACAGCACATCAAACCCCAAGTCAGAGGCTTTCCACAGTTTGTGATCCAGCAGCTGCTCTGCTTTGGCTGTTTGTTTTCAATAACAAACATGCAGAGAGCAGTATGAAAAATGAACCCAACAACAACGACTCTATAAATAAAATCCCATGCATTTTTTTACAGTCAGACTGAAAAGGAGGCGGCTTTTCTACATTATTCAATACATTTATGGAGGCAAGTGTGTGGTCACTCTGGTAAGCCTTGTTAAAAATGGAGACATAATAGAATAATGACTTTTAGGTTTCCAGTGGTGATTGGCCTATACTTCTGTCGGATTCAAGATGTAAACTGTGTAGACATAACAGATAACTTCATCTGTAAAACACAGCAGTTAATGTAAGACATGTAGTTAATGGAAAGTAGCAATTACAACTAGTGTGATGATGGCATCACTAGAAGACCAAAGCAGAAGACACCAGGGCAGTCTCTGCACGATGTCATGGGCAGGATGGAACCGTTGGACAAGGTTTATCAAGGAGACCATCCTGCTGATTCATGAGGTTTACAGGAAGGGAATACAGGTGACCTTGTCCCTGATAAGTCACAGCTGTGTTAATTACCCAATGCAGCCTCACCCCTGATGAGCCACAGCTGTATCCAATAAAGATAAGTGTGATAAAAGGAGTGAATTAGCTGCTGAGGGCAGCATCATCATGGAGGAGGAGCCTTGAGGGTATGAGAGGGTCATGAAAATGCTGGATCTTGAGGAGAGCGAATCCCTGCTGTGAGGTCAGTCTGGGTCTGCAGTCAGAGCCTGTTGTTGGAACCTGCAGTCACAGTCTAGCCAGGTAAAAGCTGCAGTCAGAGTCTGCAAACTGATCCCTGCAGTCAGAGTTTAGCAGGGAATAAATACCCAGCAGTCAGAGGCTGCAAGGGAAACCTCCAGCAGGAGCTGCTGCAGCCAGAGTCAGTGACTGGTTGGAGTCAGGATGGCTGAGCTGTAAAGAGGAATAAACCAGGGCCCTTTTCATGCTGTGATAAACAAGAAGTCTGTGTCTTGGCTCATTTCTACCTTTTAATGAGAGGGCTGCTGCTACAATGAGGTTCAGGAAAGGATTGCCTTGCTTTCCAAATGCCTTCTCAGAGGAGAATGTGGTTGTGACTTCTAGTCCTGGATTTGGTCAATGGTTTATGTCTACAGGTTATGTGTGTAGTTAAGCCTTTATTTGCTGTTGTCCTGGAGGACCAAGGATGACAACCCATGTATATCTATATAGGACAATATAAATGGTATATTTATTGCCACGTCCTGTCAGAAAACAGAGTTTTTAACATTTTAACTGATTAATCAGGTTTCTTTCAGCTGTCTTCAACATGATAAGCAAATGATGCCCCCTTCTCCATCTGCTTTTTCTGGTAACTTTTGTCGGTAAAGAGAAGTCCAAGGTGCTTTCTCCCCAGTTAAGTGCTGCACATATCTGGGATTAGTTTTTCTGTGATGCATCATTACTGGTTATGTTGAAGAGAACATAATGAAAATCATATCTTTATGTGTGTGTGTGCAGCTGCATTAGGTCTGTACCTGTCTTTTCCCTTTCAGCAGGTGTTGTGTGTGGGTCCTGCCTGAGGGAAAGATTCTGGCTTCCTCTCAACCTGAGTGTGAGCCCAAGCAATGGGTTTTGTTTGACACATGCCTTTTGCAGGACTGACGGTGTGCATTGGGGTGTTTGTAGGCTGTCAAGGAGGTTGATTGTCCTGATTTTCTAGTGACAAGGTGGGTGAGATGATACTCAGAGGAGCCCATTCTTCACCCTCAACCACAGGGATCTCCAGTGCAGCCAGGCTGTCAAGACCCACAAGGTGTGAATGGAGGCAACTGTGCTCCAAGCATGGTCCCAGGCATGAGGTGGACCAGCGTGAGGGACAGAGCCGAAGCTTCCATGCTCCTCCTGTCCCTTTGTAGAACTCAAGATTCTTGTGTTGTCACAGAAAACTAAGACTGTATAAGCTGGGGGTTGCATCAGCAGTCTGGGAGAAATCCACAAATATACAATGTCTCATGCTCAACATCTATTCTATTTGGCCTGAAGTATGAGTCAAAATAATAGAGAGGTTTATTAAATACTGCTTGCAAGTTTCACATTCCTGCATTATTTGAAAGCTGCCATGCTTGGACAGAAGTTTTTCTAAGTCCTATTCTGCACATTGTGCTAAAAGCAGAGCAAACTGGCTGCCAAGCAGGTTAAAAGATCACAGCAGAAGAACAAGGCAGTGAAACAAAAAGTGCAATTGGCTGCAGAATTGTCACCTGCAGTGCTTCTAGGTCTGTATAGATATTTTCCATTTAGTACTGTCCAAGCTAGAGTAAAAGAGCAATAAGGAATTCAGCCTGAAGGCACTGGAAGAGCTTGTGCTGATGGGGTTGCTGAGCAGATGATGTCAGGAGTACCAGGTGGATGTTGGCATATCAGACCAAATCCTGTTTTTTACTTCCATGTTTGCAATTTTGAGGGTTACATCCAGCTGAGCTAGGGAACACCTACCAATGCCCAGCTGCTAGCATCTGACCATGTTTTCTCCAACACAATATTATGATTTAAACAAATGGTATGTCTCCCATTTTAGAATTGCATACTGAAGCAGAGAGCCCCAGTCTTACGAATGAAAAAGGTTGTATGTCTACCTTTCTTCTCACTTTCAGTCCATTGTAAGAAAGGATACCATGCAGTCTAATCTTATCTATAATTTTGTAGGTTTCTCTAATCCAAGTTTCTTTTTATTTTCTTTTGCTGGTAATATTCTATTTAGAATTAAACTTCAAATTAACACCAAAGTATCTGAGGGAGTGTTCCATCCTCTTTGCTAGCTGAGCATGCGGTGACAGTATTATCAACTGTCCTGCATCATTAATTTTGAGGAGAAAATTGGAAGTGTTGTGGCCTGACCCAACATTGAAAATTGATACTAAAGTATTTAAATAATCCCAAGGTTTTCAATGGCTTATACAGGATAGGTGGAAAGATGGAATGCTATAATTTTTAATTCTGGTGTCTTAGTATTTTCTACCATGATGAATTATGGAGGATATTTTTGGTAATGGAGGTGATGGAATCCTGACGGCAAGGTAAAAGAGTTTGGGAACTTCCCATCCCCTACTAAGCAACATTGATTATATATTTTTTCTGTCCAGGTTGTTATTTCTGGTTTTGCCCAATATAATTCAAAGTTGCTGCAGCCCCACAGCTGTCAATGACTGGAATGTGAGTTTCTATTTTCTGGTCTTTTAAATTTTGAAGTTTCCTTCCTAAAGGTGGAGAGTTTATTTCCTTCACTGCAGCCCTTCAAGATTTGGGCTGTTCTCAAAGAGTTTTAGGAAGTTATTTCCATTAGCTATTCCTTCTACTGTGTCTTTAAAACCTCTGTGACCCTAGCACTCAATTTAGCAGGACTAGCACCTGCTTCATTATTTTATACACTTTATTGTTTTTGTCTCAATCATCTTAACATGAAAGTCATCTTTAGCCTTTAATTTGCATTTTGTTATGCTTCCTCTGTGTGTATGTAACATGAAAAATAGAGGCTTTTTATGCTCTTTACTTCCCAGCTTGACTATCTGGGTGATGGAAGTTTCTCAGGAGATGCTGTGCACTGTCAGAGCCCAGCTACAGCTGAGCCCCATCAATGAGTAAGCTGTGAGGCACAGGACTTCTCTGGAGACACAGAGTGCCCCACATAGGAGCTGCTCGTGTTTTGGTGCTCTACCAGATCAGGTTTCCTTCTTTCATGCCTTCTTCCCCCACATTTTGTCTTTTAGCAATGTTGATTTCATTCTGCTTCAGTATTTTCCCCAGCTGGATTTTAATGTGAGAATAATCCTACAAGCAAGAACCAACAGAACAAGTGTCTTTATCAACCAGGACAGGCTCATCTGCTTTTGCCATGTTGTCTGCCTTCAGCTTCCTAATTATCTTCCTCCAGTAGTCAACACAGGGCAAAGTGGCCTCACCTCTACCTAATCCTTACTCTGGGCTTAGGCTCAAAATGCTGACTTCATTCAAGCAAATGTTATTCTAAAATTCTATGTGCCAGATAACCGGGACAGGACTTCATGATCTGGTTCTGTGCTGGCTTTGGTACTGACTTGGTTGATATTAGTCCAGCTGCTTCCCTTAAGGTTGCTTGTCTAATAGGAATGGTGATCCTTAACTGAAAATCTGAACATGTTTAAGTAGGGGTCCATCTAGGGTTCTAGAAAGCCAACAGCTTCAATTCACACATGCAGACAGAACAAAATTAGGTAGAAACAGAAATCATCTGCCACAGCCCGGTGCCCCTTATCCCTGCATCAATTACAGGTGAGCTGATTGTGCAGCAGCAGCTGATGTACTCTGAGGAAAATGGGAATCAGTGCAGCTTTCCTTTATATGTGTAATTTAATATCTTGATCTGTGTCAGAGGTGAGGGTGCATGAGTCAGGGAGCAGCAAACTTGGGAGCCCCTGGAGAAAAGCCAGGGTAGGCTGTCCTGCTTGTGAGTCTGGGTTCTGCTGCTCAGGCAGAGCATTTAGAATGCTCTAAATTTAGAATTAGAATGTAGAAAAAAATTGGTCCACCTGTCCTGTATCTTAGAGCACTTACCCATGAAAAGGAGAATAATCTCTGCAGTGTGTGAAGTGCTTTGAAGTCTTTTCTGAGCAAGAGAGACAGACTGTTTAATGCCTTTTCTTCTAATGGAGCTCTGATACTTAAATATGCAGCAGCGAGTCTGAAGAATCAATTTGTTGCTTCTATGAGGGGCATAATTCATCCTCCCTTATTGAAAAGATCAAGGATGCAGAGGCAACTCTCTGCTTCCAAGTAAACACTCCTTTTATGTTTCTTTAGTGCAAATACCAGGCAATAAGCAGGGAAGCATAAAAGGAAGTCATGCTGCAGGCTTTTACCTGAAGTAGGTGTTTTGTCATGGATTAATGGCAAATCATAATACATTATTTATCAGATAATAAGTGTGATAATTGTTCCTATTTATCATGAGCCTACCTCAGCTCATTCTCCTTTCATTCCTTCAGTCAAGCTGCCTCTGGAGATTTGCAAGACAAAAAAGAGTCCAAAGGTCATTCCAACAATTTATATTCATAATGACATCCTGATTACCCCCTAATTGAGAAGTGTAAGCTACAGATACTTTAGGTAATGCAGCTGACCCACATTCTCATAGCACAATGCTGAGTCCTTGTCTGTCTCACAGCCACCCAGAGAACAGCATCCCCTTTCTCTGATAACCACACCTCCAGATTGAATTAGGAAGAAAGTTTTATTGCCATTACACTTTCCCTATAGAACAAGTATGATGTTGATGTGTAGATATGATATTATGGAAGCAATGCAGCTGTGCATTGGGCTCAATTCCAGGACTGCATTGTAGCAAAGCATTTTGGCTTTCAGTCGAAAATCTGCCTCTTCGGAGGTTGAGATGGTGTGAAGATAATAATTCCCTTTTTTCTACCTCTCTATTTCTGTATTTCTTTAGGCATTGCAAAAAAAGAGGTCACATGCAGAAGTACTCATTGCTGTAGGATTAGAAAAAGAAGGGAATATATGTAAAATAGTTAAAAAAAAATAGAGAGGTCTGGGCCATAACCCTGCAGGAAGCCCCAGGCCTCTGGGCAGAGCTCTGTAAATTGTTAATGCTTTATTGCCTTGGATAGCAGGGTGTTAATGCCTCCTGCAGCTGAAGGCTCTCTGCTTGCTGGGAGAAACACCAGGAGCTTTTTTCAGTGCCTCATCCTCTGCAACGAAAGAAATAGCAGACGGAAGGACCACATCCAGTGACTGGAATTTGCCCATGTCTAGTCAGTCCATTGCCTGCCTGAGCTTGGGTGACCCCTGAGCCCCTTACAGAGAAGGCATTTTGAAGAGGTTTGAGTTGGAAAGCATGGAGTTGTACCCATTTGCTGCTAGGTTTATTGGCAGGAGCTGGTGATATGTCTCCAGGGCATGACCTGGAATTGTACTCCAGGAGATCTCGTAAGCTTCCTTCACTAATCTGTCTGTATTTTCCTTGGCAGATATTTCTTTAGTGGTATTGGCTGGTGTGATCAAAATTTGCCAGTAACTGGAAAGCTGCAGCCTTTAAAAAATAGTGTAACTTGGTAGAGAATCATGTAGAATATAGAAAATGCACTTAAGAATTTCTTAAGTTATAGAAGTTATTTGTTATTGCCTGCTGAGCAGCAGGTGGGATCCTTTGAGATTTCAGAAAAAAATGGATTATTGCTGTGGCTAATGGAAAAATGGATAATGCCTTATATTGCTGAACTGATTCGAGTTCAAGGAATGCCCTCTATTTTGTGTCTCCTGAAAAGCTAATGATAGCCCTCTGTGAAAGAACTGTGTGAACCGAGCAAGGCTGATATATTAACACAAGTTGGAAATATAAGGAGCCCTCACAAATGATGTGTTGCTAATGTATTTATTGCCCTGCCTCACACATGGTAGCCAGTCTCTTGTGTCACAGAGAGCACAAGAGAGTTACCGTCTATATTCTAGGAATTTCTAACCATTTGTGGCTTTTTAACATGCTGTTCTGGGTCTTCAGAGTGTTCTTCCAAGCTTCTCTCATTCTAATCTCCAAACCTTCCTTGAAGTCCTAGAGCCCCCCCATCAAAAGGTTGTTGTGATTTTGAGCCAACCTGTTTCGTCCCAGTGCTAATAATCTTCTCCCAGCAAGTTAGGCAGAGACCCCTCTGTGTAAATCAGTGTTTGATAACTACAACTTGCAAAAAGAAAAAAAAAGTGTCTCTACAGAACATTTTTTGTTTTACATCTGTGGTAAGCTATCCTTTGGTTTCTCTTTATTTGATACTATGACTGATTGTTGTTTTTCAGCTCTTCTCCTGGGTAAGAATTTTGCAAAACACAAATTCCTAGATAGGAGTGGTGGTTTGTTTCCTGAACCTCTACCTGACTTTATCTGCCTGGAAAAGGGCAAGCAGCCTCATAGGAGTCATGTGGTAAAAGATACCAGTGTAGTCAGCTGGATCATAGAGTACCAAATGCTTCAGGTTGCAAGGGACCTTAAAGACCATGTAGTTCCAAGTGCTGTGGGTAGAGATATTTTACACTAGAACAGGTTGCTCAGGGCTCCATCCAGTCTGCCCTTGAACATTTCTGGGGATGAGACCTACAGAAACCTGTTCCAGTGCCTCACTATCCTCACAGTAAAGGAACTCTTTCTAATATCTAATAATTCTTCCAGTTTGAAGCCATTCCCCTTTGTCATATGACTACATGCTGAAAGAATGAAGACTTTGCTGGGAGAGACATATCTACCCAATTACCTCATGGGCTCTACTCTCTGCCATAAATACCTTTTGGTGTGCTTCAAAAGGGCAGTGTTGTACCTCAGAGAAACCTGTATTTGCATTCAAAGTATTTTTATTAGAAAGTAAGTCTCCTGGACAAGTGGGTAAGTCATGATAATTTGGTTCCTGCATCGCCTGGCTGTGGGGTTCATGTTCCATGGGGTCACACAGGTGGCCAAGCTTTTTGCAAAAAAGCACAGTAAGAGGCCAAATCCATTGAAGTTGGTGTAAGAGGATTAGATTTCCTTCTACTGACTCCTGCTACTGAATCCAAAAGTCTCAGAATTACACTGATGACTGGTACTTTTTTAAAATGTTGTTATACCACACTTGACATTGCTGGAGGTGTATCAGATAAATTTCTATAAACAGGACCTTTTAACTATATTTTTTTGTGCAGTAAGTCAGAAGAAAATGTAAATTTATTGTATTTAATACGTCTTGCAGAGAGCGCCTTCTGAGAAATTGTCTTCTGCTGTCCAGTCTCCTGGGAAATTGGGACTATAGCTTTTAGGCACAGCTTGATTGAGACACTACTAGCAAACAAGAGGGAGAAGATATCCTGATTTGTCAGTAGACACTGCCAAACAAGGCAAAGTTGAAACAAACTTCCTATCAGCATTATTCTGCCAGCCAGGGTAAGGAAGATTTTCTTTCTTTTAAACTTTGTATGAATTCAGGCCAAATAATGAAGGTGACAAGCAGTCCCCAGCTATTCATGGGAAAAACTAGCTCGTGCTGACTTGTATGCAAGTGGATTTGTGCTTATCACAGAGTGACATGGCATAAACCAGGCTGTCTTTTGCAAAGTATTTATGGCCAAACTCTTGTGTAGTGAGAGATTCAGTAGGTTAGGCAGGGTGGAAACTGAATTGATTCTCTTCGGATGAGCTCAGTAATGGCCAGTAGTGCAGCAAAGAGATCAAATTGCTTTCAAGTGCCAGACAGCTTTAAGTTTTTTATAGTGGTTATAGGTTTTTCTGATTTTGACATTGTTTGATAGGAGATGCTTTCATGCTATCTCAGGAAGTGGGTGTGTATAGCAGAAGAGCATCAAAATTGCTGAGAGTGAGTTACACCAAAGGTTGTGGTGTCTTTTAACACAAATCTCCAACAATTCCTAGCATAAAAGGAAAAGGACCAGTGCAAAGTGTACCTTCCTCTCACGACCACAAAAATGATCTGCAGTGAGAAAATGTAAGATTCAGTATGTGCTCTGCATGAAAAACACACCAGAAGGCAAGAGATTCCTGGGGATGTATGTGTTAAGCAACTAAATTCGGACATGCTTGGCTTATGGTATCGAAATTCCATTATTGCTTTCATAGCTCACCATGCTGTTTCTCTGCTTTTCTATGCCCTCAGTGGCAGGGATATGTTGTCAGAACTCAATTCTATATCTTCTACAGTGATAAATGTTTCTACTACACCCAAATCAGGATGAAGGCTGGGAATAAAACCTGCCTGTATTGAACTGATGGAAGGAATATAAGGGCAGTATCGTGCATTTGCTTAGCTGGTGTTGGGCTGAGTCTTGTTTCTGCAAGTATCAGTGCTGAACTGACAGTGCAGCCTTTTGTGGTGAGGCATGTTTGTCTAAATGCTTCCACATGAGCTAAGTCTCTGCTGTGCCGGGGTCTTTTCCCCCTCATCCTTAGGTTTTGGCACTAACAGCAGCACAAGTTAATCAAATTCCGAAAAGTTTTCCCGTCTATATGATATTTCACTTCAGAGCAAGGTTTGGAGACTTGTATGGCAATGCGCACACTTTCAGGGAAAATCAGGACAGACTGGTAAGTGACCCAGCTAACCTTTCTTCCTTTACACAACGCTGACTTTTTTCTTCAATAAAGTCTCAGAGCAATCTCAATTTTTCATCGCAGAAATTTCCAGTGCACTCCCACGGGGTTTATAGAAATCTCACTGTTCTTTCTCTTTATTTTTTTCCTTTCTCACCCCCCACACCTGAGTCCCTGTGTTGCCATTTCTTTAAATCTTTTATCCTTAGGTTAGTACTGATGGCAATATGGATTACCCATCACCACCTCCAAATATTGCTCAAAGTCTTCTCATGTTCTCACCCTGCTATGCTTCCAGCCACAGAAGTGATGAAAGAAATTTGAAAGGAAGAAATCCTGAACCAAGCTCAGTGTATTTCCCTTTTTACAGCTTATTACTTTCTCGATGTTTCTTTTGACTGGTCTTCAGTCACTGTGGAACTAACTCTGAAGTGATTCCTGAAATATCTGTTCCTCTGCTAGAAGTTAACAGCAGCACATACAGTGTGAGAAAAGAGGGCACTTTGGGCATCAAGTTAAACAAGAGCTTTGTTCTGACTCTAGATTTTTTATGTTAGGGATTTTCCTCAGCAGGAGCACACTGGTTAGACCTCTGTGTGCATAAGTGGCAATCAGACACATGCAATCTCTGACAGGAGAACTCCACGGAATCAGGGAGGGCATAAAAGCATGACAAGCTGCCCCCAAAATCCCCAACAACAAACTAGTTTAGAGTTTCCTTTTAGTCTCCAAAATCTTACCTTGCTGAGCAGTTTTTTAAGGAACACTGAGATTTGAAGGCCCAATGAGCTCACAAACGAGGGCTGAGCATTGCCTGGCTAATGAGACAGGTTCTCAAGCCTAATATACAACCTTCAAAAAGGGAAAGAGGTGTAAGGAGCTCTGCACAGCCAGGCTGCATTTTCCAGGGGCTCAGCTTCTGGTGTGGAAGTGCCAATGGCTCTTGCTGCTGTATGTCCTTGCCTGAGGGATGGTGGGATGGCTGCTGCTGCTGTGAGTCCCCATGTCTTCCTGTCAGGAGGTGCTACAAGCCTGGGATTTAATTTAATTTCAAGTTAATTTTTTAAATTTAATTTAACTTCCCCCTCTGATAGAGCCACGTTCAGTTTTTATGGGGTGGGAGTTGGAAATGAGTGAAAATAACTCTTGTCCTTACCCTTCCCCTGCACTGGCAGGACTCCTCCTAGAGCTTTGGGTTTTCTCCTTTCCTTTGCTGGGATTAATTCTGTTTTTGAAGGTTTGTACTCTTAGAAGTGAATCGTCCTTGTAATTTAGCAACAAGCTGGGAATCTTTCTCTATTCTTTAATTCATCAGGTCCATTGATCAGAATAATTTTTGGGAAGCTCTGGAAGCTTTTGGTCAGACTCTTGAGTTTAAGCATGAGCTCAAATAGAAGAGTTCTATCAGGACTGATGAATTCTTATCTCCAGCATTGACACTGACAATTGATTTTTCATTTTCCATCAGCTCTATGCTTTACAGAAAACTTGCAAATGAAGTTTATTTGTCAGTAGTGGGTAGAAAGATGATGGAAAGAAGTGTGGATTAGTCAGACTTCAGTGACTAATGGGAAAAGATATGAAGTTAAGAGCTAGCTCTGAGGTATGAAGTGAGAAATCTGATGTGTTTTTTAAATGCTGATGAAAGAGCCATTCATCCCTATGTTCTGTATTTACACCAAACATTAATTTGTCTCTAGGAGTTGCATAAAGGCTTCAGTTAGCCCCAGGTTTAGGAGAAGTCACTCTCAGCGGATTGTCAGAGCACAAAAACTTCCCTGAGAGCCAAAAAGAAACTTCCCTTTTTAGAAGCTGTAAGGTTTTGCATTTGTTAGAAATCCCAGACTACGTAGTTTTGTTGTTGGAAAGTTTATATGGATTTCTCCAGTCTGCTTGTCAAAGCCATCCTTCAGACTTCATAGGCTGCAGTGTGGGAGTACCAAATCCCCATTGGTGTCATTTTGGGTGTGAAACACTGCCTTACTCTGCCAGTATTCTACTGTAAATGGACTTTGTAACTGGTTTGATAACAAAATGAGCAGAAGAGAAGTTGTTTCCTGAAATAAATTATCACTTTTTTTAGAGTGGGTTTTGTTCTGGCATTGTTTCAAACCTGAAATTTGGATGAAATATTCAGAAAGATTTTCAAAGGCAGCAATGGTGAACCACTGGTAAGTACTGTTTTTGTGTGTCATGAACTCTTCCAAGTTGGAGGCCTCTAGGAAGAGTTTTGAGACACAGCTGTGGAGGAGTAGCACAGGGAGGGAGGAGCCCTCCCTTGGATGGATCATGGGAGAGGGCTGGCCAGGCTTATGGGCAAGGTGAAGTCTTGAATGTGTGCCTCTGCTTCTCTGTGCCACCAGTTAGAGGCAGGTGTGATTTCCTGACGTAATTGCAGCTCTCTACTCCTGTCAGCATCTGCTGATATGTTTTTGTTCAGGAATTAGACAGGAGAGATTGAGATGTCTGTACATTTAGCCCTGTGGGAGGACCTCCAAAGAACTATTACTCATTTTCAAGGTGCTGAGTGTCAGGATTGGATGTGATTTTTGGGGTCATTAGCACCTAACATTTATTTATGGTTCTGGCATTTCAAAAACCCCATATTAAGATTTTATTTTGTCCCTTTTCCTGCATTTTTGCTGTTTGCTTATTACTGATTAGGCGAGTCCAGTAACTGCTTGCAGTATATTGCCTTGAGTAGTTAAAGATTTAGTTGTTTTAAATGTAACTCTTTTTTATAATGCTCTTTTTCTTCAGGTAATACAGATATAAATATTGATTTGTTGCCTTTTTTAGGCTGAAAGAAGAGAATTAACTTGGTTCTCTAATTCTACTGTATTCATTAACTTATCAGCAGTCAAAGCCATTTCTCCTGTGCCTTCAAACTAGAAAAAAGAGTTAGCATTTCTACTTACAGTCCTTCTATTTACTACTTTCACTTACAGTCTGAGCACCAAGATTACTTCTGCCATAAAGAGGGTTTACTCAGTGTCCACTCTGGAGCAATGTCTGCCAGATATTAATCCAGTGGTGAACATCTTCTGTACTATATTCTCAGCAGCACCCATCTGGTGGATTGCTGCCTTTCCCCTTGTTCCTCACTTTAAACAAGAGATGATTTTATATCTGTGCAGAAAACTGAGTGTCTGCTGCGGGCGTAGGAGAGAATAATGCAATTTGTAGGATCAGTCTGTTCCAGGCTTGAACAGCTTGGGAGCTGCCTGCTGGAAACACAAACCTTCCTTACAAAGTGTCACAACATTTTTCTAAGCACTGAGGGCTGAACTTGTAAGACCACAAGGATGACAAAACCTTGCATATAAGGTATATATAAACCAGTGCATATTGCTGTGTTAAACTGACATAATTAAAGTAAATTAAAGCTGCAAATGGAGATGTCATTTTGCCACTGGATCATTTGCATTGCCTCTGCAAAAATATTTTGTCAACAGTACTTCCTGCATTGTGCTTCTTTCAATGCCTGCTGTCCTACATGAACAGGAGAAGCAGAGTTGTTACTTTCAGTGCATTCTGTTTTAAGACAAATTTTTCAAGAGCTGTAATAATTTTTTTTTGATGAAGAGGTAGTTGTTTCATGAAAAAAATTATCACTTTTTTTTTTTAGTTAACTCTGGTTTTGGTACCTAGGTGTGAGGGGAGAAAAAAAAGGAAAGGCCTCTGTACTATAGTACTCATTATGTTGGTATCTCACCTGCTTTTAAGTAAGTGCTGATATCTCGTCCACAGCAGACACTTTCACTCCTGCAGTAGTAAATGAGAGAAGCACCTTGAGGGATCTGTCCATCTAAAGGCAGGTTTCTGAGATGTTTTTTTTTGAGATGTTTCTTTTCTGTGGCTATAGGCAGCACTCAACTGGCTGATTAAGAGTAAATTCCTTCATTTAAAGTGTTAGTATTAATTTGATAAACACAACATTATGGAAGTTCTCCCTTCTGGGAAATGGAAAATAAACAAAAGGGTTTCATTAAACTTTTTCTGAAAACAGTGAGTTCTGAGCAAAATCCAAGTGTAAGCATTTGTTTGAAAAGGTGTTTGTTCTAGAATTGTTTTGCAGCTCCTTATTCTCCAGCGTAATACAGGTTTTCTGTGATGCAAAATGTGAGAGTATGGGAAATCTGAGTCGAGATGAAGATAGGAAATAATCACATTGGCCTTTTTAAAAGAAAACACTGAAGTGGCATGTGGTGAGGGAAACACTTCTAAGTTTTGGATTTTATGTTTTATAGGTAGAAAATGAGAAGATGCCACAGAAAAAGATTTTAGTTTAAAAGCCAAACTCCCTGTTTCTTTTTCACACTGGTTTAAACAGAAGTTTTTAAGGTGAGGCTCTTGTGACTCTAGAATGGAATTTCAGTGGTATGCATTTTGTTTTAAGGTCTAAAATCAGACATGTGTGACTGCTGGAGAAAAAAATATAGAGAATCCCCAGAGGAGCACTTCTTGTCTAAGAACTTTTCCTTACCTGTTAGGATTAGGGAGAAAACCAGGCTGCTTTGTGGTCCGCATAAATGCAACAATTCAGGCTAGCAGTTCTTCTTAGCTTTTATCCTTTTGGGAGACTCTTCCTTGACTAGCAGAGGTACATCCATGGCACATTAAAATAGAAGTGCCATCAAACTGTTCTGTGGTCATTGTTTATGTCACAAACCCATTGGAATCTGTCTGCAATAAATGTGAACCACAGACAGTTAAAGAGACAAAAGAAAGGCAATGCACCTGAGCAGTCTCATGCTCAGCTTTAGTGAATGGAGCTGAGGGATGTTGGCTATCCTGTTCCATATAATTGCATAAACAGACTTTGTAATTCCCTCCCCAAGCACCTCCTCTGAAGGCAGTGTGGGTAGTGGGGCATCAAATGGTGGCAGTCATACCTTTTTCCATCTCTCTTCTTTTTCTTTCCTTTTTTTTTCTAAATTTTGTAATGGGTAGAGGTGTTGTCAGCCACCTGCCTTGTGTTCATCATTGTCAGGGCTGGCAGTGTAACAGATAACTGAATGGATTCAGGGCCACCCAGGGAATGGCACCTGACAGGAGCTCATTCATCACTTTTATTTCAGAGTTCTCTGAGGAAGATCTTGCATCAAAGAGGTAATCAAGGCTCACAGGGCCACATGGGTGTTTGGGAGGCGTGCTCTGCATTACCAACAAACCGAGAGCGCCAATCTGGTTTGTAAATTAGGTGCTTTTCTGGAGAAAGTGTCACCCCAAGCGTATTCCTGATAATAGACATCTACTGTGGCTGCTGGGGGCCACAGCCTGATCTTTTCCCAGCTTCCAGGTGAAAAATAGGAGCTGCAGTCGGAAGATAAATTGGTGCATCTTAAAATGTGTTTCATCTGTGATGATTTTTTAATCAGATAGCCTCTCTATCTTCAGTCCTTGTCTGGGCATTTGGGCTTCCCTTCATCTCACGTGGTCAGCCCAGAAAGGGTGATGCCTTGGCTGCTGAGGTTCAGTTACACCCTGCACTTTGCTACAGGCTCTCTCTCTTTATGAGAGTAAGGGAGACTGCCCTTAAGATACAAGTGTCCTCTTACTATCACAGAATAGGTAGGGTTGGAAGGGACCTCTGCAGTTCATCCAGTCCAACCCCCTACCAAGGCAGGCTCACCTCAAGCAGGTGACACCAGAACACATCCAGGTGGATTTTTGGATCCCTCCAGAGAGGGAGACTCCAAGACCTCCCTGTTCCAGTGCTCTGCCACTCTCTACATAAAGTTCTTTCTGTCTCCGTCAATATCAGTGAGTTTTGCATGAATCCTCTTTGTAGGTCAACTTTTCTCTGTTTGAATGATTTTCCAAATTCAAAGTATATTCAGCTAATTTTATCCTTGTCTTTCTACGATGCCACTGTAAAGGTTGGCCAATACTTATCACAGTTACAAATTATCATTTACAGTTAAGTGATATAGTGTTGTGAATGAAGGGAAAATGTGTTTGTTCTTTGAGAGGAACTTCCTCACTTCCTGCTAGAGCAGCCACTGTTGTGCTTCATTCTGTGTGACTCCTGGGAAAAACATCAAGGGGTTTTCTTCCATGAAATCAGCAATAAGCAGTCCCTACATTTGAAGAACAGGCTAAAGAAGAGAGGAATAAATCAAGCATAAATGAGGTGTGAGTTCACCCCTATTTTGAAGCCCAGACTAAAATCAGCTGGTTCTCCATTGGAGTGGAGATTTCTGGTGTGGCGTGAGATCATGGGTGGAATCTCCACCAAAAAATCTAGAATAAGTTTCTCCTTTTTTTTATCTATTGCATTGCCATGCTTCCCTAGTGCCCACTTTTTTCCGAGAGGACACTTTTTTCAGTTCAGGTGCTTTCCCTGGGAAGAGGGGTCATGCTTTGTTTTTCTTATGCCGTTCCTCCCTCCCCTTCCTCCCCGTGACTCAGTTCCCAAAATAAAATGTTTTCATTGCAAGTTTTTATAATAAAAATGAGTAATGAATCAAAAACCTCCCTGACACTGGGGGACCTGAACTATTGCTATAAGAGGTTTGGGAATGGATCTCCAGTGTAACAGGTGAATTAATACTCTAGTGAAGGGATTCAACACTTCAACAGTCCTCTGAAAAAATATGATTAGCAAAGTCTCAGCCAACAAATTGATCTGTGGTGAGTGCATAGTCCTCTTTAACCACTGTTAAAATATCATTACAGATGTAATCCTTGCAGAAAACTTTTTTTTGGAACTTTGAGTCTGAATCTCCATTGCTCTCTTCATTCTGCATAACAATCTGAAGAACTCTGGCATGAAGATTGCTGGTGTCATGCTGATGACTAGCCTGCCTGTGTCCCAGGAGAGTGGAGAATGGGATCTTTCATTTCTTTTTGCATACTCAGGTCTCTCATTCAGCAATTAGCTGGCGCATTCCCCTCACCTGTTTTTGCACTTACACTCATGATGACTCTTCTGCAGCCCTCCAGCCTGAGCCTAGGCATTTCTGCACAACGTTTTTCCTTATGCCCAAGGCTGATTGCTCTTCATGGCTGACACAGCTTTTCAGCATGTGAATGCTTGGGGTTGTCTGGAAGGCATTTAATTTTGGATCAGAAAAAGTCCTAGAGGGTGCCTAATTAAACTCTAAGCTGTATGAAACCAACTATTTTACTTTAGATAGGAAAGTTTGTCAGA
>WAAE01002069.1:0-36869 GCA_013400495.1 Nicator chloris
AAAGAAAGAAAGAAAGAAAGTCAGTCCTGTGCACCACAGGGAAAGCTCCAATTGATAGCAACATCAAGATCAAGTTACCCATGGAAGCATGGACATGATTGACACTGACCATATTCACAGGTTTCTTACAGGAATGCTCCTTGTATGATTTTTTTAAGAGCAAATTATACAGAAGTTTAAGATTAAAATATGCAGCATAATATTAATCATATTACACCTCTTACTAAGAAAAAAAGATAAATATTAGTATATTCTTTTTAGAAATCAGGCAAAAAGGTCAATATCCATGAGGAGCTGAAACATGCTTTGAATGGAAACAAATTCTGAGTGACAGGGCTTCACTGAAACATGGCAACTGAACAACTGTGGATCCTCACATCCCTTCTGCTACCCTTTCAAACAGTCAGTCATCAGTGCCCTCACTCACAGTCTCATGTCAGAAGAGTTTCTGCTGCACCTCAGGACTGACAGCCACAAAAGCTTACTTCAGAATGGCTCCTGATGACTGATTTAAAATAAAATATCACAGAGGAGAAGACCATAGAAAGCATCCCCCATTCCACACCCACTACCAGTGAGCAGAGCAGGGAGCTGCTGCAGGTGGGTACTACCGTGACAAACTGCAAACATATATTCTCCTCAACAATAGCTGCTGCAGCAGTGAGTACAGTGGCAGAAAGAAGGGCTTTTAAGCTACTGTAAACAAGCCAAACACTCTTCAACTAGAGTGATTTTACGTATTTGAAATAAAAAAAAAATGCTTCATGTTGTATCTACTTCACTAGCTGACAAATGAAAGTGAAATAGCTCTTAAGCTGATAATGCAACTGTTCTCAGCAAACTGCAATAATTCTTGAAGGGCAAATGAAGCCCTTGGTTGCAGGACAGAAATGGGACTACTGTTGAATTTGGCTGCCTTTTCCAGTCCCAACCTAAGAACATAGCATAGCCTAACAATATGTTTTAGTATTTGTTAATCTCATGAGGTCAGTCTGTTTAAGTTAATTTTTATTGCCCTATCTAAAACAAGAGGAAATGGGAATAATTAAGTTACCTTTCCCAATCATTCCTTCAACACACCTAGCTTCCTAGAGGATAAACTACCCTCTGCTGGAGTAACAGAGAATTTACAGGCAAGAAAACACTTCCTTGAAAACTTCTTGTGGACCTTCTTCTAAACATTCTGCTGCAAATACAGTTTGTCACTTGTTGCAGACTTACTAAAGCTGGAGCTTATTCCAGTGATTTTGCAGACAGTGTCCTCTTAGTGAAAGATAACTGACTCACCTAACACATGAATCATTCCCACAAAATCAGCCTTTTTTTCAGGGAGCTTTGGTAGATTTTTCTAAGAACCAAGCTGCTGAGTAACAGATAATATCAAGTAACTTGTTGGTTTCTATTATTTTTCTTGGTCCTGGAATCTTTCAGAACTCAATACTTAATGTAACATAATTCATGCAAGAGTTGATCACATACAGTAGTTACACAGTGTACAAACCCTTTCTGAATAATTGCAATAGCAAACATTTATAAAAAGAAAGAATCTTTCCCAAAGAGCCCAGCCTTAGCAGTTATTCAGATAATTCTTCCACCAGGTAACAAAAGAACCATTTCACCTCACTACTAGTTGCTAGTCCATCCTGACAGCTGGAAACACTTTCAAGTCCAGACCCATAATGGGCAGGATGGTACAAGAAGAAACTTCTATTAAACTTCCAGCTGATTGTAACTCACATCTCTCCTCAAATCATATGCCCAAGCCAGCCCTTGGGTTGCAGTCACACTGCAAAGGTAGCAGAGACTCAGCACATACTATGAACGATTCTGCCCTCCTTCCAGAATGGCTCAGGTACCTTCATGGAAGAAAACAACTTTCACCTCAAAATTACTGACCATCTTCTTGGACCACTTCATCAGGATAGAAACAGAAATCAATTTGTACACAGGCAGTATATTTTCCAGAGAAACTACAATTTATTTTACATGGAGGTGTTGAACAAAAAGCCAAGTATGACAACAGAGAAAGGAATGCTACAAAACCATATCATGAGTTAAGCCACTTCCATGACTGTTAAACCAGCTGCAAAAATCACAGGTCCACTCGTTTCATCATAGGTGTCTTTGGTACACAGCTTTTAACACCCAATAAAAGTTTCAACTTTCAAACAGAAATGCAAAACTCTCATTCTTTCTTCAAATACACAGAATATGGATATCACACCCTGACATAACGCTATAACACTACCCAAAAACCCCCCAAAAATAACATCCATGAGAAAGCCTGATACTTTGTTTAAATTTCTGGCAGATACTGTCACAGAGTTACAGCCAGGATCTTTCGAAGGGCCTTCAGTCTTACGATTTCTCATGAAAAATCTGCAGAACAGATAGACTGGAATAGGACCTGCCACACAACTGCTTCCTGTGCAGTGCTGGGCTGTTTCTGCTTCCACCACAGCTGTCAGTTATTGTACCTCCTCACAACAGAATGAAACAGCACACAGCATCAACCACGGAAAGTTTAAAAAATACAAAAAAATTCCAATTACTAATATTAACAAAGTATATTCTAACGCACCTGTACAATTCATCCAGCATGTATTCTAAAATACTAGTTTACTTCAGCAAAGGTAACAGTTTGTGCCAAAGTGCAATTTAACTCATAACATCTTTTTACTGCATAGGATCTGACTTAGCTGGCTACATGCAACACATCAGGTAATGCCTGAAATAGTCAAAAGTACTTTAAGGGCTCCAAAAAAGGAAAATATGTTGACAGACATCTAATTATCAGTGCTCTTCTATGAACTTCCCATTTCTGCTGTTGGCCTCTGAAAGGCAAGTAATAACTGCCAACTTAAAAATAAATTAATAAATAAGACAGTATAAGCAACAGTTGAAGGATAAGCTATTTTAACATACACTGTTCCAAAGAAACAGATTGAAAAATGAAGTATTTTAAGTATTTTAGCAACTAGCAGACTTCATAACTGCTAAAATAGAATTGTCTGCTAATGTATCGATGGACGTTATTACAGAGGAAAAACCCAGAGCACTACAAAGATTACCAGCATCATTTAAACAGTCAAAAAACCCCCAAACTTCAGTAGCATGATTGACTAATACAGAACACATGACTGTGGAGTAAGCTATAGAGCTGTGTTACAGACAGTGTCCCACGGGGGTGCAGAGGTGCCCTGCACACTACGCGCCACTGGGTCCCCTGGCAGTGGCATTTTTGCAGCTCTCTCCTAGACAGGCATGCAACAAGAAGAGCAGGAATGGGACAGGACTGCTTTCAAACCACAAAAAACTACCTCACCCTGGGAAAGCCCCCACTCATCACAATGTTTTGTCAAGAACAAAGGAAGTGTGCCAGTAGTGCTAGTGATAATGCTAGCAATATTAGTAATAACGAGAATTCCTTAAAAAAAGAACAAAAAAACCCACACCAAAGTGTTCCCATCTGTAATGATTTTACACAAAAGTATGAGGGCAGGAAAATATTCTAAGTATAAAATTTTTTATCTACTTAAAATGCTACTTCTGTTCAAGTGACGTTACAGAATTCCCCAACTCCTTTGAAACTGTTTCTCAGCTTACTCCTTGCATAATTTTTCTCTTCTAATAATTAATTAAAGACTGTTATGTAACATTTGTTTCAGTCTATCTCCATTGTCTATTAATAATGATTTTCTTTTGGCACACAGACAGAGTTTACTCTAACAGTTGTTTTCTTTCCTGAAAAAACTTAGTGTCAAAAGTATGACAGTAAAAATTAAGCAAAATGCAGCAAAAAGGTTTTCCCATAGCCAAATTTTCCACGAAAGGAGAAAGGCTGACAAACTCTTAAGTAAGTCAAGAATGTTACTGAACTGCAAATATGCAATGGGAGTTTAACATGCAAAATGCTTTTTAGACCTGCAGCATGCTAAGCGCAGTCCAAAGTTTCCAAAGTTGGCTGTATACACACTTCCACTGCCTGCTGAAGACATCAGCCCTCTGTCAGTGGAACTCATAGAAGCACTGCCAGAAAATACCCATCAATTCAAATGTCCACATGGTCATTTCATTAAAATCACAGTTACAAATAGCAGAAAGGCCGTAGCATAGCTTTTTGCCTATATTCCAGCTGCCCCTGAGCAATGCAGGTAAGGCTTTGGAACCATCAGCCCACTAAAAGAGACGCAAGGGATATCATGTGGCAGCTGAGACATGCTGAATAAATATGCCATGGAAGAAAAAAAAATCAAATATTTTAATCAAAATCTTTCACCAAGCTATAAATATGACCACAGTTTGTTATACATCTCAACTGATCAAGCTATAGTAGTTGACCCATGTGTGTCACAATTCTAAAAGCTGTAACAAAATTATCAGAAAAAAGTTTACTCTGAAGCAATTAAGAGTAAATCCTAAATATTTTGACTGTCCTAATATTTTCTACTCAGGATTTTTGAAATTCATTGAAGGTTTTTTCTCATATATAATTACCTTTCAAAGCTTTTATTTTGAATTCATGATACTTTGACTTCTCACGAAAGTGGTTTCCTCACAAACAGAAGTTCTTTGGTGGTTACTCAATGCTAAAACGTGTGACATTTCTGCTATGAGAGGATGATAACTCATGTTACAAGTGGAATTTCTTCATTTTTTCAGTTCCACTTCAGTTCCACAGTGTCTGCTTTGCTTTGAAGACTAAGGATTTCACATGATTATGCTTTTCATCTTGACTAGGAGTTCTATCTATCAAAACCATTAGTTCAGTGGGAAACTCCCAAAAGTTACTTTACTTTTCTAATAACTCTGAAAGCTAGACAATGGATAGACACAATAAGCTTACAACCCCCAAAATCCATCCTACAATTGTGTGACTGATTTCTATCCTATTCTCTAATTAAATAACTATTTCACAAAATTGATCATACTATCCTTGCACTCAAAACTATACTATATTTGTACAGTTTTCATTTTAAAATTTTTTGGAAAAAAAACCAAGTTGTTTCTTCATTGATTTTTCTTCCTTTCCTGCACTTTTTAATTAGTTCTTCAGGTGTATCCATTATAAGACAGACCTTATAGAACAAAAGATAGCATTAAGTCTTTCACACCCACACTCGTACACACACCCACAGATGGGCCTAGGCACCCTCTGCTATAGACTAAGCCTTCTTAAGACACACAGTCTGTTATGAGATGGGCAAAATACTTCATAAGACAGGATGTGCAGATGAGAAAAGAAGTGAAAAAAAGGCAGCAACAAAGAAACACAAATCATTTCCTCTGCCTTTAGTCATGAAAAACCCTCCCACTGCTTCAGGGAAGCAAGGTAGTTCTTTTTCCATACTGGTAATTACTGCTGCACATGTGTTAAATTAATCCCATATAATGGTCTCTAATGCCAGAGCTCCAAAGCCCTAGTGTATGAAAAAAGGACTGTTGAGGAAGCATGTGCAATTACCCCTCCTGAATTCAGAGCTTGCTCTGCACCTGGGTCAGCTTCCCTGGAACAGTCAGAAAGCTGTTTAGAAGATAAGTAAAAACAACCTTTGTGCTGCATTTACTTTGGAAATGGTTTTGAACTGCTTCTAATTTGCTTCTGATAGTCAAATGTAACTGATCAACCTCTACTCCCACGTGTACCCTTGTGCTTGTGACAGAATGACTTTCTAATGTTGTAAAAAATAAAGAGCCACCAATACCAGCAAAATGTAAGGAGAAGTGCTGTTTGTTTTCTCTGAGCAGACCTGATCACCAACTCTGCTATGGTTTATTTATCCCTATATGTGTTAAGTGAAAATCAAGGTTTTTTTCTAAAACGGCATTTCAGTTTTCAAAGCAGTTAGATAACAACACTAAAAAAAAAAGCTGATAAAATAAAAACCAGCATTTTTTCTTCATGTCTGCCCATACAGCACTGAAACCTGAAACTCTTTGTTCTCTTTCCCACAGTACAAATTTGTCCTCACATATTTTGTTCTGTCAGTACTTTTGTCATCAGTATATCATGATGCTTATTATGATTATCATGACTTTACTGACAGCAAGTCCACAGGCATCATTTTCAAAGGCTTAAAAGAAATAAAAGAGAGGGAAGATGATAAGACTGACAAATAATACTTTTATAATACATTTTGCCTTTTCATCAGAGAAGAGATTCTTCTATGCATACAAATGTCTTGTTTTGGGACAGAGATTTTGTGTTCTTTGTAGTAACTAATGTCACCAAGTGTACAAGAGCAATAGACCAGCAGGTGTGAAATCCAGCATGACAATATGAAACTTCATCCCTGAGCCAGACGTGATAGCACAGGTCACTAGCACAGAAACTCCCATGGATATTCTTGGGGTTGTAGGTCTCGTATGGACATTTCTGGACTAGGGACCACATCACTACCATCACGACTTGGGTGAAAGCTGCACACAGGCACTGCATAAAGTGACTGCTGTCCTTCCATCAGCCCTGATAAGACTGACTGTAATAGTAGGGCTTTGCCAACAAGTGTAACCCTATTTCCAATGCACACGTGATCGTCTCACAGTCAAGACCGAACAAGTTCTCGGTACAAACTATACAAATACATCCCTTGAATGTAAACTTCCCGTGCTCGGTACCCACACTAACAGAGGCCAGAAACAGGCGGCACAGCAGATCTTCCTTTGGCAGCGGGACATGCGGCCCTGATACCAGAGCATCGGCTGCCGGCCGTCCTGTGCGGCATCACCCCTTCGCACCCGCGCCCCTCTCTGAAGCGCGGCCCGGTGGGCGCTGCGGTGACACGGGCTCGGCCCGGCACACGGAGAGCGGGACCCCTCCCCGGCTCCTACGCTGGAGCACGGCGGGACAGGCAGCGACAGCCCAGCTGCGCGGCGCTTTCGGTGCGAGCACCCCGCGCTCCCGCTGGCCGCACCCGCGGGGCACACGGGGCACACGGGGCACACGGGCCCCGCCGCACCCACAGGTGCCCCTGCCACCCCCGGCCTCCGCCCGGCCCCCGCCCGCGCCCTCCCCTCGCAACCTGCCCTGCCCGGCGCGGCCAATGGGGCGAGAGGGCGGGGAGCAGCGGCGGAGCGGCCCGGGCCGCCCCCGCCCTCCGCGGGGAAACTCGGCGGGAGCGCCGCGGGGAGTGAGACGGCGCCCGCGCCCCGCACGGTCCGCACCGCTCCGCACGGCCCCGCACGGCCCCACACGGCCCGCACCGCTCGGCACCGCACCGCACCAGCGCACCGCACCGCACCGCCGGCCGGCGGTGGGGGATGAGCCGCGGCCACCGCGCTCCGGCACCTTCTCACGCCGCCCCGAGGGCACCTGGAGCCGCCGCCGCAGCGCCTCGCTGAGCTCTCCTCGGCGTCGGTGCGAGAGGCGGTGAGGCGGCTCCGCTGGGCTCCGCTCGGCTCGGGCCGCCCCGATCCCCCTCCGGGCTGGGCGCGGAGCGCTGCGGCAGGAAGAGGCAGCCCCGGCTCCCCCGGCTCCGGTTGGTGGTTGACGGACGGCACCCCGGTTCGCCCCTATTTTAGGACTTTTTTTTTCTTGCTTTCCTTCTTTAACTGAAACACACCACTTTTTTTTTTTTTTTTTCTTTTTTCTTTTTTTCAAATAACTCCTCGCGCATTTGAATTTTTACTTTCTCACTGTACAACCCTGTCCCCTCCCGTACTCGGCCTTTCCTTTTCGGACCCGATCTTGCCGTCTCTCAGCTCGCCAGCTGCAGCGTGGGTATCATGTCATTCGACCCCACCATCGTGCCACCTGCGAACGGCTCCGCCAACGGCACCGCCAGCGGGGCCGAAGGCGGGAAGCCCCCCACGATCCCCACTGTCATGTTCATCTTCGGTGTGGTGGGCAACCTCATAGCCATCGTGGTTCTGTGCAAGTCCAGGAAGGAGCAGAAGGAGACCACTTTCTACACACTGGTCTGTGGACTGGCAGTCACAGATCTCTTGGGGACCTGCCTGGTGAGTCCGGTCACAATTGCCACTTACCTGCAGAACCAATGGCCAGGAGGAGCTGCACTGTGTGAGTACAGCTCCTTCATCCTCCTCTTTTTTGGGCTCTCTGGCCTCAGCATTATCTGTGCCATGTCTATAGAGAGGTACCTGGCCATCAACCATGCCTATTTCTACAACCATTACGTAGACAAGAAGCTGGCAGGGCTCACGCTGTTTGCCATCTACGCTTCCAACGTGCTGTTCTGCGCCCTCCCCAGCATGGGGCTCGGCAAATCTACTTTGCAGTACCCTTCCACTTGGTGTTTCATAGACTGGCGAACAAACGTGTCCATCCATGCAGCATATTCCTACATGTACGCGGGCTTCAGCTCCTTCCTGATCTTGGTGACTGTGATCTGCAACATCCTGGTGTGCGTGGCCCTCATTCGCATGCACCGCCAGTTCATGCGACGCACATCCTTGGGGACAGACACCACCTCCAGCCGTTTATCTGACTTTCGCAGACGCCGGAGCTTCCGTCGGATGGCTGGTGCAGAAATCCAGATGGTTATTCTGCTCATTGCCACTTCCCTGGTCGTGGTCATCTGCTCCATTCCTCTGGTGGTGAGTAACATCATGCAACCCTTCTTCTGTTCCATCACTCTTACGGCAGAGTCTTTTCTTCTCCTAGTCTGTGTGTGTCAAACAGACTCCTGTTGGAATAGGTGCTTATTTGTGGCACCTACAGTTGGTGTCACAAATTGTTACAATAACTCAATGGCTGTTAGCACACATGCATGGTAAGAGAAAATTGAGTTTATTTACATTTACACAATAAGAAACCTGCTTATCCAAGTCCTGGAGTCCTTTACTTGATTAAAACAGAGCACCAAAAATCTCAATAATTGTTTCACTGTTCAACTAGAATCCTCATAGTAAAATCCTGTGTGCTAAAGGCACTTTAAACTTCACCTGCACAATTAATTTGTGATAAGTGAGGATTGGGTCTGGCCTGCATTTCTGGCTGTTTAGTGTGTTTTTACAATGTGCATGCTGTTGCTGAAGGGTGCAACAGTCCCTGATGTGCAAAAGGAAGACAGGGTTGTGTTGGCACTAGCAACATAGAGGGTACTTCACAACCAAAACCTAAGCTAAGCTTCCCCTCCTCAGGGATTCATGCACCATCTCTGGGGTAGATCCCACACAGGCATCCTTCCAAGAATTCCCCACGCAGTGGGAGGAGTGAACTCAGTGGAACCACCTGTCAGTGTATTGCCCAGTGACATGAGTGTTGAAGGAATCTGGCCCACATAAACCTTGAGATCACACTGAAATATCAAATAACATTACAACTAACTGTTCGTTCATTTTCTCAAAAGGCTGACGCAATTAGTGTTATTAAATTGAACACAGAGGACCCACCTTTTTCTATTCCTCCACCTTACCCTCAGGAAAGACAAAAAACCCCTAATCCACCACCTAGAGGCTCAGTTCTTGCTTGCCAACCGCCAAAATAAAGCTTGTCAAAAATCCTGTCCTACTCTGGCTCAGCGACATTAAACAAATAGTTGGCTTGCCTTATTTGCCATCTTACAAAACACAGTGTAGGGACTCCAGCAGTGGCTGTCAGACAAAAAGTGTTTTTAGAAGGACTTTTTTAAGGAGGTTTCTTATCAGGAGGGTAATCCCTCTGTCATAGAGGGGGCGTGCAGTGTATGTCAAATAGAGCTGGCTAGCTGGAGATGCAAAATAGTCTATATCACTCTAAGGAAGTTTAGAGAAGTGCATGTGAACAGGACTCAGCTGTCAGCGACTCTGTCCCCCTGCTCAGAGGAGCTGTAATGACAAGGGTTGACCAGGGCTGCTACATTACTGGCAAGCAGGAGCTAGTGAAGGGTGGCTGTGCTGCAGCACCAGGGTCCTGGCCGTTACCAAAGGCCATCTCCCATCCTTTGGCATTGTCACTTGGTGTGATGCCAGGGCATGACCGAGCATGGCACCGTGTGTTCATTGCCTGACATCCAAAGGAGGTCGAGAGGTGCTGCCTGAGCTGCACACAGGGTGTCCCCGGGAGGAGCACATGCCTTAGGGGAACTGTGCCAGCCTGCCCTGCAGTCCAGCTCCAGAAACAGCCGGGGTAAGCTGACTTGCTGCACTGGGATGCATCAGCTGCCCAGAACCCCAACAGTACTGAGGGGTGACAGTACTTAATTTGATTAATCTAGTATCAAAACAGCTATTTCACTAAAGAAGAATATTGCATTTTCAAAAGAGATGGTGGTAAATGCAGAGAACGAGTTCTCTGAATTAAATACAATGTCATGATGTAGTGGACTTAAACAGCTTCAGAAAACAAGCCAAGCCTTATCCTGTAGCAAAGCAGCCAGAGGAGTGCTGAGAAGTCTGAATGTTAAATGGAAAATGAAATGGTTTATATATATTTCAACCTAAGCAGTCTTTTACATAATACTTAAAAGGGGTGGGGGGGACCAGAAATCAAGAGGGAGGATTTACCAGAAAGTGAACGGGATTGTTGAGAGTTAAAATTAATGAACCTGGGTGGGGCAAAAGGTTTATTATTTAAACAGTAGCTAGTGAAAAACTTGCATATAGCAGAAGTATGTGAAGGTGCAGGTGCTAAAGTTGTATAGCTCTCCCAGACCTTGACTTCACTTCGTACAAAAGCAGAGTGTTACCTTGGGAATGTTCACGTATGTTAGCTTTTACCAGCTAGAGCAGTGTGTATTTTCTCTGTCTAAAATGACATGAGACCCTAATTTCATTTAGAAATGAATGATGACTTTAGATGACTAAAAATAAAAGGAAACTTTTTCTAAAAATACAAACCCAAATAACCACATATATACATATCACAGTGTCCAGTGTGGTATCTTGACTCCCTCTGGGGATATAAGCCACAGCCACTCTTGCTGCTTTGTGCCATGATGAACTGCCATGTGTGCTGCTGTGTTAAGCTCTCTGGATGCACGGACACTGAGTTTAAGAATGGGGAAACTCAGAGAAGTGACACCTTTATACTGTAAATCCCTAGAAAGAGCCACTAGGCGAAGTTGGTAGGTTACTAATATATAGACTTACATTTTCATGACTCGGAGGAGTTTCAGGGAGTCCTCACTGCGTGAGAGGCTCACCTATAACAGATCAGCCTGGCACTCATCAAGGAACATAAAAGTGGTGAGGTGGTGGTGCCAGCATGATTCAGATACACAAAGAAGGCTCAGAGGGTGCTTTGTTACTTAAGTTTTCTTTTGATGAACTGACTTCCCACTGATGATTTCAGCTCAATAAACCATCAAGTAAGTCAAAGGAAAGCAACTTCTGAAGGAGACAAATAAACCTCTAACATTTCAGAACAAACACTTTCACAAGATAATAAGATAGCAGATGGGGTCAATCCAATAGGATCCACTTATTGTGGTTTGATAGAAAAAAAATTCAAGACTTAAAATACTAAACAGCCCTGAAATAACTGAGTCACAGATAACAACAGTTTTTAACAATGGGGTGCTTCAGCACGTGATTTAGAAGTTGGGTAGTTCAGCGTTTTAGTGGTTATTCATAAAATCAGCTAAATTTTAAAGCAACAAGTGCTGTAACAAAATTATGGAAGGTTATGCTAAATGCTGAATGAACTTGACAAAACTGAAGGCTGATCAAATATATCATGGAAAGAAAAGATGAATGAAAAAAAGATTAGTGAAAGGAAACTTTCTGTAACCGGGTGTGTTCTCAATGTGCAGAAAGGGGTGTGAAAGACATAAATCTGACCATAGTTTAAAAATTAGGTAAGAAAAGCACATAACTTATATGCTGACTCTTGTCTTGACTCCACACAGGTTATGTCAGCTCTTAAAGTATTTTGAGCTATTTAGAAATTAGAATTGCATAGTGTAAAAGGAGAGATTTTGTCAAGAAGAGAGTAGAAATTTTTATCTGGCCTTTCTAAAGACACCAAGCTCCTTTCAAGAATATTTAGGCACATACTACTCAAAGTCTGTAATTCACTCCAGCAGTCTGTCAGATATTCTTAAAATTTTTAAGTGTGTGATTTTTTTCTCATTTTGACCACTGAACATTGTTAAATTATGGTGATATGAAAAATAAAATGTTATGTTTCGGGGTGTAGATCTTGTTGATTGCATGAGATTATCAGGATTTTCTAACCTGATGTTTAATTGATTTAAAACTGATTTTATTTTGGCTTGGCTGGTTTCAACTTTTTAGTATCAGGGACTGTCCATAACCAACTGCAAGGTGTCAGGCATGATTTTTTGGCAGTAGAGTAGTCACCAAGCAGACGGTAAGACCTTGAAGGGCAAAGGTTATTGGCTTGTGGAGCTGAAAAACTTGTTCCTGCTTACTACCATGTTTTTTAAATTTATCATATCAGCATATGGGGAGATTTTGAGGGGAGGTGGAAGCTGTGGAAACAATTACAAGTGTGACTGTAACTATAAAAGTCACTTTATAATGGATTAAAAATCATGACTTGCATCTGTAGTTAGTAAAGAGGAAAAATGCAAACAGCACAAGGACTCTGATCATACAAGTGCCTGAACAGCACAAGGACTCGGATCCTACAAGTACTTGAGCATAAATTTGACGGACCTTAGAGCTGTGTACTTTTCAATTGCAAATAAACTGGTAATACTTTTAAAATAGGTTGTCTGAATTCTACAGTTGCAAAGCTAATATACAAACCCTATTTTTTAGAGACCTGAATTGTTCTAGTTTGCTTCCTTCTTTAATTAGGATTTCAAATGGCACAAACCCAAGCATCAGATTAGATAATTTATTTAGTAGTGGATTCCACTTACTTGGCACTTGCTTAAAAGATGACAGGCAGTATCTTTCATTGTGTTACCTCCTGCAGCAGAGGACTTGTAGCCAAAACTTGTAGCCAAATCTTTCACCAGTAAGTAAAGAAGGATAGAATTTACATTCCTACACGGATAAAATTTTACCCTATTGTAATTAATGTAAGACAACAATAGGTGTGAACTGATGAATGCATATGACATTCTGGGGAGCTTTTCTACAGGACTCTTCTGGGAAGTAGAAACAATTCTGTACAACCAGAGTTTTCACTGACTACGTCCACTCTGTGAATTGTTAACCTCCACATGCTGCGTACCTGTCAAAAGGAAATATAGCATGCAGAGATAGCGTGAAACGAGATGTCCTGTACCATTAGCAGTAGTCCTTATCAGCCAGCCTCTTCAGCCACAGAGTGAACACTGGGAGACATTTTTGTCTTTCCATAAAGTCTGCCAGGTAGCACAAAGAGGTGGAATAAGTACCTCAATTTCACGTGCTGCTTATCAAAAGAACAATCCGACTATTAAATCACTGACGTGTAACTATAGCTCTGAGTTTGAAAAAAAAAAAAAACAAAAACAGGCAAGCCAGTCTCCAAGCTGAACTGTGTATTTCTTCAGCTGTCTTCAAAGTGTGCCTTCTGGTACACATTATACACATACACACATACCTATCACACATATACACATGCCTGTTGCACATATGTACACATACACGTACACACATACATCTCACACATATAACATGTCTATTGTACATATGTACACATACACACATACATCTCACACATACACATATACCTATTGTACATATGTACACAATATACACATACATCTCACACATATACACATAGCTATTGTACATATGTGCACATTATACACACGTATCACACATACACACATCGATATTATACACATATACACATGCCTTTTGTACATACGTACACATTATACATGTACACACATACATATCACATCTGTACACATACCTGTTGTATATATACACATATTATACACATACACACATACATATCACACATATACACATACCTATTGTACATATGTGCACATTATACACACGTATCACACATATACACATCGATATTACAGACATATACACATGCCTTTTGTACATATGTACACATTATACACATACACACATACATATCACATCTGTACACATACCTGCTGTATATATACACATACTATACACGTACACACATACATATCACACATATACACATAGCTGTTGTCCATACGTACCCGTTATACACATACACACAGACATATCACACACATGTAGACACACGCCTCATGCATGTATACGCCTTATTCACATACACACACGTTACACAGAGATCCACACCCGCCGCGGGGCAGCCGCGCCATCTGGCGGCGCGCCCGGGAGCAACAACTTATTTATCAACTATTTGTTTACGGGTCATTTATTCACAGCATAAATAGGGAAAGCTGCTTACAGAACAAGCAGTCAAAATCATACATAAAATAATAAAATTACTATCTTATAAATAAAATTATAATGAAATTATTTGTAAAGAAAAGTAATAATGATAAATAGAATTATGTCTAAAATAGATTAAAATAAAGTCAAGTATTAAAAACAAAGATAAGATTCGTAACAGTTTTTTTTAAAGCCATAAAAGTAAGTTCATCATGCATAGGAATACTCTTTTAAGCACCTGAATGGCATGTTTGGCCTAACAGATCAATAAGCCCCAGAAATTAGCAGTCAGAAAGACATATGCAGTGTTATAAATCACTAGGAAAGTAACTGCAGATAAAACTGGCATCACTATATTGCTTTTTTTTAAGTTAATCATCAGTTTTAAAACCTTGAATTTATAAAGATTTTCTCATATCTTGAGTTCACTAGGTTACCCATAAACCTAAAGAAAAGTACTGAGAAAGGAAAGACAGTCGATCGTCAGTTTGACAGACCATTTGAGAGAGACTGTAGGCACAGGGCTTCCGCAGAGTGACTCTGCATTATTCTAAACATACCATTGATAGCTTTGGAGAACACTCCATCTCTGAATATTGACAAGGCTGAATGCCACTACATTGCCCTCCTGCAAGAAAATTTCTCAAGAAATGTTAAATTTTCTACCAGACTTGATGGCTTCACATGTAGGACTTGTAAAAAATTACTTATGAAGGCTGTCCTAATTTGGCTCATTTATTTAAATGCTTGCTTGCCTCCATATCTGTAACCTCATAGCTAGGCAGGTCATGCTTCATTCCAGAAGCCAAGGATGAGATTCTAAAAACCTCGTAATTTTGCTACTAGATATTTACTATGGCAGATAAAAATATGGTTAAGGAATCTATTTTGACGTACCTTAAGGAACCTGAAGAAAATAACATCTTCAATTATCCACTTTTCAGTGGCTTTCCTAAGCCTTTCTCTAACTGGCCGCTGCTTAGGTCTTGCTAAAATAGAGAAGAGCTGTTTGAGACTAATCAACACAACAAACTCCTCTGATGCCATTGTGGACTGTGCCTTACAGCAGCATTTACGAAAGTGGCTTCTCAACAAGGAGAGAGACAGATAAAGAAGAAACAAGAAGAATAAGGTGAAGAATACATTTCTATGTAGAGGACAGGGCCCTTCAGTTTTAAAAGTTGTACATGATAAACTAGAATCACTAGAAAAACTAGATAAATCACATAATAAACTTGAATCTAATTAAACAGTCACTTCACACATCAGCTTCAACATCTTAAACTCTAGACTTCATTAGTATTTTTGTAAGCAAAACCAAAATGCTGGCTTATATAGGAGAACAGAGGGCACTAATCGAGTGCTGAAATAATCTCATTATCTTGACCTGTTAAAAATCTCCTAGCTGAGCAACCTGTCTTTTTGGGGGTTTTTTCCTCATTTTCTTTTTTTTACGTTTCTGTTTTTCTAAACCATGCTGCAGCAAGCAAACACTTGTGGTTACATAAACCACTGTAAGGACAGGTGCCAGGAAAATACATTTCTAAACTTGGGAATCAACAACTCAGGACTTGCTTACAGAGTCTTGTGTACTTGGATTATCATGTGTGTTTCAGTTAATTTCTAAGTGATTATTAGACCTTTGCTAGAGGAACTGGTCAGGTCTCCCCTGTCAGCTACCTCTTTGCAGGTTGTAGGAGACTTGAGGTATACCAAGGAAGCAGGGTACAGGTCTATGTCTTTGCTCCTGGGAAATTTTAAAGACACCAGCCAAAATTTGGAGGTTCAGGGATTAATTATGAGTCAAAAGAGAGAGAAGAGGCCAGTCTTGTTCTACATGTAACAAAGGTGTTACAATTTCCATCTGATTTTCTTTTTTGCTATTTCCAAAAATGAATTCATGGCTGCCAGTCTGAGATGCCTAACTTCGCCTGCCTGCTCTTGTGTCATAGTTTACATCAGAAAATCTAGATCTCTGCTTTGAAGTGCAAGCTTTTCTGTCCTGATGTAATTATGTAATTGTGTCTTCCTTTTCCCCCTTCTCCTCGGGTAGGTCCGTGTCTTTGTGAACCAGCTGTACCGGCCAGAATCGGTGGAAGACGTCAGGCAAAACCCTGACCTGCAAGCCATCCGCATTGCCTCAGTGAACCCCATCTTGGACCCATGGATCTACATCCTCCTCCGCAAGACTGTGCTCAGCAAAGCCATCGAGAAGATCAAGTGCCTCTTCTGCCGCATTGGAGGGGCTAGGAGGCAGCACTCGGGGAGCAACTTCAACTGTGCGGATGGGCGCAGGACCTCCTCTGCCATGTCCAGTCAGTCGCCCTCCTTCATCTCGCGCGAGCTGAGGGAGATCAGCAGCACCTCCCAGACGCTGCTGTACCCCCCGGAGCTGAGCGAGAGCAGCGTCGGGGGTCGTGTGCTGCTCCCGGGCCCCGGCGCCAGCTCGGCTCAGTCCGACACCACGTCCGTAAGGACACTGCGGAGCTCCGACACCTCGGACTCCTCACAGGGACACGACTCCGAGGGCGTCTTCCTGGTGAGCGAAATCAGCTCTGGTGCTGGGGCCAGCTCTGCATCCAAGAGTGGCCCTCTCCAGGTCACCTTCCCCACAGAGACATTGAATTTGTCAGAAAAGTGCATATAGATAGCCATGAAAGGCATCAACCTTGGGGATACTTCCTGGTACATTGGAAAAACTGGTGCAATAGATAGGTGTTCTGCCTATTCGTGGGAAGAGGGGCTCAGCTGTGCTTCAAAGGGCTATTTTTCTCTTGCTGTGTGATGGGTATATTTCCTTTAGACTACTGAAGACTGTGTGAAACAGACATTGCACTTGGGCCCTGCCATCAGAAATGGTACAAAGCAGGTCTGATGGGACTGGAAACATGAACTGTCTTGTCTTGTTGTGGGACACAGGAGAGCTACTGTGCCTCTGGAAAGACCCCATCACTTGCTTTTTTCTTTTTTTCTTTCCCTTTCCAAGTCTGGTAGAATTGTTTTTGCTCCTTCCCCATGGCTGCTCAGCTATCAAGAGTTTAAGCTTCTTTAGAGCTGAATATGAGGCAGCTGCTAGGAACTGGACACAGCTACTCTGAGAGCTGCCTGCAGTAGGACTTCAAAATGTCTCACTAAAGCATGAAAATGTGAATTTTTATCATTGTAAATATATCAGGATTGAAAATATTTAAAAGTGTATTCTTCTCTATGAGAAGGTTTGTTATTAATACAAGGTATATAGAAATGATTGCCAGCCTTCTCTTCCCTCAGTATTTCCTGCTGATAAGGCATTCTTGGCTTAGATTTGTTGTCCATGCTAGATTCACAGCTGATGAGGTAATTCTCGAGCTGAGAATACATAAGCACTTTCTGAGTGAAATGGGAATATATGCCTTTTTAAGAGAGAAAAAGAAAACACATCCTTCCAGTTAAGATATATATGTATATACTAAAAGAATCAGATTTTATTTATGTTCTGAGAATGTTTCTTCTGTGTAACACATGCGCGCCTCTCTGAGTACTTTGGCCCAGCCCGCACACCTTAGGCACACACTTACCATTGCCCATCAGAGTGGTCCCTCTGCTGCCAGGGAGACTCCTTACATGTAAAGGTAAGGACATACAGAAGTGCTTTCAATATCAGGGCCTGAAACTTTCAACTCCTGGTTAATAGTCTTAATATTCACTTTAGTTAAAGCATCACTGATGTAATAAAGGTATTTTTTCATAACATTTATCATTTTACTTTAAATAGTAAATAGAATTTTATGACTGTGTAATCTGATACTCCATCAAATAAATGTATGAAACCACAGAAGCAGAATCTTCATTTAAAGTATAGATTATATAGAACTATATCTCAGTCTTAAACACCTTGAAAAGCATTTGTTGCTAGCGTTTTGATGACAAACACATCACCAAAACCAGCTGTTAACCACTGAGTAGAAGGAGTATTGTGTTTTATGTTGTAAGGGTTAGATCTTGTTTCAGAAATACTGTGTATCCAAGTATCTCTGTACAGATATTTGGGGGATGTTTTGTCAAATACAAAGCATGTTATGCTGCTTGAAGTGTTTTCATGTGAATGCTACATTGTAATGAAAATCTTGAGCCTTATGTTGATATGTTTAAGCAGTTGTACTGACCAAAGCAACTTTGGGGATCACAATTAAATGGAAATGTTCTGCTTGATCTCAGATGTCTACATGAGTCTGCCGTTCAGTGCCAACTCCTTGCCTTAACAAGCCTCCCATCTTGGAATGCTTTGCACTCAGCTACTGCCAAAACATACTTTGTGCTGCAAGTTTCCAAAACACCACAGCATGATCACCATCAGCAAGAAGCAGCTGCCTTCAAAACTGTCCCCAAGAGCACTGACAGAGCCACAAAAATTCTTTATTCAAACAAGGACATTTTCATTTAACAGGGGAGAAGTTGAGCTTGTTTACCTTCATTTAGAAAGTGAAGTTAAATCTCTACACAAATATTTGCAGCAGCAGCAGCAGCAGGCACTTTTCACCAGTTAAGCTGGAGAATAGTATTACCAAAGCTCCTTGTGCAGCTACAGATAAAGATCTGCCTGAATTCCTTGCAATTAAAACACCTCACTATGGTCTGTTGCTTACAAGTGATCAACAAATAGAACAGACTCACCATACTTCCCAAGACAGGAAATAGCACCTGGCAGAGCAGGGAGGTGGGACTGCCACTGGCAGATAGCACCACATGTACCAATGTGGGGCCACCAATATGGGACCACACCTTTGCAGCTGGCCCAGAGCAGCACACCAGTATTATTGGTACTTTACGCAATGACAGAATTAAATATCTACAGTGTGTAAGTATGTAAATAAGCAAGGGCTCACTATTTTTAAAATTATTTTATTAATATGCTTTTATTACTCTTTATCATCATTACTGATGAGAAATAACACATGGTCTGAAAGAGCTTTAAGCAAGAACAGACCATCTTAAGTAGCTTCTCTTAGCAAACACGATAGGCCTGAGGTCCTCCTGCCCTCAGCATTCACAATGTGTCAGTAGTGGACTTGACTCATCATCAACATGAACTCCCTCAGGAATGAACTCCATGATTCCCAAACAGCCAACAGTCTTCTAAGCAATACTGGAATTGCCTGCCACAACTCCGTGGCAGAGCACAAAGGCAAAATTGGAGCACTTCTGTTGTCTAGTTGCAAACAGAAGTGTGTTTGCAACAGGAGCAGTTGGGCAGAAGTACAGGGCAAGTGTGCCTTTGTTTTTAGGGTGACAGTAGTATGACATCTTGCTCACCTGCCCACAGTCCCGCTCATGTTTAGCACCTTCCTCCAGTCCTGACCCCAGACGCATTACTAAACTACATTCCTCAGCCTCCCTGAGCTTAAGTGTTCTAAAATAAGGTTACAAGTTTGAAGAGTCTAATTTGCCACATGGCGGTTAAAAGGTTATTTTCTTGCTAGGTATTATGAGTAGTATCAATATATAAAAAGGGTTTCCTTACTCACACATTAGTAGCTCTCCTATATTCCCAAACCTCAGAGATCCATATCCCCTCAGAACAGCCTTTCACATTGGCATCCACGTTCCCCAGGCCTCCGTGTTTGCAGAAAATGTATTGATTCAAAAACTTCTCATACCAAACTTGTATCTCTCAAACTCCGTCCACCCTGCTAGTCCTGGGACTGGCAGTCCCCCGCCCTCACTTCCACTTCCAGCAGTCTGTCCTGCCCACACATCCCAGGTCACCGCTTTGCTGAACCCTTTCCATCCAGAGACACTGCTAGACGTCCAACCGCGCAACCACACCCCAACCCTGCAACCACACCCCAAGCCCTAGCCCTCACTCAATTTAAGCCCCTGTCCTGTGGCAGGGCTTGGAGGATCCACCCACCACAGGCAGGACGAGAGCCAGTATCTGTACGAGAGACTAGTTTCTGTGAAGATCTGTAGATTAGTTTGAATCTCTGATCCATGGTAAATTAGCCTTATGAACAGTTTAGGGTGTAGGATGTACTGTCAGAGGACTCGGGCTGTTTTAAATCAGGCTCGCACATTCCTGCTGTCAGGAACACCCGTGGTGCCTGACCCAAACTGGCGCTACAGGCCCAGTGCACTAACAGGATCTGTGTGATCTGCTATCTTCAAATGGCACAGCCAACATCCTAAGTCAGGAAGCTTTTGAGGTTTTATTTCTGCTACCAGACACAACACCAAACCTGTTCCACTTTAGGCAGATCTACTGTTAGAGCTACCAAATACCACCAGGCCTTTGCACTGCCAGCTTTACAAACCTAGAAACCCAGTGAATCTTCTGCTTTGTGAAACCAAAGGCAGCTCAATCCCCACATCTAATCTTTCCTTTTGATCATTTATCCTTTAAAACCCTTACAGCTCCTAGCCTTGTGGCTCTTTGGAAATCAGCCCTCAAAGCCAGGCAGCACACCTGCAGGATTCAGCAGTCATCCATGCCCATCAGCCCCTCCTGCTCCAGAACCAGCCCCTCTGGAGATACCACAGCGCAAGGACTCCAGCACATCTGGGAACACCATGTTAACATGACAGCGACCTACAATAAACAAATAGTTCCTGCAACATGCCAACACACCAAGCCCACATCCTTCTGCTTTCCTGTGCCCCAGTTCCAACTACAGTCATAGTTTTATAGCAATTCTATTAACTCAAATTTAAGATAGCACCTCAACGCTAGTATTTTACCTCGTTTCCCTTGGTTTTAGGATTGGGAGCGAACTTACCTTGTGTGGGCATGTAAGTTGCCAATGCTGCCTCTCTGATCTTGATCTCTAAACCCTGAGTAAACTGCTCCCTTTGGTTTTTATCCTTCTCCACGACTACTTTTAAAATCCAGTGTTTTATGGTATTATCAAGTAAGAGTCACTGTTGTGTTATCTGATCCTTATTCCTTTTTTACCCTCTCGTATTGTCAGAAAGGATTTATTTCTCCCTCAGTACATTTAAGGTTTTTAAAGATACTTATCTCCATCTATGAGAGTGGAAGTTGCATGCCCAGTTTCAGCATTTGAGGTTAACTGCCAGTCAGTCACCTTGAGCTTCCTTTGTAGTCAAGGGAAATAATTAGGCAGCTTGGGAGGCTGATTCAACTCATTCTGATACTTATCTAACACAAGGCGTATGAATGGCTGTGAGGCTGTGCATTTCTTTCCACTGGATACAAAGGGACTCAAAGGGAAAAATATATTTGAATCAAGCAGAATTAATCTATCTAACTCACTGCTGTTCTTGAGTGTTCCTCTTGAATGCAACAGTTGAGCATTTTAAAATATGATTCATACAGAAGGCAAACAATGAAAGCTGCTGCAGTCATTGCCACTAATGATGACAAACAATAATTTTCTAATGTCAAAGGGGGAGTGTATTTCACTAATACCCTGTTTTGGATAACATCTCCTTTTGCTCCATCTCGTGGATATCCCTGAAAGGTTTAAAAGCTCTGAGCATTACCTTTTATTAAATATTTTTCCCTGAGATGTCTTCTTTTTTTTTTACTAAAACAAATTAACATGTTCACCAGAGACAAAAGCCAAATATCGAGAAACATTCCAGAATGGAAAATAATTTTTATTTTTGTTATAACACAAAGAATGAACAGGCATCACTAAGAAGCAGAAGTCAGTATTTTATTCAAACCACAAACCGATCCAGAAAATTACATACATGCAAAACATGGCATGCTGTACAAAAAACAATTTTGAAACCATCAATATTTGAACTTCTCCCCAGTTTGAAAAGAGTGTCCCAGGAACTTAACTGCTCCACAAAACACTACTGTTCTGACAATAGCTAGAATTCATAACCTAATCTAATCAGAAGGAAAACACATTTAATACACAGGACGGAAAGAAACTACCACCCTTCAAGCCCGGCACAGCCTGATGGTGCAGATGTACACCCCGCCAGCAGTCTGGCCCTGCAGGGCGGAAGTCAATAGGAACTTTGTGAATCATTTCAGTGGAAACAGATTCTGTGATAACACAGGCCTCTGAGAGAAGGGCAGCAGTCCTTCCTGTATGAGTAAAGACAGAACACTGACGCAAGTACAAAGCGCAAAGAAAGAAAAGATGAGGTGGATACAGCCAAGCTCCTTCAAAATGAAAACATACCCTGGAGCATCTCACACATCTCTTTTTCCAGACAGAGAAGATTGCTTCTTTGAAGAAATCTGTCCAACCACTCTCATGCTAACTCTTCCTACAGCTGACTAGATTGTATTAAGTTGATAGGAGAAAGATTGGGAGATCCTTCAACTCTAATAATTTAAACTATCAAACCATATTTAATCAAGTGCCTATTCAGTAGGCATTTCAAATCTCTCTGAACTTAATGAAGAAATAAAAATGTAGCATGATGATGTTTTACATTTCTTAATATATTTAGGCCACTAGTTCTAATTATTTTGGATACTCAGAAGATAGTTAAAGGTGTGATTTTGTGTGAAGGTGTGCTCATGCAAGCACAGATCTAAAAATTGACACATACAAAAAGCATTCAGGGAGAATCTTGCAAAAATTAATGAAAGGTTAGTACAACAGGGCAATTAAGTCTTCTTTAAAAACTGTATGTATCCTCTTAAATAAAGATATTCTGATATCAGATAAACTGAAAGCATGATTTGTGATAGTTTTTCTGCAATGCATTTTCCACTGCAAAAACACTATACTTCTTAAGCAACAATACTTTCTTTTAAAATGTGTTATTTTGAAATTAGAAATCACACTTGAAAAGTGCAAAGATGACTGACTTCAGAAGTTTCACTTGTCTACAAAACTATTATCATACAAAATTTTATCAAAATTAAGTAAAAATTACATGTTCCCAAACTGAATTCTTCAGGAATTCCTCAGCTGACCATTTTTTCCAGTTCTGCTAGGATGTGATCATCTCTACCATGTCTCCAAGACAATGAAACAAGAACAGTTGATGTGCTCCACAGAGCACATCAAAGAAATAGCCTGATTTCTTTTCTCTGAACTGCCTGTGTGAGGAACCAATTGCCACCTTCCCCTGAAAAAAAATCAACATTAAAAAAATTCCTCATTACCCACCACTGCATCCAAAATCCAAGAAGGATAAAAATGGAGACTCCAGCAGTGCTGTCCTGGAAAACTCTTTTTTTCCTAAGAGCATACTTTTAATGGCAGGTCATAAGAATTAGGAAAAGCAAATTGACTCCCTTTATCAGATTAGCCTCACTAGGAAAGAAAAGCCCCAAGTACAATACCGTATCTATTTCCTATTCCCCCCATTCTACTTTTGGTGATGTCTGTAGCACAGTACACAAGATAAGGAAAGGCCAGTTCCAGTCACAAACTTTCTTCTAGTGAAACACTTAAGTTTTAACTAAGCATTTGGGGCTTTGTTTGTTAAAGCATTTCCTTTCATCTAATCAGAAAGTGTGTAACCCACTCATGGAGGAAAGCAACATAAAGGTTTCTACTCGATTTGGCTACAGATCAGATCTGTCACACACAGACATACAAAATAATAATTCATTCCTGCTTCATAGGAAACTTTCTCACAGAACAAATAATGTTAATGAAAACAAAGACTGTCAATAACAGAAACCAGTTCACACTTTCACTGGAAGAAAAATAATGTTAATTAATGATGATTGAAATAATATTTAAATATCCCTTTTCCTTTTTGTGCTGGTTTTGGCTGGGATAGAGTTCATTTTCTTGAGTTGCAAGTAGGGGGCTAGGTTTTGATTTTGTGCTGGCAAGTGTTGATAACACAGTTGTTTTCATTATTGCTGGGCAGTGCTTGCACAGGTCGACCTTTTCCTGCTCCTCATCCCACCCCACCAGTGAGAAGATTGGGGGTGCACAAGAAGCTGAGAGGAGACAAGCCAAAACAGCTGACCCCAACTGACCACAGGGACACTCCATCCCACAGTTCAACACACAGGGCAAAGAAGGAGGTAGGGGAAGAGAGGACACTCAGAGTGTCTTCCCAAGTCACACATTCCCATCTAGCCCTGCTTTCCTGGGGACGGCTGAACACCTGCCTTGCCTGTGGAAACTGGTGGGTGAATCCCTTGTTTTGCTTTGCTTGCATTTGCAGCTTTTGCTTTCCCTATTAAGCTGTTTCCATCTCAGCCCACGAGTTCTTTCACTTTTACTCTTCCAAGTCGCTCCCCCATTCCACCAGGAGTCAGTCAGCTCTGTGAGGCTGAGTTGCCAGCTGGGGATAAACCACAGCAGTTTTACAGTTTAAATAAAACTTTCCTAATTACTGGGAAAATGTACACACTAACTTGTAAAATTATGAAATACACAAAGATGAAAGCAGCTGTTAGAGTGTAGTTAAGCATTTCAACATTACATTTGTTCCTAAGAATTTAGAATTTTTAGAATCAACTCTTGGCTTTCTTTTTGAAAAATATGGATGGACAACTCAGGTCATTGCTTTTTTAATTAACAAAAGAAAAATAACTTCAATTCTTTAACTTTTGTGGGCCATCATACCACTTAATAAAAAAAGAACAAACACAAAGCAAGCAAAATACAATAAATAACAGCAGTTCTTAGAAGTATGGGTATGACAACCCATGAGGCTGGTCTACCGGGCCCTGATGAAAAGGGTTTCATCAGGAGTTGCAGGACAATTGTCCTGCTTGGTAACAGTCTCTACTGTGCCTGAAGCAGACACAATCACCATCGTTTTAGCTGCTGAAAGAGCTTTCTCCTTCTCTGCAATGGCAGCACAGACTGCCACAATTTCATCACTTTCAAAGTCATAGTCTGGGATTGACTCTTGTACAAGCTCTTCTCCTTTTGCCAGTGCTTGCACTGAGTCAGTCTTTGCGGCCTTCTGCTGTACCTGTAGTTTTCTGGCCCAGGAAAGGTCTTCTTTCCATACTTCAGGGTTCATTGGAAAGATGTGTAAGGATACTTGGAAGCTTCGGATTGCCTATAAGCAGAACAGGGAAGAAACAAAGACGGGACACTAAAGCCTACCTTTCTCATAAAAATTGACAACAACAAAAAAATTACATATATCATTGAGCAAAGCCAAAAGCTGTTTTACTCCTGTTTTTATTGAAGCAATTCTCCCTCATCTTGTTTCAATAGCAGCCCCACCCCCAAACAACTGTTTGAAAGGACAAAAAAGCATGAATAAACTAGGTACCTTGCAACAAGGGCACAAATAAAGAGTTCATATATGAAAAACAACATTGTAATTACAAAGGCAAAAGGAAAAACAATTTTTTGGATGGTTTCCTATTCCACTTTTCTCTCATCATCAGATGTATGTAAAGGCAAAAGCAGACAGATATGGTTTAAAGAAATATAGAAAAGGGATGACTGGAATTTGAAGTATCACTGGTGTTACTGTCTTTACATTAGAATGCAGTTGTTTCACATACAGACCTAACACTACACTAATACTATCCATATGGTAAACAGTTTCTGTAACAGGTATGTGATTACAAAAACACATAAATAAATGTGCGGAAGGAGCCAAATAAACTCCAACCTTCAAGAGTTGCTCTAAGAAAGAACTTCTACAATCTTATAAACAATGTAATATTAGAAGTAAATGTAGTCAGTGATGCTTCTCCTTTCTTTCAGTTCAACAGGGAAAATAGTCACAAATACAAATCCTCAACAGAGAAGTAGTGAAATTAAAAACAAAGAAGTGTGACCATCTAAAATAAGAAGAGGTTGCTGCAATACTAGAAAAAAGCTACAACACAAATTACAACTGTATTGTCATTTAGATATATTAACAGTGGTCAAGGCTGAATCTACCTCCTCAAACTTAGGTACAGGTACACAAAAGCATGAGTATTTCACATTTATGACTGTACAGTCAGTTATGCAAATGGGTCATGTTAGTGACCAAACTCTTATGACATGTACAGAAGCCCTCCTGTAAGATGGGAAAACTGTGATGATGTGGATTTAGATAGTATTTGGGAAGTGTTCTGGCAACTTGAATATTAAAACTTTAAAGACATACGATAAATCACAGTTTGCATATTCTGTTGTAGTTTATAAAAACTTTTAAAATGTCAATTAATTTGGAAAATCACAACTTTTCTTCTGCACTGACAGAAACTGATAGTTCATCCTTCTGATAGCACACATATGCCATCAGATATCATATGGACTCCACATGACGGGAACTCAGAAGAAAGAGATACATAAATCAGATTTAAGAAATGCTGTTTACGTTATCAATACTACTGCTGTTGTAAGAGGCAGTCTTTCAATTCCAAAGGAAAAAAAAAGCTTGATTATTGGTTCACAGCCAGCTCTGAAGTGTAGGAGCATGTTGAACTTTAAACAGAAGAAGAACTGAAATTTAGTTCTCGTACAACAGTGTCACTTTATTCAGCTTTGCTAGCTTTTAATTTTCAGGGACACATGAACAACAAGCAAACTCTAAATGCTCTTTTTTATATTTCTGTTGCAAACAAAATATAAACAAACACCATCTGCTTTTAAGCTTTCCATGAAAGAGGTCCCCTAATTAAAACCTGTCTATATAGTTATGTTCATGCACAATAAATAACATTTGGTAAGCGTCAAAGCTGCTTTGATGATTCATACAATACTGCATAAAAAGATCATCTTAGTAAGTCTATTAGAAAAGAGTTTTTGTGCTTGACATTTTTATAAAGAAATAACAAAATACTGAAATAAATTTTTGAAGTGCTGAAAAAAATCAGAGGGATTAATTTTAAAGCAGCAATGTAAAACTGAAAAATACACACTTGTCATCCATTTAAAATTTTATGTTTCCACTGGAATAGTGCCCAAAGCCACTAATTTCTACTAAGACAGAAGAAAAGAACAGTGCTACTTTTTTTTTTAATTCCTTCCCTAATAAAAATGTAAATCTCCATCTCCAATTGCCTGTCGCATTATAGGATAACACATAAAACATAAACATAACATAACACATGTGACACTACATAAAACTGGTATTTCTAGCCTCGTTTTAAAGAGGAGATATGATTTTAGAGATCCTGCATATAAGGACTACAAGACTTTAAATCAGTACAGTCATAGATCTGCTTTTGCTTCTGTACGGAAGGGCAATGTAAAACCTTTTCCAAGACATTCTTCCTTGTGGAATTACAGTATTTGAAAAATCTGTATTTTTTAAGTATCTTACATTTTGTCTCACTAAATAGTATTCTGTAGCAAACAATCTTCCATTTGTCCCATGAGTAGAGTCTCCTCTGCTGGTTTGAAGTCTTCAAGTGTGAAGGGCAATTCTGATCAGACTGCCCTTTTTTTACAAATTTCTGTAACACATGGACTTAGTAACTGCCCATATACAGAAACCCCCCCAAAAAGCCAGGCAAGAATTTTAAGTGGTTGTATCTGCTACCAATATGTATTAGGCCTTTATGTTACACTTCGCAGACACTATCTGACCTATCTGTTTCAAAGGATGTCTATCAGTGAAGTAGGTAATCTTTTTCTGTGTTAAATGATGTTTAATATGGATTTTGTTTGTTTGTTTTTACAGCACTCAGCATAGTCTTTGAGGGTGCTGATGCATGAAAAGCTGCACATGCCCCAGCCATGGCACTCCCAGCCCAGAGAGCCAAACGTGTCCTGGGCTGCATCCAGAGCCCCGTGGGCAGCAGGGCAGGGAGGGGATTCTGCCCCTCTGCTCTGCTCTGCTGAGACCCACGTGGAGCTCTGCATCCAGAGCTGGGGTCCCAGCATAAAAAGGGCACAGACCTGTTCGAGCAAGTCCAGAGGAAGCAACAAAGAAGATCAGGGGGCTGGAGCACAACTCCTATGCCGTGTTCCTACACTAGATGCACTACATGAACTCTGACATGGGTTTAAGCAAGAGGACTGACTGTATTACATCACTGACTCCATATATATAGTATAGCAAGCAGACCAGTGTGATTGGTAAGCAAGGTGAACACCTCTCCAATCACACTGGTCAAGACAGGTGTCTATCAAGAGAACTCCTCTCCTATGAAAGAATGTAAACAATCCACAGTTTACAGAAAATGTGTGAGAAAAGAATTTCTCAAAGGTAAACATCAGAAGGCTGGAAAAGCAGAGCAACACTCCTATGAGGACAGTCTGGGAGCATTGGGGCTATTCAGCCTGGAGAGAGAATGGTTCAGTGACATCTTACAGCAGCTTCCCAGTACCTGTAAAGGACCCACAAAACAGCTGGAGAAGGACTTCTACAAGGACATGCAGTGAAGAACAAGGGGTAATGACTTTAAATGGAAAAAGGGTAGATTCAGGCTAGAGGTAAGGAAGATAATATTTACAGTGAGGTTACTGAGACACTGTAACAAGCTTCCCAGAGAGATGGCTAATGCCCCATGCCTGGAAACATTGAAGGCCAGGCTGGACAGGGCTCTGAGCAACCTGGTCTAGCTGAAGATGCACCAGCTGATTGCAGGGGGTTGGACCAGAGGACCTTTACAGGTCCCTTCCAAACCAAAGCTTTCTATGACTCTATGATAGTATGTTACTGGAATTTGTACTTATTTTTGTACTACTTACCAAGAACATCAATAAGTAATTTTTACAGAATCATTTATCACAGTAATGTAGAAAATAGGGAAATAAGACATTTTAGTATATTTGAAGACTCCTCACGACATTTCTCTCCTTCAAACAAGAAAAAAAATCGTACCCTTTCAGGTATTTTCACTCTAGTTTAATAGTTCCTATGATATAATCTGAATGGCAATTTTTTTTTTTTTTTTACTTGAAACTGTCATCTTGAACTTTTCTGTGTAATTTTCTGTTCTGATTATTTCTGCTTTTCAATAAAAAAATTCTCTCTGGAAATTTCATCACAAGTAATTCTAGTGTCTTAAATTAGATGAACACAATATTTTGTACTTCTTACATTTACAAGATCATTTTTTTCAAAGGTTCTGAAGCTCTCATGTTCTGGAGAAAGTACTTGAAAAAATAATTTTCCAGATGTGAAAGACTATTTTTGCCTTATGCTTTTTGGGATTTGGTTAAGTTAAAAATGCATGAAAGTCTTTGTTTCCATCTGGTAGATGTATGTGAGATAACCTCACTTCTACATCTTCCTTCTCTTTTTGAAGAAGTTTGTATCCTCCTTATCCTTCTCTTGTCATTTCCTTCAGTGACAGAAGGAAACAGATGTCATTTTGACAGAAAGAAACATTTCACAGATGTCATTTTGCACCAACTCATTTCTTCACAGCCCTCTTTCCTGACATTTACTGCCCTTCTGCCCTTACACTTCAGTGCACACCCCTGCAAGGCTGCTGCACATCCTGCTGAAGTCACTGCTTCAGGCTGCCTCTTACACTGTGCTCTACCAGATGCAAGGATATGATCCAGGATGACCAAGGAAACAACAACCACAAAAATCAATCTCATCTTAGAAATTGACATAGTTAGCCTAAGAAAATAAAGCTGAAGTGTTATCAGTACTTCCACCTTGCAAATCAGGAAAATCCAAGAAAACATTTCCTTCTTTATTACTGAATTATACCATCAAAATTATTACAGGAATTTTAAAACAATGGTCAAATAAACTTTCTTCAACATCCCTGTTTGTCTTATCCTGTGCACCTGATTTAGCTAAAGCTTTCAATCACAAGGTCTTGATGTTGATAAACGCACTCCTCAAAAGTCCTGAGCATCTAAGAAAGGTAACTAACAGGAGGCACCAGCTACATCAGCCACAATCGCTTGCAAAAACTGAGTACCACTGGCAGAAATGTAGCTGAAAAGGGCATTTAAACTTCTGGAGACTTGCTTGCCCTTCAGCTGCCTTGATGGAAATAACAATCACCTCTGACTAGAAGATCTTTTCGCACATTAACAATTACTATCACAAAATATATTTATGATTTTCAACAGTGGTTAAAAAAGGGTTACTCTATAGCAGAGGGGAGAGGGCAGGACTAACAGAGGACCTTCCTGGGGAAGCTTATATTTAAGCTTATGGCTATTACCTCAGTAACTCAGTAGGACTGTTTAAAGCTGTTGAAAAGAATTTAACAGAATCCCACTTCAAATGAAAAAGCATGGTACTGTCTCTCTTAACTTGGTCTTCCACTGAAAAGTCAAACTATTTAGGAAATGCTAAGTACCAATTTCCTTTTTATTATCAAAATACTCTATGTTTTTAAATGCTAACATTTGTAACATGTTGAAAAATTATCTCAAATTCAGATTAGTTATGATAACTAGCTGCATTCCAATCAAATACAGACATTTCTCTCTTCGGGAGTACGAAACTCCCATCATTATCTAAAAGACCTAAAACTATTTCTTTCAAGAGAGATGACAGGAAAGGGCTGATCTGAGGGTTCATATTGTCAAGGCATAATTCTTTTGACAAAATGTTGTGTCACACTTGAAGACTGCTAAAGCACTAACTACTTAGCAGGAATACAGGAAACCACATCCTTAAAAACATCAAACAAAACCCATGCACAACTGGTGCATATTTGCACATCTACCCTCTAAACTTTGTGACCCCAGTACTCTAGATTTGACAGGGATCCAGAATGAGGTAAAGCTGAACTCATAGAACCACAGAATGGCTGAGGTTGGCCAGAACCTTCTGAGGTCACCTGGCCAAGCCCCTGCTCAAGTAGGGCCACCTGAGCTGGCTGTGTCACATGGCTGATGAACTTCTCCACAGGAGACTCAATGGTTTCATTGAGTCCTTGATTTTTTTTGTGATTAGTTTTGGTTTTTCTTTTTAATATTACTTCTGTTTGGTTTTCTTTTTTTTTTTTTTTTTTNTTGGTCAATCAAAGCACAGACCTCACCCTTCTCATGGGAGGAACAGTTCTAATGAAGCTATTAGTGTGAAATTGTTAACGAGTTAAGATGTCATCAGCAGTACAGAAAATGTAATTTGTTAAACCAAGTATTTGCAATGAAATGAGAGAAATACTGCAAGCCTGACTATACTTCTATAGTTACCACATTCACATTGCAGGTTTACTCAGGTGTGCTCTGCACATTGATTTGCAGAACTTAAGGAATTTCTGCCTTTACAGAAATACAGTTCTCCTTGCTCACATTTAAGTATTACTGTTGAATTACCCTATTTATTAAATTTTAAAAAAAGAGCAAACAACTTCCATAAAAGCTGAATAAAAAGGGACTAATTTATCTCATTCTTTTTATCACAAGTTTGAAAAAAACTAAATCTTTCTTTCTTTGATTATTACACAGCTCATAATATACTTTAGATTTGTTTGGAAGCAGCACTTTAGACCTGAGAAACTTCAGATTAAAATACAGTACATTGTGTTTTTCCCTAAGAAAAAATGCATCATTCATTGTGAAGTAATAAAAGCATTCACAACAGACCATTTGGCAGGATGTGGGTAATGAAGACAGATGTTGGTGGGGGAGAAATGAAACAAAGAAACAGAAGAAGCAGGTTTTGAGAAGGGTGGTAATTCCCAAATCTCAAAAAAATTACTGAAAAGCCTTGATATTTATGCTTTATTAACCTTTCTTTGTAAAAAATATGATACAGAGAAAAAATAGAAAATCGTGGCAATGAAACACTAGTGGAAAAAGGATAATTATGACTTAAACCACTTGGTCAAGAAGACTCCACAAGTTCAGTAACTATGAACTCATTTCTTATTTTAAAACTCCTTCAGTCTTAACCTCTTAAGATTCCTTAAAAATTGCTTGGTTCAAAAACAAATAGTGAACATTATCTGCATTTTAGCACAACTCCCCAAGCTCGCTGTATGTGGGAACATATTTATCAGAAGGCAGTTCAACCTGCAGAAAGGCAATGAAGTATGAACACATAGCACCAAAGCCCTGGAGACACAGTACCAAAGCACTGGAGACACCAACAGGACCTTCCACATCTCAGGCTCCGTACTCAGAGACAATCAAAAACACTAAGAGGGCAAATTACCTGTGATAATCCCTCCTCCCCCACTCTTCACCACAGTAAGGTCAATTTAACAATTACACCTAGAACAGTGTTTCAGATCAATGAAGTGCTTTGATGCAAATCTCTGATTGTTCCCACTTAAAATGCTTTGCTTTGCATCACCGACTAGTCTCAGATACATAAATTAGATCCGTTTCTGATTAAGCTCAACAATGCACTCTAAGAGCACTTGAAGTGCTACTCTAAAATAAAACAAAATTAATATAATACAAACACTAGGTCCTCAGTATTCCAAATATCCAGTCCCACTCATGTTTCATGATTTATCTATGTAGAAAAAGCTTACAGGATCTGGTGAATCAACCTGCTGGATATAACTAGTACATTACTATTTATGACTGGTATTATAGCAACTGTAGCATTTTTTACAGAATAAACAGCATCAGTTACTTAGGACCCTTGAAGGAAATAAAACTCCAGTCTTCCTGAGACTAGTGCATTTAAGATACTAAGGCATAATTTACAATGACAGTTTCATACACTTAAAAGAAAAAGATCCAGACAGACAAGACCATCTGCCCTTACCTTCTACGCCACAAAAGCCGTGGAATGTCATCACTGCTGAAATGCAGATACGTATGGATTTATATGACGTATTTTATGTTATGGTACTGCACCAACAAAGGGAGCACACTGCACATCTGCAACACACAGCTTTTGTCTTAGGTTTTGTCTAACAGGACTGGAGCACCTCCCTAGTGAACACAGGCTGAGAAAGTTGAGGCTGCTCAGCCTGGAGAAGAGAAGGTCATGTGGAGACCTCATAGTAATCTGCCAGTATCTGAAGGGGAACTACAGGGAAGCTGGAGAGGGACTCTTCATCAGGGACTGTAGTGACAGAACAAGGCGTAATGGGTACAAACTGAAATGGGGGAAATTTAGGTATTAGGAAGATATTCTTTACTGTGAAAGTGCTGAGACTCTGGAACAGGTTGACCAGAGAAGTTGTGGATGCCCCATCTCTGGAAATGTTCAAGGCCAGGCTCAATGGGGCTTTGAACAGCCTGGTGAAGTGGAAGGTGTCCCTGCCCATGGCACAGCTGGGTTGGAATTAGATGATCTTTAAGGTTCCATCCAACCCAAACCATTCTATGACCCTAGGTGATTCACATTGTTTGCATTTGTTTTGGTTCGTTTGGGGTTTTTAACACTGCTCCTTACTATATTTTAAAAATTAATTTTGCATCAATTGTTAACCTACATCAAAAAAAGTTATCTTTTTTTAATTCTTGAAAATTTTCAGACCAAACATTGTAACTTTGCAAAAACACTTTAAATTATGAACAACATTATTTGTATCAAAACAGCACACAGCTACTTCTATTAAAAAACGTAACCAGTATCTTTTGTCATCTAAGAGGTCATGATGCATTGTTTTTCTAATGGACCTCTGTGAATGTGTTGGAATTTGAAAGTTCACTTGTGTTTTCACTGAATCTAGCAGAAAACTATTATACTCCAGAAATAAAATATTCACTTCAGCTACCTCAGAGTAGCTTTTTCATCTCTTATTAAATTAAGAAGCAACTTCAGCCACTATTTGAGGTCAGGGAGCCAGAGGAAAGCAGGAATGAGCACACATTATTTGCTGCATAAGCAGGACACAAAGAAAACAAGACAACAGAATTTTATCAGCAGCCATGTATAAAAACTGAGCCTGAATAATCAGTTGATCCTTGGACTTCACATTACTCTCATCTTTAAACTAAGATGAGCTGCACTGTAGCAGTACAACACACAGAATGTAGTATATGCAGTTATGTCAACGTAATTCTTCTATTGCATAAAGCCACCACATAAATACAGTATATGACACAAAAGTCTTGGCACTAGACATGTCTTTTACAAGTCCAGGAAACATTTGTGAAACACAATAAAGCAGAGGGAATATTGGAGATAAATAATAACGACTTTTTTCCTTGTCTATGTTCAAGTTACCATAAAGATTCACAGCAACCTTGGTATTTCTGTATTTTCCTTCTCACACACAATTAATTCGGTTATCCTACCAGTGCTATCTCTCCCAGTCCAAGCTGGGCACGTCCCAAAGTCTGCCAGGCATCCCAGGAACGTGGGTTTCTCTGGACAGCCATTTCTGCTGCATGCACTGCTGGGAACATTTCATGTAAAGACATCAGGACCTGTATCAGAAATAGAAAAAGAAGAGGAAGAAAAATAAGCAAAACTGAAAATAAATTTTAGTCTTCTGGGATTACCTAGGCAACAACCACTGTTTCAATAACTGAAGACTGGCTCCACCTTACCGAGCTTTTTTTAGTTAAAAGTTAGTTGTCTGACCTCAGATAGTCACCCAGACTCATTTCAATCCCCACAGGGGATTCTTCTTTCAGAGAGAAACAGGCTTGCTAGAGGGTGATTCACCCAAACTATTTAAGCAACTCTATTAGAAGCAGATTAGCTGCTTCTGAAGGTGTCTCTCCTTGTCTACAAATCCTACAGCCTACAGAAGCATAAAAGAACACTTAGGAGGACAAACACATGGAGAACTAAATACAGTACATGTGCAAATACTGTTGAAAAACTCCTGGACTGTACTTATTCTTTTTAATAAAGAACTGGAATCTACCAGAAACAGTGCAGTGCACATGATACAATTACAGCAACAATCCTTGTAACTTAGCATGGAAACAGACCTTAACAATATCTGTTGTATTTAGAGAACAAGCATTCTGCACAGCCTAACTTAGACATGAAGTCACCTACATTAAGGAAAAAAGTGTTTTCTGAATGTGAAAATTTCTGTTACTCAGCACTTACCACAGGATTATTCTTCTTGCATTGAATCTCCATAACTAAGGCAATAAATCACAGTTAGGAATACACAATGTGGCTCAAAGCTTGCCTTATGTTTCCAATACCACCATGAGATTGGCACATCACCTGAAAACCTGCATCACTCTGAGATCATGATTTCAGACACCCACGTGCTATGGTGATAGATACCAGTGTAAGAAACAAATGACAACTGCATTCCTGCAGTATGATGAGAATGTCAACCACAAGGGTTAGACTTATGCGTGGGCAACCACTTTCATCCCAACTGACCACAACTATGATGAATAATATTAGAACACATGAGGACTATTGCTGAAGTTCAAAACAGATTTATTTAACCTTACTGTTCTACGATATATTAAGTAGATAAATATAACTGTAGAGTAGCAGAGGATTCAAATGTGATGATCTTGAGTATTTGCTCTAATTAACAAATAGTACATGCACAGCATAGAGGTGAGCAGTACATCAAAAAAAAGAGGAGTATGGAAAGGGGAAGGTAAAGATTTACTACAGAAGAAATCCTGGACTGAAAAAACCAAGAAACATCATAAGCACAGCTTCTGAATAACCCTTTGGATTGATACTTCTGCTGTTCTAGTAGGACTAAATTTTTCTGAGGACTAGTCTTATGGCTTCACTTTAATTCCATTCAATGGACGGTACCTTAGAATTCAGCAGTACCTAAAAGTCTTTACAATCTACAGCAGTACATCATCTTCCCTCTTTTACCTGCCCCACAGTTCTCAATGACTGTATTTTGTATGAAAGTCTGTGATGAATGTTATGTGTTTTTCCAAAACTTTCAGATGAATTACATTTGTATGTGATGTTTCCCTTATCTGCAGCAGATGTAAGAAGCTAATCAAACTGTTACTAATGGGTAGGTGTAAATCTTACCAAGATGAAAGGATTCTGCATCTATCAGCTATCTTCTACATCAGTGCTTAATGTATTTATTCTCATAAGAGAAAACAAATCCAAGTATACACTCTCAGGAACATTTTTATGCATACCAAGTACTCAGTATTTCCTACCATTCCTTTCCACTGCAAACTAATTACAAAACATATGTGTAAGTGCTTAGGAAATCTTTTGTAGTGTTTAATGAATTTTACTGGTTTGTTTACTGAATTATTACCTCACTAATAAAGGCAATTATTCCACTTTCATCTATTTATGACTACTGTATGTACTAGTACAAACAGCTGCTTTAAAAATGCTCTTCCAGATCATGTAGTAATTACTTTGCTCCAAGTAACTTTGGCATTAGGTTCTCAAAGTACATTCAAACAAACACACATTTGAATGTATATACATTTTTATCCAATACAGGTAGGTTTTTTTTCAGTTATTAATAAAATGACTCCACTACACTTGTCAGTCAGTATAATGAATATACGTATTGATGCATTCTGTTTCCTTACACTTTTTTTTTCAGGTGAAGAGATCATCAAAATGAACCTACAATGGCAGACATGAATGTGTCCAGCCTTGTCTTGGGTTACTCTACCTGTGTATCATTATCACTTTAATAAAATACCTCTGCATGCTACTTGGAAACCGAACCAGCAAACCAGCAATTCTACACCCGAAAAACCACACTGAATAAGGAATAAAAAACACTGCTAGCACAAAGATTTCCTGTGCACAGATTTGACAAATGGTGCTCAGTCCTTCTGGGGTAGGGCCACATGGGCAAGACAAAGCCAAACAGGAACCACATGTGATGTAGCCCCCTTGTCACACAGCGTGCTCAACGTGCAGCTACACTAAGTATGTGTGTATACATATATATGCACACGTACACACTCATAACATATATATACAGTGTATATATAATGTGTGTATATATAGAGATGTATACGTATAGTGATAAT
>WAAE01002070.1:8796-35538 GCA_013400495.1 Nicator chloris
TTTTTTTTTTTTTTTTTTTGTGCTCAGACAAGTTGTGGGGCTTTTTTTACCTTTTTGCCTCCTGAGTTCACTCATTTAGTCTTTGTTATATTCTTGAGGGTAACATGATCTGAGTTCCATAACACTGTTTATATAAGCACACATCCAAACTACATACCTGCCTGCCAAGGGTGTGGCTTTTAATGATATGCTGGGTATAAATAGCATGAATACAGTAAACAATTTGAGATAGATTATGAGATACTATCTTTTTAATCATGATCCTTGCCAGATGTAATCCTTAGATAAGATTCACACTTCCGTGACTTCACCACTGATAAGATAATAAGGCGAATTACACTCAAAGGGCCTCCCAATGTCACTTAAATCAGTCACTTGTTTTTAGCATAAGCTCTGTGGAAACAGAAGCAGAAGGACTCTTACATAAGACTCATTGCTAAACATGGTGTTTAGTTATACATGAGACACACTCAGGGAAAATCTCAGGTGACAAAGGAAGATGCTTCAGAGCATTAATCCCAATATAGTAACTTGCCATATACTGACAAATATATCCAAGCTTAAGTAATTAAATCTTTTTTTGAAGACACACTATGATAAGGAGTAAGTATCCTGAGCAGATTAAATTTCTTTTTCCTCTCACATTCTGCAGTTCAGCAGCAATGACTCTGAAGCCAGTCTCTCCTTTCCCTCTTCTGCTGCTTTTATTTTTCTTTTCTTTTAAGACCTCTGGGGTTTTCTTGAACACTTAGAATGGCCTAGGTATAAAAATATAGATACTATGTTCTCTGGTCTCTTAAATGCAAATTTATCACCTCCCATTATTTGTGTGCCACGTTATCTTCATTATTTAATCTCGTTATCTTGTTTTCCTTTTAGTATATCCAGCTTGTTCAGATTGACAGTCTAAATATATCTTTATTTAAAACAATACTGTCCTTTGCCTTATATCCAAAATCTTTAGTTCAAAGAAATTATCACTGAAATTGTTGAATGTCTCTGTCTTATCAGTGCATATAATTGCATCAATATTTGCATTTAAAAGATTACTGAGAGTAGTTTAACACCCAGGAACTTGTGTTTCATTCCACCTAATTCATTTTGGTTTACTCTTGAATAAGTCAAAAGATGGAGCCCAGATCAGTGTCAGTGCAGCTCTGATGTGCTGTGTCTGTCTGTGTTCATGCATTTATCACAGGACAGACTTTCAGCTGAGCCAAGCAGCCTCTGGAAAATTCTTGTTGTGTTAAGTGTCTGAGAAGGGGAGGGAGCCATGGGGCTGTGGATTTTTTTCCCTACTTCTCTGTAGTTGCAGAGTCTCTTCTGCTTGAAAAAGTAGTTGCTTCCATTTTTAAGAGGTGCTTAAGTGTGAAACTCTGTAGCTGATCACACATTCACATTTGTTTGACTTGGTGTTCCTTGCTTCTGCAGCCCACATGAGGCAGGTGAAGGAATACTGAAAGGCAGCAGTTCTGTACTGCTAAAAGAAATATGACTTTTAACATAGTCACAGACATCTGTATGGTGAAATAGTCAAGAGTTTAAATGACATTCCTATTTTAAAGACTTGTGAAATGATTGCTGGAAGCACTGGTGTTTAAGTATTTGTAAATGTGTTCTTTTCTCAGTCTTTGCAAATAGATGAGAAATGACAATATTTTGGGAACAACCTCCACTTAACCTGCAAGATGGAATTTAAGTTTAATGAAGAGCTGTAAATGAAGGACTGTTTTCCCTTTTCAGTGGTGTAACACATCCTCCCAGTTGCACCTGCTTAAATTACTCCTTTTCAAGGTGGGTACCAGGTGAAATAGAGTGCAGTCTAAATTGGGAAGGGGGGAAGGACAGCCTGGTAGTGTTACAAAATGTGTGTAAGAGGCTTTTTATGAAGGTGCAGAACCTGGTTCATAAAGTTTTCGGGCTCTTGTTATTTCTGCAGATGAGTAAATGTTAAAAGAGTTATGTGATACAAGTAACACAACACTTTAATGTGTACATTCAAGGTCACACTTCTTCCACACCTTGAATGTATGATGGTAACTAATATATTGCAAAAGGCCATACCTAATACCTAATTAAATTCCTCTTCCACTTGTGTTGGGGGGTTTTATGCCAAAATTGTAATTCTAGCTTGTTGTTTCTGTAACTTTCTGAGAATGAGACCAGCTTCTGGAGACTGTGGAGTCTTCCTTGCTGGAGATATCCAAAAGCAGACCTGGTCAAAAGATATTGTCCTGGACAACCAGCTCTGCCTGGTCCTGCTTGAACCAGGGCAGCTGGACCATTCTACTCCAGAGGTCCCTTCCCAGCTCTGCCATTTTGTGATTCTGTCACCCTGAGAGTTGGTTAGATGGAGCCAGAGCATGGCACAGTAGCTGCTGCACACAGGTCCACAGCTGTTCACAGCACAGGGTGTCATGATGGAGCCAGAGCACTACAGCTGCTGCACACAGGTCCACAGCTGGTCACAGCTCAGGGTATCATGATGGAGCCAGAGCACTGTAGCTGCTGCACACAGGTCCACAGCTGTTCACTGCACAGGGTATCATTTCTGTGTGTGGGGTGGGAGTTGTGTGCAGTGTCCTAAAGAAGCAAAGGAAAGGCAGTACTGCAGCAGATCCCCAACACAACTGAGTGCTCTGACACTATGAGATTGTCTTACTGAGAAGCTGGATAAAATATCATGGATCAAGCCACTGGTTTTCTTAAAGATGTAATTACATAATTACAGCTGTTACAAGTAAGAGATAAAAATGGATCCTGTTGAAGATCTCCACAGGATGCATGAGATTGTTTTTCTTCAGGTTTAATAGTTTGGAAGCTAGATCACCAAAAAAGGAGTCAATCCAAGCCAGAAGCAATGTATTGGTATCTTCAGAAGCAGGACTGTAGACAGGACCTGTCTTAAAAACAAGACCACAACAGTTCTGATACATCTAATGGTATTTTCAAATGCCTTTTTTTTTCTTTCTGCCCCTAAATAAGATCTTGTGTCTCCTAAAAATTTGCTAATCTATACACAGACAACAGATTTCATCCAAAATAATAGCTAGCACAAATAATTTCTCAATTTGAAGCAAGTACATTACTAGTGTGGAATAGAGAAATAAGGTATCTAATTGAATTAATATGGGCCTTGTGTCAATAATGCTGCCATTGTGATTAATGAAGATTAATTTCCTTCAGAATGAATGATCTATGCAACACACTCCTCTTTTTGTCAAAGATGAAAAACATCAATGAATTCAGATTTAGTAGAGTAACATACAGCCTAAGTACTTAAAAGGGCAAATTACTATATTTTATTTGCATTTTTCTGCTTGGGTTAGGCTGTAGCTTTAAATGCTCTTCTGCACAGCCTGCTGTGGTCCCAGGTATGCAAGAAGGAATCAAGCTACTACAGAAATTCTGCCATTGCAATGGAGGGAAATGACTGATGGAAGGGGAGGGATGTTGGCTTCATCTCTTCCTCTTTGTGAACACAAAGCTATGCTCCTTGTCAGAAAACTCTGCTTGCTTTTGGGAAGGCAGCCAACACTGAGTTTCTTTAGCAAAATGACCTATTCTACCAATATGGAGTGATTTCAAAGTGTATTTGCAGTTAGGCTGAGGTGCTGAAGGAGTGAGGAGACTGATTTCTGTTCTGTGTGTAACACAAATTAGAGGAAATGCAATTAAGTTCTTTGTACCAGTGTATTGTTCTATGAAGGTGTTTGAGCAAATTTTCCTATGGAATACATTTGTGTCAAGTAAAAATAGCAAATTTTTATAAAAAGAATTTAGTAAGCATTTTCACTTTTAATTTATCCTTGTAGTTTCGCATATAATTATCTGATAAGATGCCTTCTGTGAGTGCCTTATAGAGTTTTTGAGTCAGTAGTATTAGCCATTGAGAAAACCCAAAAGATCATTAGATTAAGTAGAAACTATTAAACATTTATTGTATATGTTTATAATCCCTTTTATAAACAGTTTGCAATTTTTTGAAGAAGCAGTCACTCTATCCAATTTGATACTTAAGGGATGCTTTTTAATTCTCTTTTATCAATAATAGTAAGTGCAAAAGGAGGGTTATGTCTGATGAGGTGACCTGCTTCCTATTCTTGCACAACAGTACCCTATAGAAAAGTTTGAATTGACAACAAAAATCAGTCCATGTATTGCTGAGTTGGACATGCTACATTAAAAAGTCATAAACGTGTTAAGAAGCTTAAAGATTTAGAACCTGTATCTTGAAATCCTTGGTTTTCCATGTAAGGTTCCTTAATCAAATATGAAGCTGTTGTCTCCATTTAATTAGATTTAGATTGTCTCTGCTGAAGAGCCAGTGAAGAAAAACAACTTGGGCATCAATTTAAATATCCTGGGTTTGCAAAAGGTGATAAAGCAGTACCTGTTCCTCCCACTAGTTTCAGGAAGTACAAGCAATTATCCTTATGTGTATCCTTATATATCTTAATGTTCTGCTTTAAGAATATTATTAAATCCATTGATCCTCTTAGTGAATCAATAATCTGGATAATCATTTTAAATTTAATCTTTCATGTCATAAAGAGATGCCCAGGCTTTCCAGGTACTATCAGTCTACAAGCTTTTCCTTGATAAACTGAAAAGGGAGGTTGATGTTGATCTTGTATAATCAAAGGATTATTTGGAAGAAAAAAAATAATTCGCTTTGGAAATTAAGTAGGACTTACTGCTGGGTATTTGTAGGGTTCTTTTCCTTTTCCTTTACCCCTCTACCTATCATTCAGAAAAGCCTTTGCAACTTAAAATACAAAAAAAACAGTCAACAAGAGCAAACCCCATGCTCTGCTATACACTAACCACATGCAGTTTTAGTTATGGAGCTGAAATGAATAATTAATTATCTTTTCCTAAATGCTTCCTTTTATTCCATTATCTTTTAAAGGTGCAAGTAGGATTTTTTTTTTTTAATATTGAAATTCAATGGATAAAATTGCTTCCACCTAAAATATTCTTCTTTGTTTGCATCTTTAGCTGAAAGAACTACCCAGAATTTTCTTCCTGTACCTTCTAGCCTACAGATTGCCCAGTTTGAAAAAATTCATTAATTAGAAATAATAATAAGAGATGACATATTATTCATAGCAGTTTCTGTTGCAGTTCTATGACACCAGAAATTATAAATGTTTGAAAATTGCTGGGGGAAAAAATCTAACAAGAATTAGAATATGATAAATTCTCATGTCTTAGTTAATATAGTATATATTAGGTACACATACATGGATTAAATTGCTTTCTATGAATTCATGTCTCTGTGGTATTGGGAAACCTAGGCTTATTTTGAGTTAACATGATTTTCTGAGGATTTTCTATTGGGATTCAGTGATGAAGGAACTATTTTATTTATAGGACATTAGAAAATAATGTCCAACTTCTACCAGGAAAGACCTAAAGTAGAAAAAAAAAAACCTAAACAACAAACCGGTGTTGTGATAAAAGTATTTGGAACATTGTAAGTGACTAAAATTTATGCTGATAAATGCCTGGAAATTATATGTACTAGAGCAGATTCAGCCTGTGAGTCCAGTTCTCATGTGTTGCTCTCAAGTGTGAAGGAGCTGCATCATCCTGAAGGCAAACACAGGTTAAAAAATAAGTGTTTACTCTCTCCAGAAGCCCTGGAGGTTGAGGGGTACTTGGAGGCTGTTTCCAGACAAGGCACAGGAGTAAAGCCATTGGCTCTGGGAAAGGCTCACTGAATTCAGTGGGGTGGAATTCAGTACACTGCTCCTGAGTTATATTTTACAAATATTTGGTTAGGAAGATCACCAATTAAAATTGTAAATAGCTGTAAAAAGTTATAAAAGCAGCAGTGAAAGCTTTGTTTTTGTATCTGTCCTTGAAGCATGGGTGTGGATGGAGAATCTTCTCCTGTGCTTCAGGACTTCAGTCCTATAACTCAACCTGGGTTGGATTGTTTTCTTTCAAGATCTGATGCTGCTGGGAGAAAAAAGCTTTAATTTTAGGTTTCTCCTCTCATGTTGATCTCAGAGTATCTCTCCCTCAGAAGGTCAAAATGCACATTGACTCTCTGATGGCCTCCTTGAAGCGTGGTGTCTATTTCTTTTGTGCAAACTCACTTTTGCCTGCATGCTTTGCAAGCTGTGTTTGTCTTTTCTAAAGTATGTCTTTTTTATTAAAAAGATAAAAAGCTCAGATGAGATAGCAGTTATTTCATACGTAATTAGAGAAGGGATGAAATGCCTGTGCTTTTATCTTGGAAAAATTTGGCAGATAAATTTTGGTTTTTCAGTTCTGCAGATGCAATAAAATCCAGAGCTCATTTAAGAGTTCATGTTACCTTATGCAGAAAATATCTTGCTTTCTTTCTCTGATGAGTTAACTGGAAATGGATTTTGTTGTGTGAACCTTAGCATGAAAAGTTGCTTTATTTTTAATCCAAAGCCACAAAAGATATTGTTCTTGTGAAAAATGTTATTCTAATTTAAAATATATATATATATACGTATATATTTTCTAATTAGATTGTCAGTGAAGTAGAGAAGAATACCATGAAAATGTTTGGAAGGCTTGAAGAGAATGTTCATAGTTTCAGAATGGGGGAGGGAGGGAGAACTGAAAGAATAAAGAAGTGAAAATGAAGTTACCACAAAAAAGGCAAAAGTCCTTTCTGTACTAATTGTGTTTCAGTATTGAGGAGATGGAATTTTGTGACTCTCTGTTGACTTCCACTATTAGGTGAAAGGGAGCCAGAGATTTTTTTTAATAGAGACTCTCCTGTAAAGAAAGAGGAAAACAATAGCTAGCTGTCACAACAAGCTGATATATACCTTTGATCAGCCAAATGAATGTTGCAGGCATTTCTTATAGAAAGGAGATTGCTTATCGATCTATATCAAAATATGCATGCTAATCCCAGGCAGCAGAGAGTATTTTCAAGTGGAGTTAATAATCTGATTGCTGTCCTGTCTGGTGCAATTCACTGAACTCAAAGCTCTAATCAGTCTGGGGTCTTGCAGTCAAATGTATTTTGCTGCTTAAATTTGGATTTGTGACATTGATTGAAGAGTCCTTGTAAAGGTGTTGACAAATCAAATTGTTTGTTCCAGTAGTGTTTTGCTAGAGATCAAGTCCAAAGTAATAAGCAGTGAATTTGTTCATTACTAGTAGGGTGAAAGGAATGATAAAATTCACCTGCATCATTATTGCAGACACAGTATCAATAAAAGATACGTTTTGAGTGAAGAAAATGTGGCTGAATGTGACGAGTAATGAAAATTGAAATACAATATTGTAATTCAAGAGTTACTTAATAATGGCTTGGAGAAAAAAATATATTTTAAAACCCCCATCTTTACAATTCAGGAAGAAATTTAAAAAAAAACACAAGATCTGACATGAACCTCTTCGGATAAACATATTGCCAAAATATCTGCCAAAGAGTTACACCCTGATTAAAAAAAATACAAAACAAAACAAACATGTTTCAGCTTATTTTAATTAAATTAGTTCATCCACATCTTTGTTAGCTGTCCAGTAGCTGACTTGAAATGATCAGTCACAAAAATAGACTGAATTAAGAAAAGGGTGTTCTTGGGAGCTCTCATAGTTTCTGAGTAATCACAGGATTAATGAGCTTGGAAGTGACCTCCAGGGTCTCTATTCTGACTTCCTGCTTGAAGGAATCAGCTCCAGGATGAGGAGCCAGTTTAGCCCAGTTTTGTCCTGTGAGCCTTAAACTTCCAGGGATGAGACTGCACACCTCCTGAGGCAGTGTCCTCGTGGGAACAGTGTTTTCCTCCTACCCAGTCAGAACTGTGGCTGTTTCAGGACATGTTCTCTGTCTTGTGTTCTTCCACCACATCTGCTGCCAAAGGTTTTGGATCAGCAGCCTCCTGTGCCCAACTTGGTACAAATTCCTGTCGGTGTCAGGTGGGCCTTTGCAGTTTAGAAGCAGACTGTAATCAGAGGTGTAGCAAAGGGCTGGTAACAGGTGTGGGATTTTTTTAGGAGGGGGACAGACATGGATAACCAGAATCCCCAGTTGAGGGAGAGCTGGGGAAGTTTTTGCTGGGGTGTTGAAGAATACTGGCACCTGGCTGGTTTGGCCCCCTTGCTGGGTCAGGAAGATGTGCCATCCCAGTCCCAGAGGCTATCCAAATTCTCAAATGCCTCTTTCTTTTCTCTGGCAAGGCTTTGTCCTAGGAATGAAATACCTTTTGTTTTTTTTTCTGCTCCAAACAAAAGATCATGACAGAAAATGTCGTTCCAAATGCAAAATACTGGAGGTAGCCATGGATTCTTTCTCTTGCATTTTCTAATCCTTCCTGAAATGGGGCTTTGAATGCTCTTTATATTTGGGTTTTCTGCCTACTGTGTATTTATTTAACAACTAACCAAATGTTATTTAGCATTTTTCCTTTTGGAAAATGATTATGTTCTCAGTTTGATAGACTGACCTTTTTCTTTTTTCCTCTTGACATGCATGTAATTCATCTCATCAAACATATTTCTTCTGATGTTTTGCTTTTTATTTTTTGGTCCCCCATTTAATTTTAGTGTCTAGGGCCCCCTTCTGTTTCATAGAAAGGCAGTGAAATGCCTAAGACTGCAAGCTGAAGGCATTTTTTTTTCCTTTATAGTGGTAACTTATTTGCTTTGTAGTCAAAAAGTTTCTCTTTTCTTACAAGAAGATCTCCTAGATTCAGTGACATGGATAATTTTGCTTTCTTTTCGTATCCTCAAGTAGTCCCTTACTCTCCCACCCACATACCCCTTGGGTTTTTTTGTGGGAGTTCTGTGTCTGAGAACCATGCCACATCCCACACAATCCTTTATGAAAAAGAAAAAATGTAAACTACATAACCCTTCCAGAACATGTTTCGAAACCACAGCAGCCATCTGGTTTTCCAGAAGGCCTGCTGTTCTTTTCATGTTTAGAGGAATAGTTTGATAACAAACTTGTCTAATAAATACAGAGCTGAAAGACAACAAATAAGTGTTTGCCGTCTCCTGACATTTTTGATGTTTTCCTAATTTATAACATTAAAGACTGTTAAAACAGATGGGGTTTAATATATTCTCCTGTACAAACACATGGCTGAAGTTGTGTACAATATCAGCGTGTTGGATTATGCATACACTATCAGATTGCACTTCATCCATTTATTCTACAGGAACAATGTTTAACTACTAGCAAGCATTTTTTGGTAATCTGTTAACCCTCATAAACAAAATGTAGTATGCATTGTAGTAAACAAAAATGTAGTATAGCAAAATCAGTAATCATCTGTATAAACACTTTGTTTTATGATTGAATGGATGCAAGAAGGTTGGTCAAGTATTTATTTGGTCATATTTCATGTTAACTGAATTGTAGGAACGTCTCCTTAAATCCAACATTGGCTGATCTGATTAAATGCTTAGCTGAGATTTGTCTTGAAATAAGTGACAGTATATCAGTAGGAAAGCCCATATCCCTCCCTGAGGAGTAGGAATATGGTAAGAGGTGTCTGGTTGGCAAAACCAATTTGGTGCAGGCTCCATACATATCTCTGCAAGTTACCATTCTTTTCCACTTTGACTCATTGAATTCATAGTTTTCCTAACAGCTCACAGTGTTGAAATTTCCTGTTCTGAGGCTGCTGTCACACATAAAGGGGAAAAAATAGATGTTACGAAATCAGATTCAAACAAATAAATTATTCAGTTATTAATATAACAGCATTCACCTGTATTTTTAAGGAAAGTTCCACCCATGTAATACTGTAGTTCATAATGTTGGAGAGCTATTAAGATATTTAATGATTCTAAGCAAACTTTGAAGTCAGCCGTGGAACATAAAAGAAGGTGTCTATGCCACTCTACTGCAATTCAGGTTAAAACATGGAGTAGATGCCCTCCTAATATGAAAATATCAGTGTAGATACATACCTTAGCTTACTTTATTTTTGCTTGAGGAAAAAAAATTAAGTCACTAAACCTTGACTTTATGCCATTGTTTAGTTTTACCACGGTAGAACATTTTAAATGACTGGTACCTTCCAGAAGGTGATCTGTTGAATACTGTAAACATGAAAGAAATTTTTCTACTTGGGGTTGAGGGGGCTACAAAATACTGGCTCTGATCCAGCAAGACCCTGAAAGCACCTGCTAAACTGCTTCTCTGTTTCGTGTAAATGAAGCACTGAAAACTCTGGGATGAGCGCAGTCAGCATCTATTGAAATCATCAGATCTGTGTAATCTCAAATACCAATCTAGTCTGCTTTTTCAGAATGATGTCTCCTGGATAAACTTTGCAAAAATTGGGACTATATATAAAATGGCTGTTTTCAGCCTGATTTATTTTGCTTAAAAATGAGGTTTTCAAACAATTTGCTATCCTAATTTTAGAAGTTTGACTCTTTTGTGTGCTAACAAAAAGAAATATGCAAATGAGCTATCATTTTACTTTCTAGCAAAATATATTTCTGGGCAAACATTTGACTTTATAATGTACTTCAGAGTTCTGTCTTGTAATTATAAGTTAAATCTGCATTTCTCTTTGACTTAACTGTTGAGTTGTGTGAGGTTGTTTATACTTGAATTTTCATTTATTCTATCTCTCTGTCCACCTAGATGTGCATTTACTGTGCATTACACTTGTGAAGTTTGGTTTCATTTACAGCAAGAAAATTTGATTAAAATGGCTCCCTTCTTCCAATCCCCTGAAAAAATCTGTATCTAGAGACATCATTCTGTTACTTAAACCATGATTAAAGAATGGTAAGTAGGAATTTTGTGTGTATAGTCCAAAGAATCAGAGTTCACAGAAGTTCTATTGCTCCTGATCCAAAGTTGGTTCAGTGAATTAACTTCAAATGCATCAAAATGCTTTTCAGAAGGAGAATACTGAGGGTTGTACTTGTAACTTTGTTTTCTGATGTATTTTATTTACTGCTTCTGTGGAAATCCTGATTTAAGGAAAGATCTTTTATAAGTTTTACTAAATCTTAACTATAAAGCAATCCCAAAGGAACCGCATTTCATGGATACATAGATGGCATTTTTGGGACCAAAATTGTTTCCAGGTTGTGTTTTCAGTCACGTGGTTGGCATCTCCTGTAGTTTACCACTCCAGTCAGGGCTGTGTGACCATTTGGGATCAGCACTGACACAGTCTCTGCCACTGAATTTCCTCCTCTGAGTGGTTGAACAGGGACTTTCCATCCGGCACGTTTAAGTGCTTAAGCATCTTGTTCAGTTGTGGCTACAGCACAATGGACAGAACCCAAATCTGTGAAGTGAAAGGTGCCTGAGTTTTGAAAGTAAACTTTACCATAACAACTTATTCAAGGTTTAGTTCGTATTGGAATTTAATTTTGCTGGTGACATTGGTGCCCAGCTCTGTTATCTAGTTATGATTATGTGTGTTTTAAGATTTGTCACTTCTAAGAGCTTGTTCCTCAGTCTGTAGCCATACAAAATTCTAGTCAATATCAGAAAGAAGATTCTTAGGACTGCAGATTTTGTGATCTTCATTAACTTTGTTTTTTCTCTTCTGCTATATTTTGAAAAGAAAAACACAACAAACAAAGAAATATAAAAGCAGTCAAACTCAATAAATATGCACATATTTAAATCATACATTAGGATTAAAATATGTCAAGCTCTGAAAGCTTGAATTTTACATTTCCTTCTAACCTTAAAAGTAACATTGACCTTTAAATGTTACATGATTGGATACCTATTTGAATTAATGTGTGGGAAGCTGAATTTATATTAAATTTCAGATTCTGGATGTTTAGAAACAGGTAATGCTTTCTTTGGATTTCATTGTCATAGGAAAGTTTTTAATTTTCTTATATGGCTTTTTTTTTCTCTTGTGTTTTGAATATTGTCAGCTGTGTAGCCCAATGGATGATTAAAGTTATGCTGTGGTAGGAGTTTTGCTAGGTCTGGATTTTACCACATTTATACTGAACGTAACTGTACCTTTTGTGTGCAGGAAGGTCTGCTTTGTGTACTCTTTGCACCTTTTATTTTCTTTGTCTGTGGGAAAGTATGTAATTATCAATCCATACATAGCAGAAAGAATTGATTAAATCCTAAGCAGTTTAGTTTTAATTTTAAAATATTCTGGAAGCTTTTATAGTTTGCTTTGAAAGAAAGTATGAATATTTTTCTCAAATCTTACTCTTTACTTTCAGCTGAGTCCAAAAATGTAACTGTTGTTAATTGTTGCATCCAGAACAACAAATCCATAAGCTGTAAGCTGACTCAACTGGGGTTTACATTATAGACCACCAGCAAATGTAATTGTATGCTGTACACTTGATGAAAAGTGCAATATATATCCTCTCAGTGAGGGTTCTTTATTATAAAAGGGCTAGGTATTGCTTGGGTATTAACTATACTGTACTAAAACCCATAAACACCTTTTTACACATAGAGTGCACACTTCAATGCAACAATCAAATGCTTTTCTATAAATAACAAACTTATGGAAAAAGAGGCCTTTGATTGCTTTCCAAGAATGCATTGAAACCTTAAAGGGACTTTATTTGAATCCAGGAGTTGAGTGCTGGTTCATGTATATCAATATTAGATCGCTCCTAATTATTAAAAATTAGGCTTTTATTTTAATATTGGACTATGCATAGCTTGCAAGTTGAGCTTATCATGCTATGAAAAATTTAAGTCTTTTAAGTAGTGCCCTACGTATTTTAACATTGTTAATGCACAACAGGTAGATTTTTTCTGTAAAAGCAATATATCTACTAAACATATGGCTAAAAGTAGTGTCAAATACAGGGGTGAGGGTTGAAGGGGAACTTTTCTCTAGTGATTACTTGAAGTCATTTCTGTGCTGAGCTTTGGGTGAAATGTCAGACTTCCTTCCTACAAAGAATTACTGTGAAAAAAGCCCATTTTGTTTTATGCCTGGAACAGGTGACGCCTAAATGCTAAGTGCGCATTTGGTTGAATGTTAGATGGGAGCTGCCCGTGACATCAATCACATCATTTCATTGTCAGGCTGAGAAAGCAGCAGTTGTTTAGTCTAAAGGTGGGACTGAGTTATGTGTGGCCTGACTGCACGGCAGATGGAACGTGGCTGCCTCTGTGTATGAATAGTGGCATGCAGCTATTAACATACATGCTGCAGATGGCAGTTTGCAGCCAAGTGCATAAAGCTGAGGGCTGCAGCACAGGGGTGCAAGCCATGAAAAGCAGTTTGCCTGCTTTGCACTGCCCTGTATATGCTCTTGGTGTTTATATGAAGGAATGAATAAAAGGTGGCTAGCAGTGATGTGATTCTTTAGAGGAATTCCGATTCATACCCAAATTCTAAAGCTAAACCAAAATAGCGTAACTGTATTTTAGAGGAGATGTAGGAATCTTTTGCATAGTAAAATATATTTATCCTTGAGAACTCACATTTTTGAAAGAGCACCTGTTTTTCATTGAAGATGCATTTTCCCAAACTGTACATCTGGGAAGTTTGAGTCACAAGAAAGTTAGCAACTTGCACAAAATGACAGCTTGCCCTAAATCAGGAGTCTTGATTTCATAGTCTGGTAGTTTGCTCTTGTTAGACCATCACATTTCTTGCTTCTGGCTTTGCAAAGCATGCAATTGAGAAACAAATAATATTTTTTTGTCTTATGTCCTTATTAATGGGTACCACTGGCTAGAATAACTCGTTTGACTGGCTGGATTTTGTTCATGGAAGCCCATTGACTTCCATGTACTTTATGCTGGCTACGGTAAAACCTTCATGGTTTTCCAACAGCTTGATTTGGAGGATGAAAGAAACATCAGTTTTTCTGCCTTATCCTCAGGGAGTGCCTGATGTGGGATTTCTGTTTTCCCAGGATTTCTTGTGTGCTTGCTTTAGTGGGTCAGTAGTGAGATGGGCTTTTGGGCTTATCCAGCTGTATAACTACCTGTGAATGTGCAGGTTTCCAGAAGGCTTCAAGGTAACAATTAGCTTCTTATAAACACCTATAGGCAACCATTTTTAAGACCTAATTGCCCAAGGATACAGATTCTGTTGTCAGAAACAGAATCAAATGGTTCTTTATAATGACAATGATTTCACTCCAAATTCCTTCATTATATGTGCTGTGACTTCATTTGCAAAGAGCTGACCATGGTATTTATTTCAGTACACTAATCCATTCCTGTGAGAATTGGGCTTTTAAGGCTTTTGTAGCTTCAGCAGTTTTGCTAGGTAACTAAACCTTGTTGAGGTGTTTGAATAGATGCCTCATTTACAGAGAATTACAGTGGACTTTGGTATGACTTGGGTCAAATAACTTCCTATCTAACTCTCTCCTCACTATCTTCCATAGTGAGATTCTAGACTTTTTCCAACATATTGAAGTCATTCAAACTCAGCTCTTGAGTGGAACTTGTAATTGTTTATTATAGGAACTCATCTAGAGCCAAAAATCTGTTCACAGGTCTGTGGACTTCTATGCAGAAGCTTTCTTCCAAAGGCTGTGCTAATTAAGGAGTGAGCACCTGAATGTTCCTTTAGCACCTGAAGTCATTTGAAAGCTATGAATGTGTACGAACTATTCATAAAGGAGGCAGCTGAGAAAAGCAAGTTTATTGTATTAGGGGTTTGCATTCATTACCCTGAAGGACAATAAAAGAAATGTGAAAATCCAAAAGAAAATTGAAAATTCCTGGTTGATAGGTAGATTTCCAAAATAAGCCTTCATAATCCAGAAGATATATAAGGGACTGGGGGGAAATATATATATATATTATCTCTCAAAAGTCTCAGTCTTTAAAATTAAAATGGTGGTTTTAGCAAGCATAAATTTATTTAGTCCTGTTTTTCTTTTATAAATAAGTGTAATCATGAATACACATGGTAGAGATTAAAAAATTTTGTTTATCTGAATTTAGCTTTTATATTTGTTTCTAATAATGGCACAAATTTTTGCTCTTCATGACCTACCATAAACATGACTTGATGCAGTCAAGACAAGGAGGAGCTTTTTGATTTTTTCAGTCTTATGCTACTGTAAATATTTAATCAAGTTTTAAACATTAAAGAAGCACTTGGGCCTTCCTTGGAGAGTTTTCCCGGTAGAGTTGTAGATCTTATTAAAATCATTTGTTATGTTGGTCGGGCGCTTTTAAATGAGTCAAGCTTAATACCCTGGTTCCTCACCTCTGAAGGAATGGGTTCAAAGATCTAGCTCAGGTCACAAGGTAAATTAGCTGGGTAACCCTAGCACAGCCCCTCGTGGATGGGCAAACTGATCTCTGCTGTTCTCCCCACAACCCCCACAAAAAAGTGATGTTTTCATCTTGGCCAAGCATGTAAAAAGACTGGGTTTGCAAGTTACGGGCATCTTTTGGCATTAAACATAATTCTGCAGTTGTATGACCTGTCTTAAGGATCCAGGCTTTACACAGGCTGTTTTCTAAGCATAAACACACTTGAAAGTTTTGGAAATTCCTGTAAATAGTTATCCATACTCTACTCATAGCCTTACTTATTCAGATAGAGTTCTGTCTTTATAGTGGACCATAAACTTGTTCAGTACTCACACACCAATAACTGTTGTGTTTAACAGAAGTTACTTGTTTTCCCAATGAAGCATCCTTTTAGTTTTTCAGTTCTGCCACTGGTTTCCCATGGAGTTGTGATCCCAGACTTTTTTAGAAGCTGTGATGTCAGCTTCAATGCAAACCTGATCACAATAAACTCTTTTGTTGTTTCTCTTTTTATACTTTGTTTTTCTCACAAAAATATCCAGATATTAGTTGGGAAGTTGTCTGACTCCCTCCTTTCCTCTAGGAAAAAAGTGATGACTTGAAGCTTTTTCTTCTCTTATGATATTGAGGAACAGTTGAAAGTACAATTCTCATTTGGGAACTAAATGGTAGTTACAGACATTGGGGAAGATTCACATCAGCCAGCTGCACTGGGGAGCAAGTAAATGTTTCTGTTCTTGGCCCACTAAATAAGGCAATGGAACAGCTTCTGAAAATGTTATTTTGAGATAAATATTAAGGATCATCTTGTTCTTTTGGTACTCTTATCCACAGGACCTACTTGTCACCCTGAAACTTAAAATTTTTCTCATTGTAAGGGGAATTTCTCTTTGCTTGTTTGCACAGTGCTAAGTGTGTATGAGTTCTTGCCCATAGACTCTACTGTAATATTTGCTATAAAGTTTTCATCAATTTAAAGTTCTCTTTGTTCTAAAATGGCTGTATAATAAGCTACAATAAATGTGAATCTGGGTGGATTCTTGAACTCAGCATCTGTTCCTGGTCTCAGGGGAAAAATCATCTGGAGAAATTGTAGACATTAGTATTAAATTGAACGAATAACAGAAAATTAAACCTGTAGTATATTCATTTGCAGTTTATTTCTAGATTTGTTTGAAGTTCTTAATTTTATTTAGTTGATACGAAGACTTGTTTACTTTTTGACTGTGTAACTCTTGAAAGAATGCAGAAGAAATAATTGGCTTCTATCTTTTCAGTACTGTAAACCACAACAAGGTCTAACAATATTCACAGCTAATAAATAATGCAAGACTGGCAGGCTGTAGAACCCTGTTTAACAGCAAAGACTTTAGGAAAGCACACAGAATCTTAAGTTCTTTCATTATTTTTGACATTGATTTGTCATTAAGAAAATATATTAGTTCAGGTTAAATTGATCTGAAACATCCATTAATATAGGTGATAGATTCCTTTTTTTGTTTCACTTCCTTGATATCTCAAATTAAGCAATGCAGAAAAAGCTAATTGTACTGAATATTTTTCTCTGATGAATTTTGTTCTGAAAATAGGACTGGAGATTTATGGTGACAGGCAGATGTAAGTCTGAATTGGGCTTGCTGCTAATAAGGTGGGGCATAGTTGACATCATCTATCTCTAAAATGGATTAAACATTACTTACCAAAATGTACCAGAATATATTCACAACTACATCTAAAGGATTAATGACCCCATAGTACACAGAGGTGCTTGGATGGAAGGGGATATTTTTTCTCAAGCTTTTTGATATTCCACATAGATTTATTTTTTTATACTCTTGTTTATCTATACAACTCATGCCTGCTAAAACTACTTTGTGTAATCCACATGGTTGAGAATCTTCAAATACTCTCATTTTAGCAACTGAAAGCAGTTTTGAAGTTCACCGTTTTTCCAGAGCAGATTTCTTTCTCAGTCTTTTCACTGAACTCCTCTTCCACTCCTTACCTGCTTTACTCAAAAAAACAACTTAAAATAATTATGCTGATCTGCGTTAAAAGACATAACTCTTAACTCTTTATCACAAGAGGATGCAAGTCAAACATTTCATATGCTTTGGTTTGGAGCATGTTTAAGCAGTTTTGATAGGTCTTTGGAACCATGGGAAGATATTTATACAATGTCAAAATCTGTAGTTGTTTTATTGTAATTCCTTAACATCTAGGTGCAAAAAGCTATCAGATTTCTTGGTTTACATTTCATGTTCGTGTTTCAAATTTATCAAACATGGAGATTACCCTGGTATGCCTGTTCAGGTTCCTCATACCTCTGCCGGGTAGGCCATGGAAGCAGGAACCCCGAGGAGATTTTCTGACACTCTGCAGCTGCAGTTAGGGCACGACTGAAAGCAGGGCAGGGCATCCACCAGGGCACAGCAGCCTGTCAGCTCCGAGCACAGGTAACCCTTGGTGCCAGCAGGGCTGTGCAGGCATTGCACTCGTGCCTGAGTGCCTGGCTGAACCAGGGCCTTTCATACTGCAAAGGTAACACGAAGTAACCTGTTACAGCAAGAAGAAAGCAAAAGTGGTCTGTCAAAATAATGTCTCTGTTAAGTTCTTGTGGCAAAAATAAGCGTAATGTGTTGAATTTTTGTTGGTATACAAGGATGCAGACGTTTCTTCAATGTTGACTACACAGATGTTGCTGTACTAATGCAGAATTATTATTTATTTTTAATTTTTGGGAAAGTGGGAAAGTGACCATATATCCTAATTATTTTTCTAGATACTGTATAGAGGGTTTCTTTGTGTTGGAGAATGTTTTTGACCATGTTAGGAAATATCTGTAAAACCATCCATGGCTCTGTAAAAACTATGGAAAACATTTCCCAGCATCAGCAAGCTTTCATAAAGAAGATTTTTCAAGCACACTTTTAAAATTAAATAATTAGAATTCATCTCTCCATTCTCTTACCATTTTATTTTAAATCAAAGAATGTCATATTGACACTTCATGATTTTTTTTAATAATCTACCATTTATAATGACCATCTTTAATTGCTCTAATTTTAAAAGACGCTATCTGATTGCCTGCATGCATATAACAAAAAACGTAATTGTCTTGTGCAAACCACTGAATAGATTTAGGAATCTTCAATAACAAAATTACATTAATAGCATATGCTATTAAAGATGATTGATGGCAAAATTGGAAGCATACTGGTTTTACACCACACAAAAGAGTACGGTGCTTTGAAGATGGTTCTGAGAGTGTCAACAACAGTACAAAGAAGAAAAACAGTGTAATACTCAAAGTCCCACTTGACTAAAAAAATGGATTTGGTAGTGGTATAGATCAAATTTGATTTTAATTGGGATGACAATATTTCTCTACGTGTTCTGACTATCTCGTGTATGTGATTACATATTTCAACATATATTGTGCTTAAATCTGTTAAAATACCTATTTTATCTCAGAGAAGAAGAAGCTTAATTTATAGCCAGGTTTCAGAGACAAAAGAATCTCAACTCCATATTATTTCTCTGTTCATTTAATCTATTTTTTATAGGATTTCCTACTGTGAACATATAAGCAAACATGAGTTCCATTAATCAGTTTGCAATATTCTGAACTTGGAAAGCTTGTTTCTGTATTTAAAAGAAATGAAAACTAGGAAAACAAATGCAGGGCAAGTGATGAAGATCATACCATTCTTAAGTTAGTTTCAGGGTAGCTTCTGATTTTATTGGTAGCTTGATTGTAATTGAAGTTCTCTAAAACTAAATTTTTACAGCAGGCACATTTTTAATATATAAATTATTGTATTTTAATATATACATTTTTATATATGTGTGTGTATATATATACATTATTATAAGGACATTAATTTAAATTATATCTACCTTAGTCCATTTTACATCATACTTCTATTTTTTTTTGGTACCTTTTAAAAGAGCAGGTATTTTTCCATGTCCTTCTGAGATTTACAGTCCAGGTTTTAAAGGGAATATTCATATATTCATATTTTTAAAGGAATTTAAAATTCATATATTCATTTTTAAAGGGAATATTCATATATTTTAGAAAACAGATATTCATCAGTTTTCTAAACATTACCATGTTTTTCTTTTATATTCATATCTAAAGTAATTCTTGTACAGTATTACCATATGTAAACAGTTATTTGCACTTTTTGTAAAATAATTGGGATCAATAATTGGATTTGTACTGGTGGATACATCCAGGATACAAATTTAGTCTTCCCTTAATTTTTTGTTTGCTTTATTGCATTATTTAGTTTCTTACATTCTTATTTAGATAAAAGCTTGATTATAATATATGTTTAAAAATCAACTATTTTACATGTAACAATGCACAATATTAATGAATACAATACTCCTTTATCCAACTCAGGCTGCTGCTGTTCTCCATTTTAAAACTTTTTCCAGTCGCAGTCAAAAAGAGCAATTCTTACTTTGGCCCCTGTGAGTTGGGTTCTTTGGGTTTTAGTGCTGTATTTTTGCATCTTAGAATGTACGTACATGATGACTTAGTAAAGACTATTGGAGAGGGTTTGGTTGATATGGTGACATCACTCATTTTGCATATAATTGATAGATCCTAAAGAGAACTTTCCATCTCTGGTAATTACTGTTGACAAATATTATTTTCGTTTTGTTCAGAAAGTTCTTTAGTACCGCAAAAGTCTTATTGGTGATCTCACAGTTGCACACAATCCTCTCAAATTACCTGTAGATTTGTAGCTATATTTTAATACCTCATTAAAAGATTTTAAAATATTTTGAAATCGAAGATTTTTCTTTTTCTGGCAAGCAGGTGGAGGGGTACTGCCTGCAGGACCCACTTTGTCAGCATGAAACCAGTCTCATAAATTTTTATTGAAATGAGCTCATTAGTTTTAATTTTTACCAGCTCTTTAGTAATTCAGGGAATAGTTTTCCATTTTTGAAAAGCAACCAATCAATTACTTAAATATATGCATTATTAGCTGTGTGAGCTGGTCTTTCCAAGGATGGTATTAAACAAAAAGATATTGTTGCCATTTAGAGTATTGGTTGGAGTGTGTTTTCTTCATTAAAAAGACCCAGAACATTTTGTGTCTCTGGTTGGTTGGCTGCCCCCTTCCCCACCCTGTAAGGTATAAACTTGAGCGTCTCTTATCTATAATTAGCATTTCTCTGAATGTAACAGATTCAGTTTCCAACGTGGAGGAAACAAACCTTCAGGTGGTGCAGTTCATTAAAATGTAACTTTTCTCATACCTGCTCAGTACACAGCATTTTCAGTGATGTGGTGAGAAAAGTACTTTTATAAAAGTCACTCAGTGACAACATTTGAAGTGAAATTTGCCAGAGTTCTTGATTCTTTACACATTTCTGCGACTGATCATCATTTCCTTAGAATTCCAGAGACTTGTGTGAATCATGCCTACGGGGTACATATGTTAGACATTAACGAGAAAATACTTCCCAGAAATCAAATGTAGGATTCTTAAAGCTTTTGAAGTGCACCTCCAAGATTGAACGATGAGATCCTTGTAGAACAGAATGAAGAAATAATTCATTTGAGAACTAGAACGTCAGAATTACTTTAGTCATAAAAAAGTACTTCTTTATCAAACAAAATAACTTACTGAATAAGTGTAAACCTGTTTTGGGTGATGTGTACTATGGAAATCTTGATCACTAATATACAGAACTAATGTCTGGTGATGTGCTCCTTGAGTAATTTATGTGGGTAGAGCTGTCATACTCTATTAAATGCAGCTTGGATAATATATATTTATACATATGTAATGGCTATCAATCAGAATAATGGCAATATTAGGCATTCATTTAAGTGCATCAGTGAAATGGTCTAATTTTATATGGCTGCATGTAATTCCTATTGTATGTATCATTGCATTCCTCCCAGCCACAGGCAATCATGTAAACTCAGTTATAAATACCTTTATGAATTTCTTTGTCACCATGTTCCAGTCTCCAACTGGTATTTCAGTGGTCTATCTTGTGTTCATATTTAGCATCATTTTTTTGTACACCAGGATTCAGTGTAATGCATTCAGGCTTTTAAACTTTCAACCAGACCACTGAAATTAAAACAAACAAAAAAAAATCTCCTAGGAAACAATGCACTCATCTATGTATGTAAAATTAGATTTTATGATACTGACAATTTGTGTATTATGTTAAGACTTTAAAGTAGGTCTGGTCCTTACCCAGGGCTATATTGCTGCCCTTAATCATGCTATGTTGGGCTTTTTTCCACAAGTGAACTAATTAAAATCAATACACAAAAGAATTTACCTCATTAGTAGGAGTGGTGGAATAGGGCTCTGCCTTGTTATTCAAGCCTGGGTTTTTAACAGACTCACGGGGTCTGTGTTGTGCTCCTGGTGCTCTCCAAGCAGTGCTGGGAGAGACAGCAGGGCTCTATCGAGCTCATTTGTCACTACTGACAATAAAACAAGAAAATATGATGTTAAGGATATCACAGTCACTTTAAAATGTACCTTTAAAATCACTTTAAAATGTTTCCTGACTGCTACAAAACTCTTAATACACAGAACTATAATTTTTTTGTTTGAACATTCTTGCACAAGTTTTTTGTGTGCTTAAGAATGCATTAAGACAAATTGTCAACGAGTAAGAGAATTTAAATACAGATGCACTTGAAAGCTGAAGAAAACGCCTGTAAGTCTGATGAAATGGCACAGTTAAGGTTTTCCAAACTTGCCAGTCACTTTGGTTGCATTTGGATTTGCAAACAGTAGAAAAATTACCCGAATTCCATTTAAAGTCTATTTAAAAGTCATCAAGATTTGCTAAGTTAAAGGACTTAACTGAAAGTTGAGGTCTAGGGTTCTTAATTTAATTTTTTTTTTCATTGGAAAAGATGTCTATTGATCAGGACACACCCCAAAATTGTTGCTTTTTTGGTAATGTGAACAATTAGGGTATCAGTGTTCACAAGTTGGCTGGGAGAAGCAAAATCTTCAAATATAATGATTATATCTAACAGAAATTCTACAATAGTAATATCTTGGAATTTCTAAATTCCAGGGGAGAAAAGATACATAGTTAATCTCAACTTCTGCTGACTTTCAATTTTTTTCAGTGAATTAGGAACCAAGGAAGACTTTGCAATGATTGCTTAAACCACACAGTCTTTCCAAATTTCATTTTTCCTGCGTTATTTTTAAAATCTTCTACAATACTTGATATTTTTATACTTTTTCAAAAAATTGTGTGAATGTGGTTATAGATATCTGGTTTACTGGATGTGTCTGGGTTGTGATATGCTGTTACCTTTCACCTTGAGTGTTCCTTTTTCAGACAGCCAACCCTTCACCAGTGAAAACACGGGATGGTTTCGTTACCCAGGGTAAGGACAGAAGTGAAGTGTCTGAGTTCTCTGTCTCCAGCGTTGGCATTCTGAATGGACACAGAAGAGAAGGTTATTTGAATAGGTGCATAATTGCCATGTGTTCTTCATGTTCAAATCAAAGCTCCAAGAGCAGTTTTGAATCACTTCAATTCATTGCCAACCTCTTTTCTTAATGAATAAATTCCATGATCTTTTCTTCTGTTTTTAATATTCTCATGACGAGAAGCATCTGTAGGTTGCCTGCTACTATGAATTGTTAAACTTGGTGAGGTGTCATGGGAATAGTAATTGCTACTAAAAAGTTGGATCAAATTTTAAGGCCAGTGGTAATATTTGGATTTTTTTTTTCTGGCCATGTTTAGAAGACTTAAACTAAATTAAGAACAGCAATCCAATATTTATGTTTCTTCAGAAAAGATAAAGTAGCATTGAAATAGTCCCATTTTAATTTCTTATGCAAAAAACATTAGTGGTTTTGTGCTGAAGTACTGTAGGATTGTTATAAGTTACAAAATCATTCCTCTTCCTAAAAAATTCTTAGTTTTCCTAAAATGTTTTGTGAAAATCCCTTCCCTGTTTCCTTCACAACCTTCCCCACAAATCCTTCAGATTTCTGCTACAATTAAAAGACTGTCAGAAAAATTCTTTGATTGCAGGATATAGGTAGATGTGCCAAACTACTTTAATTGAATATTGCTTCTACCAGAACTCAGGTAAAAAATGTTTCCAATGAAAATTAATAATAGAAGAAAATAAGTAAGAGGAGTGGGGGGTGTTCAAAGCCAAGCAATCTACCAAGTAAGGTATAATGGTCAATCTTCATACAAAGATATGCAGTACTTGTGTCTAATATAAGATCTTTAGATCCCATTTCCTCCTAACATAAATGCTGTGGGAGTGTCATGTCCTAGTGCAAGAGGTAATTAAAGGCCTCCTGTAGTTCAGATAATTTTTTTTCAATACTTTTGTTGCTTGATTTCATCAAAGTCTTTGTATTTTATTCCAGTACTCTTAAATTCACACCAAATTTGTTTGTAAAAGCATTGATGAAAGACTTCTAAACAAGTTTATTCTACTCTGAAACAAGCTGAAGTCTTCCTGTATTTACTCTTTTCCTTACTCTTCAAATAAAAAAGCAGCCTTGGTTAAGGTTACATCCTTGAGGGATTCGTGGATTTTCTTTTTTTTCTTTTTAACTTTTACTATTACAGATATTTAAATCGAGTGTAAATAGCGTAAATGAGCCGATGTCACTTAGATCAGTATCTCAAGTCACCAAAATTGTCATTTTATACACTTGTAATCTTTAATTTGGAGAGTTCTGAGTTTAATTGAGGATCTTGAAGGCTTTATTTTCCAGTATTTAACTGGAAGTTTAGTAGGAGACTGCTGGTGAATGATCTGTTCCCTACCAGTGATCACCCACTGCTCTTGTAACTTGTAGACTGCTCTAAAACATGTGAAGATCTGTGCAGTGTGGAGGTGAATCTGCATGAGTTTTGTCTTTAGACCAGTCCATTTTTCCTTTCTTGTTTTTTTTTTTTTGAGTGTTGAAGGGGGAAGATGTTTAATGCACTTTAATCTCACTGTTTTGAGGAGAATAGGTATTTGTATGATATTGTTAAAATGGTTTTTCCCATAATTTATTCAGGAGTCTAGAATGTGAGATAAAAGTGTTGTCTGAATGTATTAGAGGAAGCAAATAAGGTATCATGACCTTTTGTCAGGGACTATCAGGACAATGAGGATTTCAAATAATAAAAGAAAGAGTTTCATGCTAGAAACCCTGTGCAATGAGAGTAGGTCTACATTATGCAGGACATCAAACTTTATGAAGAAATTTTCTTCCTTAGAAATGTGAGACTTTGTGTAATGTAGGCAGTGACAGCTCCTTTGAGAGGTGTGACTGAACTTCCCAGCCTCTTTTACTGGAGCACTGATGTGTCTCAGCCTATCCCACACTTTTAAAGGACCTTAGCATATTTCAGCTCTCAAGATTCTTCTTGTTTCTAGATTTCTACATGTGTCTGCAGGATGCAGTTATTGGGATTATGAGACAGCAGTTTAAAATCTGTTTTCAGTTTCAATAGCAGCTACTGCCTTCAAGGGTCTGAGAATGCCCAGAAGTATTGAGCTTATTTCAGCATTTCTGCATGTCAACAATTGTCTTGGATTGGGAGACACAGTGCAATAAGTTTTTTTGGCTGACTTATCTTTGAAATATGGCTGATGTACTGCATGTGTATTCCCTCTGCTTGGAAAATATTTCATATACGTGGTACCATACTAAATCACCCTGAGTTTGGCTATAAAAAAACCCACAAAACAAGTGGTGCCTTTCCCACAGTGTCTTTCCTACACACACAAAAAAAAAAAAAAAAGAAAGAAAAAGTTTTGAACATCTTTGTGACTATAAAACTGTTGAACACTTTAGCGATTGTTGAAAAAATACCAGGAAGGAACAGGCTCATTTCACACCTTCTTTAGGCAGATACATGGAAAAGTCATGAGAGATTTGTGAGTGTGATCACTGCTGTTTAAAACTGGGGTCATCGAGAATGAAGAGAAACGAAGTCTTCAGTATACTTATTATTTGGCTCACAGGTACATCTCAAATGTTAAGAAAAACAGTGCAACTGTTGGTGCTCTGATCAAAGCAGATTCAAAAACATAGGGAGCTACAAGAAATACATATGCTTAAATGGTCTGCAGAGTTGTTTAACTGAATAAATCCAGCACAGTTTCATTACATTAAAGACCAGCTGTTAGGCACAGTCAGGATGCCAATATAAAATCAACATATGTAATCTTGGCCAAGTTGGGTTTTTTCCCCATCAAAAAGAATATTTGTGCCAAGAGCATATGCTGCAAAAAGACTAAAGCACAGTCCCATTACCACTGCAGGGTACATAATTACATAAATTTACCTAAATATGGAAAAATTGTAACAAATAGGGGAGACTTGGCAGATATTTTGGTTTCACATTTAGTATTTGGCATAACACAGTGTCCTGTTTAATTCCCATTGCTGCTACTTAGTGTTTCCTTTAATTGTGGAGCACATGGCAGCTCTTATTCTATTTAATTTTCTCATAGCAGCTCTCACATTTTGGCTACAACCACATTACATGAAAAAGCACGTAAGTATAGATTATACTGTACTACAGCCTGAGGGTATAGCATATAAAAATAGTAATTTCTCAAGCATAAAAGCTTCTTGAATACAGAAGTTAAACACTATTTTAGAAAACAAGTACAAGACACAATGCATTTGTAAGCACGTATTGAGAAGTTTTAGTGTCCCAGCGTGGAAGAGGGAAGAAAGGAGGAAGAAGATCTATTCCAAACCTCAGCTAGTAGCTTTTGGTCTATTTGGCATCCTTTTGCATTTGCAGTCTGGGCACTGACACTGCTTTCCTTCACTCTAACAGATCCCTTATTTCTGTTGTGTACTACACATGGCTTCCGTGTTAAGGGAAATCCTAAAATGTCTAAGATTTTCAGTGGCCCTGAGGATAGATTCAGGGATCTGGTATACATTTAAGGCAGAAAATTAAATGTGCAGGTCAGTACTATGTGAATTTAAAACATGCATTGTTACCAAGTGAGTTGTTTGTTTTGATTGAAAGGACTACTCTATAGATCTATTTTGTGTGTTGCATTAAGCTTGTTTTTATTTTTCTCCCAAAGTTCACAGAGGTCTTATAAACATTGCATCTTAGTGTTTGATGCACAAATGGTCTCAGGCCAAGTAGTTACCTCATTTTATTGTTTTTCTTCTTCTATCTCCATATGTATCTCTGGGCAATCTGAGTGTAAAGTTGTGCTGTAATGCTTATGGGGATATAGCATGAGAGCCTTTATTCTCAGCTGTGGGGCTCTGGGAGCCCCACTGCTCTGTTACCATTTTACTGAGGTGTTCAGTAGCACAGATCTGTTCTAAAGTAATTTGGGAAGAATTTCTTGCCATTTCAGTTGCATGGAAATGTTGTTGTGTGTGAATGATCTCCCAGCTTGCATGGATGATGCTACGAGCCCCACAGAAATCCAGTAATAATTTGTTAATAACATTCAAAATAGGCTGCATTGCAGCTTTGGGGGAGCTTGTTCTTATATTTTTAATTTTTTTTTT
>WAAE01002072.1:0-39544 GCA_013400495.1 Nicator chloris
TACTGATTGCATTTTGGTTGTACAAATTATAACTTTGCACTGCATGATGTTTTGCAAATTTGATTAACTCACAGCAGGACCTAGAAACTTATAATCTTTGCATTTAACTTTAAATAAGTAATTGGCTTTTATTAAACTATGTGCAGCAGGGCCTTAAATTTCAGCTAGAACCTTGATATTTAATGTTGATCTTTGTTCCAAACTACCAATGTAAAACCCAAAGTCAGTGTCAGCTACAAGTAGATGCAATACAGATATGAAGCTGGGAATCTCCTCTAGGTACAGTTTATGGTACAGTTGTTGGACTGATTCACAATTCTGAATACATATACTTTAAAAAACACAATTAAGGTTTACGAAATCCAAATCTATATTTAAGGTTTGGAAACAGTTTGGAAATTTTGTAATGACAGTATTCTTGATGTTTCTTTTAATGACAGTATCCTTCAAATTTCTTTTTTGAAAAATTGACTGTTGACAGAGCTTCCATATATGATTCATATTCATGTTCTCAGCTATGTTAGAAGAAAGGACACATCCTTTTATTGGTAGCCATTTCTACAGAATTCAAGAAAGAGCCTTTTAGTCAATAAACTGAGAATAAAGGCATCCATTGTCCCTTTCAGAAATTCGTTCAAAAATGGAAATCTTTTCAAATGCTTATAATGCACAAGTCCAGCTAAAGAAGAGGTGACTGCTGTCTCAGATTAAACTACTAACAGTAGCTTCCTTTATTAGGAAGTAAACTACTATCTAGCTCTAGGTTTGTGGTTTTGAGACCAATACTGGGCAATGCTTAGGAGGTGTTAAAGACATGCTGTTCACTGTCTTTGAACCATAGTGGTAGTACATTTATAGTTATTAATACAAAATAGAGAACATATTTCACCACTTGTGCAGCAGTGAAAACCTCTAAGGTCTCTCTGTGAAGCACAAGAGCATAAGACAACATTTCTAACCCTCGTGCCACATGTGGAGCTTTAGCCTATAGTGATTTTGACATTTCCTTCTCAGCTTATCATATTCCGACTTTGGGTATGGTATTTCTTTTACCTTCATTTGATGTTTCTTGGTCTCCAAAGGTATTCTGGATTCTTGTGCTTGCATCTACTTTCTACCATATTGAAAATAAGTTGTAAAGTTGAAGAGGCCTGCACAAAGCACTGCATTTTTTTTTGATCAGTGTTGATTTCTTCTGGACTAAGTGTCCTTTCAGCTGTCCTGTTTATTATATTTTGTGTGCAACTGAACCACTCTCTCAGAACTCATCATTATCCAGCCTGGTCATTAAAGGTTTTAAGGGTGTGGCCATTTATGTTTTTTTCTGAATAATTCACCTAATACCTAAGAGGTCAATGTAAATTACCAAAGGCCTGTAATTTAAACATTTGCTGTCTTTCTGCTTCACAAGTTTGATGGACATCTTAATGGTATGACTAAGATTATTGGGGAACATAAAGATCACCCTTTATAAAAAGCTCACAGCTGCAAACACTTTCACAATACACATCAAACTACAGTTGTGTTTTCTCAAACTAAATTTGTATTTCCTGTCAGATATACTTAATACCTGCAGAATGCTTCTACCACGTGCCATTAAGTTAACCTGAAATGTAATGATCCGTTCCTTGTAAAATTACATCAAATGGGCTGACACTTTTCTGCAACGAACTCCTGATATTGCAAAGGTTGTGCTTCATTGAAGCTTTCTTCAGGATTTCTACTAACAAAACTGTGAGAAACTGTTGATAGTTTCATATGAAATTATTTGCACAAACAATGACAAATTCTTGATTAAACAGTCTGGCAACCAATTTTCATTAAGTTGAAAAGCTATTAAATTATATAGACTTACTTTGCTTTAGCACTCATGCTGTAATCTACATTTAATAGTTGCTAAGCATTCTTCTTACATCTAAACTCTTTCTAGACTGAAACAAAATGGATTTTGTAATAAAAGTAGAATTAAAGAAAATAAAGTAATAGGACTCTATTAATTTTTATTCCCTTTATTTTGTACCATCAGTATGCTAAGGACTTTGTAAATGGTATAGTAAACAAGTGCACATATGGACAGGAATATACGCCAAAAACTTCTCCAGCAAGCTGAGATGTTAAAGTAAAATAATAGGTCGGTAGATATCTTCTTAATAAAAACACTATTATTACTATATTTTTAGGATTTGGGAGGTTTGTTTTTAAATTAATGTCATGCTTTATTTCGTCCCCTTAGTAAGACTTTCATTTTGTCCCAGGACTGCAAAGAGAGAAGAAAGCAATACAAAATCCTCTGCCACTTCTAGAAAGGACTTGTGAAGACTGTTAGCTACATTAGTAATTATATTTTACCATGCTTTGCAATTTGTGAATTATAGGCATAGGCACTCTCTCTGTACTCTGCTAGAACTCCTTTCTGGAGCATCTAACTGATGCTAGCATTATTCAGCATAAATATGATGGGAAGCTTTTCCTTACTCTTAATGCACAGTGCAGCTTAGTTTACATAACACAGAAAATTTTTTCTGTCAGCTAAGAACTAAAGACAGCAAGGCATTAGCAATTTCAGGGTGTCGTTGGGCTGATATCCATAAGTCATACCAAAATGAGGTGGCAAAATTGCCTTTCCTTCTAGCATCATCCTGTGCTGAAGTTTCTGTTAAGGGATGAGGAACCTCAGTGCAAAGGGTGATCATGGAGGAGATCAGAGCGTCTGATCACTGCTGCTTGAAAGTAAAAATGCCCATGCCCTAAAGACTTACTGGCCTCAGAATCTTGTATCACTACTATCAAAGATGCAAAGGAATTTTCAAAAAGTTGCAAATTAATATTAGCCTCTTGTGAGGAGCATATCAATTTGGCCTCTAATATCTGAGTTGGGAAAGACTAAGTCTTGCAGGTAACATTCAAGCTAAGCTTACTGGAAGCTACTTTAACTCAGGAAAAGACATGTATAGAGTCCCTGCCTACCTCAGAGCACAAGACATCTGAGGTAATAGGAAACTTTCCCTCCTTTATTTTGCTGAGAGCTCTATGGAGCCTTTTCAGCCAACCCTGAAAGCTTCTTCAAGTTCCACCAGTAGAAACACGCTTTTGCATGCTTAGATAAGGGGTGCATGCTGGTATCAACAGAAATAAAAAGCAAAATAAAAATTCCTTCTGTTTTCCAATTTTTTTATATGACTAACCACTAAAAGGTGGAGTGGAAAACCTGGACTGTACGGGTGAGAGCCCTGTTCTGATCCTTCCTATGTCAGTACTTCTTGTGCTAGAGCATGAGTTCAGCCTCCAGGACAATCATTTGCAGCTATGAAAGACACTAGGACCTGAAGTCAAAACACTCATGGTAATTCTTGAGGTGATACAAATAAGTTCAAGGGGCAGCTACAGAGCAATAACAGTGTGTCTAGGCTCAAGGAAATATTGATAGCTGCAGACTCTTTCCGAGTCCCACGAGATGGTGCTCAGGCCCTCAATCCAGTCCGCAGAGCTATCACAGTAGCATTAAGCACTGTTGTTGTGAAGGCAGTTAGCCATAAAATCAATGCTTTCTACTACCAGAAAAAATCCTCCCCATCTTGTGCAGCTGCTCTTTCTCCTGCCGATTTGTGAGCAGGGAACAGGCATGCTGAAGCAAGTACTAGCAAACCTTAACCCAATCTTCAGCTTGTTATAGAGAGGCACTAAGGCAGGAGAACCAGGGAGCTATTTTTCAGCCAGTGAAGGACAGGCACATGCATTTTCTCTTTCTCTCTCTTACACATCAGGAAAAAAAATGGGAAACCAACAAGTTGGATGCATTTCCTTTGTGATTTAGTAAATCTCCAGGTTGTTCCTGAGGCAATACAGTGATGTACTACTTTTCCCTCTGGGGAAAGGGAAACTCACAACATAGCCCCTGCTTAAATGACATTTCAGAAACACTTTTTTCAGTTGGCATAGCTCCTAGCAGAAAATACCAGCTTTCTATTTCAAGAGAAATACCCTAATGAATTCGGTCCAAGAAACACATTTTAAACTGTGTAAGTCAAGCCCAGGAGAAATAAAGAGCAAAAAACACATAGCATGATCAGTAAGTTTGTGTTCTAGTATAGCCACAAACTACAACCTTCTTCCAGTGCTGCTGGCAACATCAGTACAGCTGGTACTAGACATGTTGCTGAATCTCTGCTAGGAAAACTATGTCAGTTCTGTTCATGTATGTGTTTCTCAAAAACTTATTTTCCTCAGGAAACTACAGCGAAATACAATCCAGAAATTATGAGAGCAAAGGACAATATTTAAAGAGCAAATATCAAATTATATTGAAACACACATATTGTTGGGTATGTTGGAAAGAAAAAATACACTGATTTTTCTTACAATTATCTGGTTGCAAAGAAAACAATAAAGATGGAATGAATTCATATATTATTGGTTTAGAAGACAAAAAAAAATTACTGCATATTTGGTTCTCAATAGAACTCAAGTGAATGGCTGGCAGAGACAAAAGTAAAAAGAAAAGTGTTATGAGAAACTCGTCTCTATCCCTTTATTATTAGGTCTCACTCACCACCCTGCATTGTTAAGTATTTTGCCTTTCAGTCCTAATATGTCATTCCATTTCCTTGTTAGCAAATGCAACTTTTATGTAACCTTGTGCCGCTGTTCCTCGAGTGTGTCTGGGAAGACACTGTCCCCGGATAGCTGCTGAGGGGCAGCCACAGTAATTGCACAGCCTTCCCCCCGGGGCTGTCACTGGCCCAAAGGTTTCTGGCTGTGTCTTGTGGGCTGCTTTTCCCTCTTGAAAGGATCCCAAAGAAGAAGCAAGGCAAAGGCAAAGGAGGGAGACAGGCTCAGAGCAGTTTAAATCCAGTTTATTGGAGCACCCAAACAAGGAGCTCCTTTGCTGAAGGGAACCAGCTGCAAGGACCCCCAGCACAGTTGTGCATAGATTTATTTTATTTTATTTATTTATTTATTTATTTTATTTGGGGGAGGTACAGAGGGAAGATAGGGGCTGTCAACCAGAAATCCTCCAATGGATACAGAGGGGCGGAGGAACCCAACAGTGACACACAGAACATGTAACCAACAGCAGTGGAGGAGGGAGGGGTCTTCGGGGCCTCAGCCTATCACTCGATGCTCCTCAGGGAACTTTCTGGAGAAAGGGGACTGATTGCCAAGTGATAGGCAGGGCCCAGTGGGAGGGGATACAGAGGTGGACAGGGAGGGGTCTGGAAAATTCGGAGGGGAAAGGTTGATTGGCAAAACAGAATGAACCAAGGACAAGTTAACATGGGGAGAGCAGAACAAACTAAGTGCGATACGCCACAACAGCTTTCCTCCAAACTGGCTGTCTGATTACAACTCTATATGGATAGAAAACTCCTGCCTGCTAACATACTGTGTCATAGAGTTGAGACAAAATACCTAGGAGAGGTCAGCAAGATGGGTTCTATTTGTTGAAGTTACATTGCTCATGCTCTGATGTGCAGACAAGTCTCATAGTAACAGACCCTAGAATATTCTGTTTTCAGATGACTCTCAGTATATTTTGCCAAGAAATGACATTTGAAACATATCATCCAGCTGCCCCATATCCAGTGTTTCTCTCATTCTATTAATTTGCAATATTATTTCCTCCATCAGAGTAATTATCAATATCACTTAGCAGCGAAGTGCTCCATATTTCTATTTGTCATGACCTATTGATATACCACACAATGTTAAGCCTTTACTCACCCAGACAGCTTTTCTGCCTAGAGCTCTTGAGCTGATATTCTAGCAGACAGCCTCGCTCTACAAAATCAGTTACAAAGGGTTTCAGAAACAGCAATGTTTCCAAAAGATCCAATAAGAAAATCTAATAGCTGAAGTATGCTTTATATTGTGACATACAATTTTTTAACAGTCAGCAGGAACATAATGCTAAGAAAAAACTGTAAGAAGTTTAGCTTTGGGGCACTTTTAGATACTGTTTAATTTATCAGCAAATCTCAGTGCAAATTAGAATACAGCCTTTTTTAAAACACCATGAAAACTTCAAGCGTTACAAGAGACGGTAGGGTCTGGCCTACCAGTCAACCTGTGTCTTGATTACAGTGGATTTTATCATTCTCAATTTCATTTTAATGCCAAAGCAGAACTTTAATTACCCAAATAAAAAGGTGAAAGAGGGAAGAAAGAACAAGAGCATGAGTGGCAAATAAAATAGTTGGGATAAAAAAGATACGGCTTAATTAGTGATTTAACTTTCATGAGTTAAAAAACACTGCTTAAACACTTACATACAAAGTACAGTCTATATCTCACCGAAGTTTGCAGAGGAAAAATCCTCTTCAGCTTTAAAGGACTTTAGATCAGCCTCATAAATTTTAATTTTGCTTTGCATAGGTCTGTGGACTAAGGTTTTCCTTCCTTTCAGGGAAAGCTTATCCACTGACGGTGTCTGGCAGCTTTGAGATAGTGTGGATTTTTGCACACGCCTGCTTGCCCCAGGCCTGTTCTGTGTTTATATGCCTTCTCCTGAAATGACTCACTATCTCACAGGAATTACCAAAAGGATGCACAGCATGCCTCCACCCTCAAATATGAAAAGCTTCTCTTTCTAAATGTCATTTATCATCCTTTATAACAGTCTTTCATCTGGCCAAGTACATGTAGTGCTTTATAGGAGACAAAGTCTAGGCAGTAATGTGGGCACTCAGGAGGTAGCAGAGTATCAGCAATCTAAATATCTCTCTGAAAAGATCTCTGTAGTATCCCCAGTCCAAACCATTTCCTAAAGACATGATCTGATACAGAAAGAATTTGTTCTTTTCATATCATGCTTGAACAAAAAGCCTGAAAGAATAAAATCCACTAATCAAATTCTCTCTCAAACATGGGTTGTCATGACATTGTCTTCCTTCTCCTACAATCCTTACTAATCTAGGGGGTAATAAGACTTTTACAGGAGAGAAAAACCATAAAAGCACACAAATTTGATTAAAATAAGATTCACAGATATCTGAGCCAACCTGGAATATTATTTTTCACTTTATTTTAATTTCTCTCCATTTCCCACAAAAGTATAAACACAAATCATGAAAGACTGTCCCTGTTTGAAGGTACACCTACAAGTACACACACACACACATAGATAGGTGATAGATGGGGCGGGGGGGGGCGGGGAGGAGAGATATAGATACATCTGTTTTATTGCACACCTCTATGTACTCAATCCTGTCTAATTCTTTCCATAAGCTTCACTCAAATTTTCTTTTGTCCTTGTGCTCCTGCACAGGAGGTGTAAGAGAAAACAAGCAAGGCCTCAGCCTCAGATCATATTTCCCTTTGCTAAAATTTACATCATAAAATACTCATGGAGTGTTTAAACAAGCTCAGACAGGCACAGGTCAATTTTCAACTGAAAGAACTAAATATTTTTCCCATATCTCATCTTCTACAGAAGTGTTGAATAACCTAACTTGTGGTCTAATCCATAGTGAAAAGAAAAATAAAGGAAAAAATTGCCTTTTTCTCAAATCCTTTAATGAATCACTTCTAGATCTAACCAGCTGCTGGTTCTGCTTCAGCTGTTCTCCAGAAAAACAGACGTCCTCTAGAATCACTTTGCTTCTTAACAAAAGCATAGTGGCTTTCCCTTCAAGTTTCCTTTTGACTACTCCAGTAAAGACCTAAAATCCTGGGTAGACTGACAACTGCAGGGAAGTCACTTTTGCAAATGCTTGTAAACCTGATCCGAAGAGTGGCTTATCTTTCCAGTTTAACTTAATTTGTTTTCCACTTTTCAGAACAACCTTTTTCATATCTGTAGGTACTCTTCAGGCAGTAGTCATTCAAATAAACCATGTCATCAAGCAAGCTTTGCTTTTGATTTTGTATTTTACTGTAATTATATCACATTCATCTATTCTCATAGATTAATACTATGATGATGAGGGCTGCTTAAAACTCTGCATTACCATTTCCATAAAAAATTACAACTTTCATTGTCAACTAGACTACAGAGACTGAAAGGTTCAAAACCACACATCATCAAGCTTCTAAAAATGAAAATCTTCAGCACATTTATTTTAGCTATATACGCTGATCTTTCTAATATTACATCTTACAAAGCTTGAACTTGTAATTTTCTTTCTCAAAGTACCAATAATAACACAAATAAGTAGTGTTCATCACAATGAATATTCTGACTAGCTGCCACATATAGAGTTAGGAAGAAGAAAAAATTTCCCTCCACATCATTGTTCCTTGACCCTACCTAACACCTATAAATTTTAAAAGAAATCAATTATGGCAAGTTTACAATCCCATTCTGTACACCTCAGCACAACTGTTTGGGTGTGCTTCCTGTACCAGTCTACCTCCCCCAGTGTGGTGAGCTACTGACTAGAGCAGACTCTCTCTCAGCTGGTCAGATTTCCTTCCATGTATGCCAAAAATACTCTGAGCCTCCTGAATCCCTTTCCAACATAACTGATGTAGCACAGGCAGAATTAGAATTACTTCAAAGTGAAATGTATCTTATACCTTTTTAAACTACATGAAAACATGACACAGAGGGACTCGTAATCAGATTCAGGGGAAAGTGGTGAAGTCAAACTCATGATTCACCCATTTGAATTTCTCAATATGGGTAATAAATGAGGCATTTCTGAAGCAACTGAATAATTCGTACATTTTCACAGTAGATCAGACTCTTATAGAAGAAGGTGGTTTTGTAATTGTGACACATTGACGGAAATTCAGTGACTCAGTGTTCAGTGATTTTAATTTCCACCTTGATGGCATCCTGTTGGAATAGAGGCAGGCAAATCTTATAAAATAAGCCATGTAGAAACACTCGCTACCTACAGGATTTTATTTGCTCCCACTATCAGTGTTTCTTTAACTATATTTCTTGTGCAAAGCTGAGTCTCATAATAAACGACACTGGAACTTTTATTAGTTTTAAAAACTCAGATTAACTTTCTACCCAAAGTCACTTTGATAATTGATATATCCTTATGCCAGCAAAGCAGAGAATTAAAGAATTTAACACTATCATTTTCTAAGGAGAAGAACACCATAACCTTTGAATTAGAATAATAAATATCAGTATTAATTTATATAGACTGTTACCCAAGGAAGGATAATGCAAATAGATTGATAATATAATAAAAGAGGTTAATTGCTTTGCTCCCTTCTGCACACAAAAACCAAAGTAGGATGTGACTGAAAAAATTACTTACACCCTAAGCTGGAAAAGAAGTTCCTTTATATGTTTCAAGACAAAAAAAGTGTGACTTAAAAATAAAAAAAAAAACCCTAACAGAACACAAACATTTTTTTCCCTGACTGGATGTTTAGAAGGAGATTGTTGAGTAACAAAGTCACTAGAAGGATTTACATTGACAGGAGCATGAAAAAGATCCTGCATATTAAAGAGAAACCAAAACAGCAAGAGTTCATAACATGGCTGACTGACAAAATCTTTTTATGTCTGTGCAGAGGTAAGTTCAAACATAATGCCTTTAGGAAGAGAACTTTCCACTGTGTGACCTGTTTCACAGAATGGCATCAGAAAGCAGTTAGCTAATTCTGAAGTGTAGGTATTAATCTTAGGAAATAAAAACGAGCACTTGAAAGATAGCATAGTATAGTCAGGTTGATTTTTTTTCTCTTACTTGTTTTACATTTTTTTGGAAATCTTGTGTTTTACCATAGTAATTGTTCTTCACCAGTTTCAAATCTGAGGTGAAGATAATTAGTTTTTGCATATACTTTTCCACAGTTGCCTTAGACAGAACTAGCTATTGTGAAGATGTTTCTCAGACCCTCCTCTGGCAAACTAGGCTGCATAACAACGTGAGGTTAAATTGGAACCTACATATATCCGTGCATGTTAATGATGCACCTGAAACTATTTGAGAGGGTGTTTGCTCAAAATGTGGCACCTGAAGTGACCAAAAATCAGCAATCATATCAAGCAGTCATGGAAAAACTGCAAAGAGGCTTTTGGAGTGAAAGAATCAGCCTAAAGAGAGATCTAGGAGAAGCACCAGGGCTGCAGTGGCAGAAGGAATGGTGCTGAGGGAGCAGATGCCTTCAGAGCTCAGTTGGACACCACACAAGTCACCCAGGGTGTCCTGACCTCTGCCCTCCCAGGAGAGCTGCACCCTGCAGGGTTTGCAGCCAGGGTTCTCAGGAGGGGCGAGCCTCCATCACCTGGGGCTTCTCCAGAGAAACTGCAGGGATTGCACTTCCTGGGAATAGTAACAGAGGAGTGCTCAGACACTGGGGGTGGTTATCAGCACTTCCTGAAGCGGTTGCAATGTATGGTTTATGAGTTGCATCACCAACACTGATCTCTGTATAGTTCATTGATTGCCAGTTAATTACATGTCATTAATAAATCAATATACCACTTCAATCCCAATTCAGTTTAACAACATGAAATTGCAGTCTTTCCCCTGTGAAAGCTCATCATTAGGGACAAGAAATGGATTCCCTAATGTTTTATAATGTTACATTTTAAGATTTATTGTGGATATTTCTTCCAGAAGAAGAGTCTTTACAGCCAAGAAAATTTTGCTCAGTTTATACTACTACAATTCAGAACATGGTGCCACATGCCTGTGGCTGTGAAACTTCTAATTAATGTTACCTTCAATACTTTGGAAAGGGGCTCAACTAACTCTACAATGAGAATATTAAAGTTAAAGCAACTGGTATGACAGTACAGAGATTTCTCTTGCTGTTTTTTTTCATTCACTTTTGGCCAGATCCTTTGCTACTTTGTTCCCCTTTTTTCTTTTACTGCGTCTATCTAATTTTAGAAACAGAAAGTGAAGTACGCTTTTAAGCAGATTGTGTTTGCCCTTTTCAGAATTTTTTCCTTCATTTCCATGGACTCACCAGATTACATAGCTCTTGATCTTTTGCAGTCACTTGAACAGCAGGTGGGAAAACTAGCTAATCTTAGAGACCTATTTTAGAAACTGCACACAGATAAATATGTTCTTCAGACATGATTATTTTATACAATTAAAGCAATTCTACGTACAAGCTCTTAATAAAAAATACTGCCATAAAAAATCCCCACGTGCATATACATACAGAGGGAGGGGTTTACTTAAAAAATGCAACAGGAAAAATATTTTATTGGAAGGACAAAGTTTATGATTTAAGTCATCCATATTTTCAAGATTTCTAAAACAAAATTACTGCCTCACTTGATACATGACTATATGATGAAATCTCATTTAGGAGAAATCCCCAAGTGGCTCTGCTCTGTCCCATAGGAGTCTTTTAATGTTTTTTGTATTAAAACATTTGACACCTCCTTGAAATTAAGCCTAGAGGTCAATTATAAAATTATTTTTCTGGGAAAGTAAGTGGGTCTGATTCCAGATACTCAATTTTTGGGGTTTTTAAAATCCTTTTTACAAATAATTTCCGTCTTATAGTTGTTTTCTTTCATGAAGGAATGCAGTGAATATTCTTTATATTGTGAGCCTGGATAATTTCTGGATCATGGAAAACACAAACACCATAAAAGGTGACTGAAAGCAATTTGAAAAAATTATAGGCTTGCCCCAGACTGAAAGATCCCTCAAGGACAGTCACGTCCCTTGCCTGAGGGCTCCTGTAAATCTGAGGGGAACATTCATTAAGCGTCTCTCAAGAACAGGACCGAAGGTTTTCTGCGTATGTTTGTGTTTTGTGTAGGATCACACAGGTACAGGCAAACACCAGCATGGTGACACCCAGAGCTGAAAGACACATGGCTGTTTTGTTCCAGATAAATGCACACTAGCTCCTTTAATGAAGCCACATGTCTTCCACAAAAAACAGCCAACTGGTATATCATTTGTCATGCACAAATGACACCAACATGAAGAATGTTCTCTTGGTATCTCAGATTCAGCATGCACCTCTCCATGCATGTGTAGACTTACTCCTTGATTTCAAATAAGTGAATGAATTGATAAATAAATTTAAAAGTTAATCTGATGCGTCCTTGTGCTGTGTTAGGTTTTTGGGACTTGGTTTGGATTTTGTGGGATTTTTTGTTGTTTTGTGGTGGTGTTTTTTTTTTTTTTTTGTGGTTTTTTGTTCTGTTTTGTTTTGTTTTAATGCTTTCTAGATTTAAAAAATAAAAATAAAAAAAAAAATTTTGATGGTCAGTCGTCAGCCTGCCAAAGCATAGTGAAAGAAATCCTTATAGCTTGCATGTTATTTCTAATGCAGGGTTCACCCGAAGTTGTAAACAAATAGAGATGTGCTTCAGGAATTTAAGAAACATCCCTTTCTACATAAGTACTGTAAAATTAATGATATAAGGAGAATACAGATTCCCTGCAACTAAACTAAATTTAACCAATGGCCATCAATAACCTACACCGATGAATCTGAACAGAACCAATATTTCAGGCTGCAGCTCTGCCTGGGAAATCAGATACAAAAATGCAATAGCCAGAGTTTCTCAAGAAATCTTATGTCAATACTAGTGTACAAACATATGGAATCTGAAATAGTCTCTTTAATTCTGATGATTGACCAGGAAGGTGAACCTGACGATTGACCCTGCTGTTCAAAGTATCTTGCAATAAGCTGAATTTGCTCAAGCATTCCATTTTGGCCCCATGCCAATGCATCACTTCTGTTATAGTTTGAAAGTGTTGCAGAGGAAGCAAAGAATCATCTGCTGACAGAAAAAAAATTACAAAAAGAAATAAGACATTTAACAAATTATCTATTCATTTTTTCATTCTTACAGACATAAAATCATAAATTTGATCTTATTTTAGTGTATTTTTAATGCAGTTATGTTATAAAATACTCTCTCCACTACTGCTACATCATGTTGTGGTTTTTAAGATGAAGTCCTGGTTTGACAGTGTTTCGAGAACTGGATATGAAGAAAAATGTTTATCTAAAGAAAGACGAAAATGCTGTTATGTGTGAAACATTAAACTATTTTTGCTTTCTTCCCTGCTGTATCACTGGTATCAGAGATGGTATTTCTTATGTCCCATCCACTTGAAATGGTACAGAATCTTGTTAGCCTGCAATCTCTCTTTTGAAGTAGGATACTTTTTTTTTGTAGATACCATTAAAACACTGAAATGTAAATAAGTGGCTTCTGTCACAGAGAACATCTTGAAACTTTGTTCTGAGATATTTTCATGGATATGATAAATCACTTTGGTCCCCAGACTGTGAGAATATGTACCTTCAGAACCAGAACATGTCAAACACCTCTGAAGGGCTGGGACTCATTTCAGAAATCTGGTGAAGGATTCTGGCATTTCGAACTTTCCTCCAACTGAAAATCTTTGCTATTCATAAAATTGAAGACAAACCTTTTCAAAGTCTGCAAAATTACTGGTTTTGAAAAAGCACATTATTTTGAGAGATTTTTGAGACTTACAATACATAATTATCATAATTTGGTTTTGACACAGCCAATTTATTTGTGCCTCAGTAAGCATGGGAAATTTACAAGTTCTGAGAAGGCCAATTATATAATGTCATATCTAGCTAGCTGAATACTGTTAAAAACTTCTCTCTACATATATATAACATTATAAAAACATACAGCTAGTTTAGGTTCTAGAAAAACAGTAGAAAAAATTTTAAAGTTGAAAAAATAATTGAGATAGTATGTAGACATTAACATCCGTGAGTACTTGAAATTAATTTCTTCATTTGTTTTTTTGTTTTTTGTTAACAAGAAGATTGTCTGGAAAATGAATACAACTGTAAGGAACAATTTGGCGACAGCTTTGAGGCCACTTGGTGCAAGTGTGCCTAGCCTGAATACATTGCTGAAAGTGTTAAGTATCTCTAGGTTCAGCAGACCTATAATAACCATCTGGACTCCTTTTATCTTTTTTTTTTTTTTTTTGGTTGTTTTTTTGGTTTGGTTTGTTTTTTGGTTTTTTCAGGGTTTTTTTTGTATATGAAGCAGCCTGCAGTTTCTACTACAAGAGCTCTTTTTCGTTGTTATGGAGAGATGCTTCTTGTCTCACATTACAGTGTGACTGTAATTGCATTTCAGCAGTATTGAGAGCAATGGGCACAAAGGTATGTACGTTTATCTATTTATTTGTTCAGGTATTTCTACCTAAGTCATGCTTCTACCACTTTGTTAAAGGTCAGGTTTCAACACAAGGGCTCTTCTATCCTACTGTCCATCACAGTTAATAATAAAACAGATAAACAAGTCAAAATGCCTGCAGTATAAATGTGCAAACATTGATTTCCATTTTCTTGTCTTAAATACACACCTTCTTTTGATCCTTTGCTGCATTCTTTCATTGTATGTGTTCTTTTAGGTCAACCTCATGGCCAGCAACCCAGTAGAAATCCAAAGTTTTCAATTAATCAGTCAGTTACTCTACATAATTATAATGTCTCTATTTTGAAATACATTTTTTCAAGTAAATTTTACACTAATATTTGCAATAACATAGGCTGAAAATCTTCTTTAAAAGAAATTACTTTAGACTGAGTGATTTTTCTCTAGTAAATATGTTTACCATCATAAATTTTACTTAGCCTAGAATGAAAGAATAACCAAATTGCTGACATTTCATTTTCTAGGTTATTTTACCATGATCCCTGTTGCAGTTCTCTAAATTCTGCTGTAAATATTATGCACAGCAGTGTTAATAGGCAAGCCCTTCTGGCTTTGCTTACTTATGGTGTCAAACAAGAAAAATTCATGTACTACCTACACTGATGTGGTGACTATGTCAGTTGACAAGGAAGGGGCTAGAGACATCATTTATCTGAACTTCTGTAAAACCTTTGACAAAATTCCCTGTAACAGCCTTTATAAACTGGGGCGAGATGGATTCAATGGGTAAACTGATAGAAAAGGAATTGGTTGGACCGTTGTGTCCAGAGGGTGGTGATCAATGGATAAGGGTTCCAATGGACACCAGTGACAAGCGGTGTCCCTCAGGGGCCTGTACTGGGACCAGTTATTCAATATCTCCCGCAGTGACACAGACACTGGAATCAAGTGCACCCTCAGCAAGTTTTTAGATGACTCCAAGCTGCCCGGTGCAGTTACCACACCTGAAGGATGGGATGCCATCCAAAGGGACCTAGAAAATCTCAACCAGAAGGCCCATGAGAATCCCATGAGGCTTAACAAGACCAAGTGCAAGGTGCTGCACCTGGGTCAGGACCACCCCCAGTATCAGCACAGGCTGGGCATGAAGAGATGGAGAGCAGCTCTGGGGAGAAGGACTTGGGGGTGCTGNGTCACCCTTTAAGAGAAGATTTTGGAGTGACCTAATTGTGGCCTTCCAGTACTTGAAGGGAGCCTACAAGAGAGATGCAGAGACACTTTTTACAAGAGCAGGTAGTGACAGGACAAGGGAGAATGGATTTAAACAGAAAAAGAGTAGGTTTAAATTAGATATTGGAAAGCAGTTTTTCTGTGAGGGTTGTGAGGCAGTGGAAGTGGTTGCCTGGAAAAGCTGTGGGTGCTCTGTCCCTGGAAATGTCCCAGGTCAGGCTTGCGGGCTCTGAGGAACATGGTCTAGTGAAAGATTCCCTGTCCATGGCAGTAGGGTTGGACTTAAATGATCTTTCAAGTCCTTTGAAACTCAAGCCATATTATGATTCTATGATTCCCCCTATCCACTCCCTAGTCCAACCCCTGGAAAAAGCTCTTTTTGCCTAAAGACATAGTAAGCATTCCTGTCTTCTGAAAGGTCAGAATACAACCTCTGACCACACAGAAGGAAATGTGCAATATTGGATTTTTGTCTTTGCAAACACACAGGAGTTTTTCTGAGCCATACAGTATTATGTACTGAAGAATTTGCTTCTAAGTTTTGAAAACCTGTACTTTGTCAACTTGAACAAAAGATAATATAAGAAAAGGCACAAAAATCAGCTCCTTTTCTTGTTGAAACTCTATTCTAAGAAATACCAAGCCTTTACACATTTTAAAAAATATGCTTAGATAGTTAGACTCTTGTGCCATCGCAACCCTAAATAACTAGAGAGGCATAAACTACCATGTTAGATCATGCTCAAGGAAGGAGGCAATTCTTGTTGTGCAAAACCAGAGTATATCTCTCATGTTAGACAGAAAAAACTAATTGTCAGAGGGGCTGACATTCTGAAGTGATAAGTAACTTATATACAGCATGGATATCCAGTGTCTACCAGCCACTGAGGAGACTAAATGTTATTTGAGTATCTTGCAAACATCTACCAAATTTCAAATTCAGGGAGAATTAATTTGGAAAAAAAACAAATAAAGAAACAAAAAAATGCCCCTTCTCCAGAAAGCTGCATTTTCAATGTGTTTGAAAAAAAACATCAAAGCCAGTCTTTTCTATAATATTTAAACATTTCCCTTTTAGTCAGAAAAAGTATTTTTATGAATCCTTTTTGAAATGAAAAGGAATTGAGCTACTAACTCTGGAGGCCCATAAATATTCTAATTGAATTCTACAACTCCCTAACCAAAATGACCAATATGATGGGTGTTTAGGAAGAAGGAAATTGTTTCCTTAAACATATTTTATCTTCCATACTGGTGTAGTAATTCTGTCCCTTGCCTGGTAATGACCCACAGACATTTAATAATAAAACAATATGTGGACTACTCCAAAGAATGGAGACAAGAACAAACATTGCAAAGACAACCACGACTTTTTGCTATTCATTTTCTTTACTTCTGCTAATCCAGGTTTTGCGGAGAAGTAAATATTACATGTTGACTGACTTGACCTTTGGAACAATGACCCTCTTAGGTTCTTCAGTTGTAGCAGGCATCTCAGTATGAGGGAAAAAAATGTCACATTTGCAACTAAATTTATATAATTAGGTAATTTACAGATCTGGTATGATGGTTTTACTGCATGCCAGCCAGACTTAGATCCATTTGAACTCCTAAGAGCATTCAGAAAACATGATTAAATACCTGATTTTTCTTTCTCAAGTACCTCAGAAATGTTGTTTTCTATGAAAATTATAAATTTTGTAAGACTGCATAAAACAGAACAATACTGATTCTGCTGCCCATGAGGGAACATCATTCTTTAATCTAGGCTCTTCCTTTAAGATACAGTTTATTATCCATGGAGAAAAAGATGACAGGATAATAGTCTGCGTAAGTGGCAATACCTATTTGCACTCCAAAGAAACTCTAGAAGACCACTAGACAGCTTCTCTCCAATAATAACCAAGGCTTTTGTCAAGTATCAGCTATTCACTTCCAAAGTAGGTCTGATCCATGAATTAAGCCTATGGGTCTTAAAATGACAAGTCATTATGTGACAAGTAGGAAAAACTTACTTTAGAAGATATTGTTGCTATTTCAGGGTGAAAGTATTCACTGTAATCAGTTCATGACTTTTTCAGTTTGTCAGAATAAAAGGTTTTCCAGCTAGCACTTGGATTTATACATACAATTGAAGAAAAATATTTCTCGAAAGCTTAGTCTGTTCTCTTCTATAGATCGTTTCAAGCATTTCCAGGAAAGTTGAAGTAGTCCTAGCTTTCCCTCTTGTATTTGCCATTTCGTATTTATCTTCCCTTTGGGAAAAAAATAAGCCATGGTTTAAAAATATTTCTTCAAAATATGAAAAAAAAGGCAGTACAGTATTCGTCAGCAGAGAGACTATCTTTTATATGGATGCCTCAACCCACTAATTCTTAACAACTCAGGAACATCCTAACCTCCCCCTGTGGGTATTGGCAAGTTGGTTCTAACTGACTTTCCACATCTCTAGGATAGCAAGAAAATTATATTTTTATGTGTCTATGTATTTCAAAAACTGTTTGTCTCATATGGCACTCCATACACTGTAATTAACAAATGAAACTGAAAAGAGGGAAACCGGACTCCTTGAGGATACATGTTTTTGTGGTTTCATGTATTAGTGTGTTTTATTTATTTCTCTTGATTCCTTTTCATCAAAACAGTGTTAACTCATATACTCTAAATGCTATTTGACTCAGTGTACCTGAGAAAAAGTGTGAATTCTGTTTTGGTTTTGCTACTTAGAACTTCTGTATTTCTGGTGATCTTTTGAGGTACTCTTGAGCTCCCTGAGGTCTTCTTATAAATAAACCATTGCATTTTAAGTATATATTAAAAGCCAAAATAATAAAGAAGGGAAATTCAAAGCTTTATTTTTTTTTAGAAGAGAGTAATTGCTGTTGAAGTAAGCAACTTACTGATCTTCGAACAAAACAGAAGATTGCTGTAATATTACTAGCACTGGCTGTACTGCTTCAAAGGTCATCCCGTTTGCTTTCAGCTACACCTAGCACTTGAGCAAAAGAGCATGAGAAAACAATAGTGAAAGTCTAAATTACCCAAAAGGAATTTAATTTTTAAGGTTTCTACAGCTAAGCCCATTGTCAGAGATAGCAGAATCACAGAATCAATTAAACAGGAAAAGACCTCTGAGATCATCAGGTCTAACCTTTGACCGAACACCCCCTTGGCAACGTGACCATGGCACATCCAGACTTTCCTTAAACATCTTTAGAGACACTGACTCAACCATCTCCCTGGGAAGCCCATTCCAATGCCCAATCACTCTTTCTGTGCAAAAAACATTCCTGAAGTCCAATCTGAATCTCCCCTAGCCCAGCTTTAGACTGTATCCATTTGTCCTGTCACTGGTTGCTTGTGAGAAGAGACCAACCCCACCTGGCTGCAGCCTCCTTTCAGGTGATTACAGAGAGTGATAAGGTCTCCCCTGAGCCTCCTTTACGCCAGGCTAAACATCCCCACCTTCCTCAGCTACTCCTCAGTAAGACTTAGCCTCTAGACTCTTTCCCAGCTTCATTGCCCTTCTCTGGACACTGCAGCACCTCAATGTCCTTCTTGTAGTGAGGGGCTCAGAACTGAACACAGCACTTGAGGTGAGGCCTCACCAGTGCCGAGTACAGGGGGACAATCACTGCCCTGCTCCTGCTGGCCACATTATTGCTGAAACAGGCCAGGATGCCACTGGCTTTCCTGGCCACGTGGGCACAGCTGGCTCGTGCTCAGCTGCTGTTGACCAGAACTCCCTGGTCTTTTTCTGCAAAGCAAATTTCCTGCCACTCTTCTCCCAGCCTGTAGAGCTGCCTGGGGCTGTTGTGACCCAGGGGCAGGACCTGGCACTTGGCCTTGTTGAATGTCATCTAATTGGTCTCAGCTCATCAATCCAGCCCGTCCAGATCCCTCTGCAGAGCTTTCCTACCCTCCAGCAGATCGGCACTCCTCCCCAACGTGAGGTCAGCTGCAAACTGACTGAGGGGGTACTTCAACCCCTCTGAATAAAATTCAAACTGAATAAATAAAATGCCCATCTTTGTTGTACTATTGCTGAGCCCAGTTAGTGTTACAGTTAGGTATAATAACATTCTTGTGATTCAGTTTTTTATTATCCTGTATAGTGCAAAAGAGATTAATATTATAAAGGATACCACACTAACTGATGCCACAGTAAATGCAAATGTATTTGGGTTGATGCCAGTACCAGCAAACATCATTCAGGGCAAAAGACTACCAACTGAACACAAGGTGAAGGGTTTATGTTTTCAATATATTTCAAAATCAATTACAGTGAGCTAATTATTATATGGTGCTTTGAGGTTTGCTCTTGAAAAATGCAAATTTCTCTTAGGATCTAATAAGTAACAAATAGTACAATACCTACTTTATATACATAGTGTTAGAGGCATTAGCAAGGCAGACTGCAATAAAATCAGGGATCTTGAATTTTATGTGCTATTTTAATGTAAGTAAAATATAGAGTTCCACTAATGTAATACTTTATTGTTGTTATTATTGATGATGACAGTGATGACATTAACATGATGACCTCTTTAACCAGTGAGGTTGTATTTTCACAACTGTCACTACAATAAATAAATCATTGTCTAAAGCCAAAAAATTATCTTGAATGCAAACTTTTCTGCCAATTCTAACCTCTTGATAAGTATATACCACGTGAAGTACAAGTTTTTAAAAGTATATTTTAATCATAGATGTAATTATGTTCATGTTCTATGCTTTTTTGTTATTCATAACCAAAAGGACAATACTGATCAGGTAGTTAAAAATTTGAAGGAACAATTTTGGCAGCAATTAAACGTAAAGAAGCCAGATAATCCTCAAAGTTTTTTCAGCTATTTAAGTTGAACGTTGACTTCCTTCTCAACATTGAAATCTCCACAGCATATTTATCCAATCCTCAAGACTCCCTAGAAGCATGTCTCATAGGTGAGGACAATTCTGAATTTATTTCACAGTCCAGAATCATCCTTATTCATAAATGAGCTGTGATGCTCAAATCTGTATTTGCTACACCCTTGGCATGTCAGGGACAAATCCCTTACCATCCAGCTATGTTTTGCTTTAGAAACACCTCAGTGAAAGAGTAGCAATGGAAAGTGTTAATTGTGGGCCTGATATTTCTGGGTCTGAGAGATTTTAGCCTGTCAGCAACTGCTAACTTTTCCTAAGGAAAACGTTCTCAAGAAAGCTTCTTCTCAAAACAATCTTGACAAACAACTATCCTTTCTCAAAACCATCTTTCTCCAGGTGGTGTTTTGCTTTTCTAGTTCTCAAAACATTTTAACTCTTTCTCTAGAGAGGTGTCATTCCTATTCACCAATCTTGTTAAGTCTGTATCAGAACACCTTATAAAAAGGTAGTAAGAATTGAACAATAACCTTTTTTTTCTATGCTCTTTGCCTTCTGAAATATTTGGAGTCTCTCATCCTTTTTTCGTGTCCTACAACGACAGTTGATGATGGTCAATTTCTAGTAGTGAGAAGCAGAGCATTTAAAGGCAATATAAAATCAGTGGCATAACAGTGACAGGGTACAAAAACATAAATTTTGTCTTTCACTGAAAGCCAGGTCCCTCTTTCACAAAAAGTCCCCCTTTTGCACTTTGGGCACAGTTGAATCTCTTCACCAAGTGATGTGAACATCATAGCATACTGGGCTATGGCACTCTCTCTAGAGAGGCTTTAAATCCCATACCTGAAATATAACTGATTTCCTGAGCTATGTAATGCAATGCAAATGTAACAGAAAAGAACATATCCCCCCTTTTCATTCCTGTAGGTTTTTGAAGGCAAGTTTGAAGATGGAAAGTATTTCAGATTCTTGATGGGGAATAGACAGAGATCTATAACACTCCCTTGCTCCACACTTTTCCTTTTGACTGTCTCCAGTCAGAAAAATGCCAACAGCACTGGATTTGCTTAGAAGGTTATTTTAAAATCTGTTAGAGTGTGCCTAATATACTTGGCATTATTCTACAGAGAATTTTAGCACTTCACTCCAGACCTTTATGATGGGAACAAGATAATTCAAAGTTCAGCTTTCCTACATCTGTTGTTTCTGCAACTTACTGTGCAAATTGCTTAAGATTACATGGTAAATATGAAGCTGAATTTGATATTTAAAATCTGATTCTCAAACCAGTTCTTCAAACATAAGCTGGTTCTCCACATGCAAAAACACAGATTGAAAAATATAAAGTTGAAACTAATCTACATCAGTCAGTATTTTCTTTGAGCACAGGCAAAAAACAGTAATATTTTCCATGTAGCTATTCCTCACATGCCTATAAATAACAGCATACAGAACAAAAGTCTTAAAACACTGCAATGATTCTTTTTAATTATAAGTAAAGAAAAATATCTCTAGTTTCATAAACGGATACTAGGGACCAGGATTTAGTATGTAGAGCCCCAGATGTCAGCTGGAGTTGTATAGGCACAAGAGAAAAAACAGGAATTACAGTAAGGGCTGCTGACTGCTGAGGTAGAACAATGCTTCCTGCACTGTGGTCCAGAGAGCACAGTCAACAGTCTGTAACACCAGTTCTGTCGTACCAAGGAGGCCTCTGTCAATCTCCTAGCAGAGATAAATTACACAGCAATAGTCAGGCCACAATTCTGTCATGCAATCCAGAGCATTTCTTTGATTAGCTAAACAACATAAGTCAGCCACAAGCACTGTATTAAAATCTGCATGGCTGCATCTTTACTGACCTCTTTACTTGTTTCAATACTTGTTCTGACAGATGCAGAGCTCAACAGCTAAAGTGAGAGTCAGAACGGAGGTTCAGGAGGACAAAAGTCTTTTCAGTTGCCCAGCATTTACTATCAAACAAGCTGGAAGACCACACCTTGCACCTCTACCCCACAAATCACGCTAGCTGAAGCACAAGTCACTGCTCCTTCCTCTTCATAGCCAAGTCAAAGAGCCAAATACATGATTTCATTCAGGAGGGTACATCAGTTTTGTACAGCAATTGGGCAAGGAAGCAGGAAGTACACAAAGAAACACCTTCTCCAAGCCTGAGAGGCTGCAGAGAGGCCCCTTGCACTCCAGGATTGCAGAGTTTATCTGTGAGTGAAAGGACTGCCACCAAGTTTCCAGGGAAGCAGGAAGAGGAGTGAGTAAAATTTACCTGCCCTAAGTCCTCCCACAAATTTTCTGACTCACAGGTCAGCCCAACAGCCATACAGGCACACCAATGTTTTTCAATTCCCTACCTCAATAGTATCCCTTTCGAGCAAGAAGAATGGAAACCACCTCTTCCTCTGACTATGGCAGCAAATTTGAATTTCACCACTCACTTTTCTGATGCAAGCTGAGATCAAGTGTTTGTAAAACATTCTATTGCTGTACTTCACCATTTAAATCACAGAGAAACCAAAAGCAAATTTGCTGAATGAAACAGCAACCTGAAAGCAGTTGGAGATTCAATGCTGTTTTGGGGATACAAAACAAGTTGCCATTTCTGAATACATCACTAATTTTCCAATATATGGATCTACAGTAACTTAACAGCATGGTGTCTTTTCTTTAATGGGAGTTCATCTTTGAAATGTTACAAAAAAGGAAAGTGAATCTAATAGTCCACTTCACTCTAAATTTAGGCCTGAACTTTGAAACCTACATGTAAAAGTTGCTTTTAGACCCATTTACCTGAGTGTTGTTTTCCCTTTAAAACAAGGGATAAACCTGTGTACATGTATGTCTCTGTTCAGAATGTATATATCTATATAAATACCTGCATAGACTGAGAGCCACTATATGTTTTGGGGAGGGCATTTGTGCATACATGAAAGGCCCACGTTTGAGGCCCAGGGTTGGAAACAAATAGTGGGCTGCAAAAGGACCCCCATCTGACTCATCTGCCAGAGAACACTAGAGATCTGATTTGTGTTGAATATTTCTTCCATTTTTCTCCTTGCCATAAAGTAAAACTCTCTCACCTGTTCTCACAACTATCTCTGATCTTTGGATTTCACCGTTATCTTGTTGGTTGATAGAAAGATGTGACAGCCCAACCTTCACTGGTTTCTTGGTCACTCTTGAAGTTCCATCCTGTAGATAGGATCTCTGGAAAAGTGTTCTTTGAAAAGATATCCAAAGAAGTTCAGCCTACTAGAGAGCATTATTTAAGATGAAAACGGTCTTGAATATATTTCTGTGTGCTGCAGTACTCTTCACTAGATAAGTGGCCAAAGCAAAGAACCATCTTTTCTTTGCTGCTGTTTGAAATTTACAGAGGAAACAAGAAGACAGATAAAGGTAACCTCCAGCTTTCAGGGAAAAGAAAAAAATGCTTTTAAGAAGCATTTTTTTGAGGAAAAGCATTTAGAAGTTTTTCATTATTCTATGTGCATAGTTGTTCTTTGGTTAAATCTGTTTTTAAATTCATAGTTTTATGTTGTGGTTCTACTTGGATCAAAGATTAATAACTACCAAGATCTTGTTCTTATATCACTTAGGACTCTGCATACATATACAGAGATAAAAAGTTCACTTCTTAAGATGATGCTTTCTTCTTAGCATTAGGATATCAGAGTCTCTCATCTGTATGGGCACAGCATTCTCCCTATTAATTAACATGGTTAAGGATGACTTGTCAAGGTGGTACAAGCTCCCTATCTCATTACTTAGCAGATCCATTCTTTAAAGAATAATAATTATCTCCTATTTACTATACACTTTACAACTTCTGAACATGGCTTTCAAAGAGACATTTAAAAAAAGCATTATATTCAGCTTATGGCTTGTAAACAAATTATCAAAAATTCTTAAACTGCTTAACATGTTGAATTAAAAAAAAACCCAAATATTGTCAGATCTGATCTGAAATGGAGAAACTTAGCATGTAAACAGCAAATCATGCAGAATTTTTTTATATCTTTGTAGAATTATGTTACTGCCAAGAACAAGGCAAATTTTGTATGTTCCTTTCCTACAAGGCAACCACCCTTCTTATTGGCTCCTGATATTTTATTACCTGCAGTCTGTCTTTAAAAGGACTATGTAAACAGTCCTTTTGTTCTTGTTATTGTTGTTGTTGGGTTTGGATTTTTTTGTTCCCACTGTCAAGTCCAAACTCATTGTCTTTTGTTGACATACAGTATTTGCGTAAGAAAATATGTAAATGGTATAAATTATATCCAACATCAGACATACATTTAGCCCCACAAGCTTTCTTATGGTGCAAATGGCAGTGAAGCAGTAAGGAAGGTAGTGGTTAATGGCTGAAAGCCCAGATGGAGATCAGTGAGTCTCGCAGGGGGACCTATACTGTGTAATATCTTGATTGATGAGCTAGCAGCAGGATTAAATGCACAATCACGGTCTTTGCAGAAGACACCAAGCTGAGTGGTGTGGTTGTCATGTCTCAGGGGTCAGATGTCATCCAGAGGGACCTGGATGAGACTTAGGTCCATGGGAAACTCATGGGGTTTTACAAGACCAAGTGCAAGGTGCTCCACCTGGCCTATGGCAACCATTGCTAGCAACACAGGCACGGGATGAAGAGATGGAGAGCAGCCCTGTGAGAAGGACTTGGGGGTGCTGGTGGGTGAGAGGCTGGACATGACCCAGCCATGGGCACTCCCAGCCCAGAAAGCCAAACGTGTCCTGAGCTGCATCCAAAGAGGTGTCAGGTGGGAGATGATTGTCCTCCTCTGCTCCGCTCTGCTGAGATCTCAACTGGAGTGTTGCGTCCAGCGCTGGTGGCCTCAAATAAGGAAGGACACTGAACCTCTTGGAGTGGGTTCAGAGGAGGGCATGAAGAGGATTCGAGGAGGAGCTTGGAGAAGAGAATTGCCAGGGGAGGTCTTACAGCAAGCTACCAGTACCTAAAGGAGGCCTGTAAGAAAAATGAGGACAAACATTGCAGTGGTGTCTGTAGCAATACATCAAAGGATAGTGGTTTCAAAGTGTTAAATCAATGGATTCAGCCTAGATATAAGGAAGAAATTTTTTATTATGTGTGTTGTCAAACACTGGAGCAGGCTACCCAGAGAGGTGGTAGATTCCCATCCTTGGAAACATTCAAGGTCAATTTGGACAGGGATCAAAGCAAGTTGATCTGGTTGAAAACTTCCCTGCTCATTATAAGGGAGGTTGGACCACATGACCTTTAAAGGTCCCTTCCAACCCAAACTATTCTACCGTTCTGTGATAGTGCCTGGAAAATTCAGTTTCTGATATTAACTATATTCTCCTGGATTTTCTTTGCATCTGGACATGACCACCACTTTCTATTAAAAAATATATTTACGTGTTCACTTTGGGCAGAACTCATGCAAGTGTTCCTGACATCACAACATCTCTCTGAAACTGGCTAATTTTTACACATAAAGGTATGGTACATGTTACACTGGCTGACATAACATGATAAATTTTTTTGTCACAATAGCAAGCAAGTTCTTGGCACAGATTCTGATTACAAATATCGCCTTTACTCTATTTTACTCTCCAAATAAGAATTGAAACAAAAAGCATTTCCTGTAACCTTTCTGGAAACATTTTGCTTCTAAAGATGAAAGTTTAACAAGATCCTTGTTGTCTGAAAAAACCACAGCATTAGAATAAAACAAATTATGCGAATCCAGCTCCATCTAATTATGACCTCCATTTTGCTCTCAAACTGCACGTCTATATAACAATTGTCAAAGTAAGCAGGAGAAAATAACTTATGAAAAACTAATTTTTCATCTTTTGACCAGAAAGATGTATCAGGTAAAATTGACAAGGTCCCATTTCAATTGTTTTCTGCTCTGGAATGAACTTTCAGACCCTGCAACAACTCCTGGCACTGTAACTAGGAATTTCTTCCTATACCCTTCCTTGCAGCTTACATTATCCACTTCTCACAAACTGAATGTCAAGCCTCCAAAAGGCCTTCATCCATCAATGTCCTTGCTTTCTAGATTTCAAAAGCTCCTGAAGTTAAGGAAAAGATTCTCTGCAGGTACTGGGAGTAGTTCACCAACTCTGCAGGAGGCAGAATGTAAGCAGCAATGAGTTTATCTGCTGGAAAGAAGTCCGCAAGAGTGATGTTTTATTCTTGTAATCTTTTCTGCTATTATATATGTGGATTTCTACACTTTTTTTTCAGTAAAATCTTTCCTAGAGGTCACTTAACATGCAAAGATGCAAGAATAGAAAAAACTTGAATGCAGACTAGGTTCTGAGTTGTAGCATAGTTATTTGAAGTTAGTAATCCTTTGTAGCACCTCTGAATTGGGAATTGCTGGATACAGACATCCCTTTAACAGAATAGAGGCTATTTTCAGAGCCTATCTGCAGTTCCATGGAAGTCATTGAATCATTCAGCATTGTTCAGATCATTGCTGAGTATGTTTCAGGTCTTCCACAAAATGTTGGTTACTTATTTGGCTATACACACACACACACACACACACACACACGCACACACACATATATATATACATGAACACACACACACTTTTTAATACCTGTGCAACATAAATTGTCACATCTTCAGGATAGATTTTCATTGTTGACAATATTTCCTTAATAATGCTTCATCACTGAATGATACAATTATAACATATTTGGGTGGGGTTTTTTATTTTATTGTTTGATTGTAATTAGATAATTAAACAAAATTTTCACAAGTATTCTGAAACACTTCCTCTGTGGGTACTAGTTCTTCTGGAGAAATTTTAACAACGCTGGACCTGGATTCATAAACATGACATGAATACTGACAGAAGCCTTGGCTGCATTGACCAGGAGGTATGAAAAGGACAGGCAGAAAAATTATGACCTTTGATTTATGGAGAGCACCTTGTTCAGGTTAGATGAGATGCTGTGAGAGCCTGCCCTGAAGTTAATTTGTGAAGGAACCTAAGACAGGTGGTTTATTTTAAAGATTGGCTCTTCAAAACAAAAGGAGCTCAGTAGTGTTGCTTTTTGATGACCTGTATTTCTTATGTTTCTTACCGTTCGTCTCTATTTTAAAGAAGTAGTGAGTTTGTGTCTCCAAATGAAAGTTTCATTCCATGAGACATCCCATTATCACTCTAAAACAGTTTTAAAGTACTATTTACTATGATTACATTGTGACAATTAAAAGGCAGGGTTGGTACAGACTTTGTTGTTGCATTTAGACTCTGTTATTCTTCATTAGAACTCAAATTTATGTTTATCTGTTCGCAGGTGCGCTGTGTGTCAGTTCCAGAAATTTCAGAGATGGGATTCTTGCCAAATTCAAAACAACCCTAACATGCAACACAGATAGTGTAAACCACAATTTATGTGGTCCCCCTCAGTCCTGATGAGTAAACATGCCGACCCCATTTATCTCTGCAAAAATGTTAATAATCTAAGAGTCTGCCAAAACCTGTATGGGGGACATAATGCTGTACAAAAACCAAAGAGAGCATCTCAAATGAAATTATATCTGCAGAATACTGAAAAGGAGACAAAAAATTCTTTATGGTGTAAGAAACATTCAGCCTACACTTTTCTTAGTGAATCTGTACGCTAAAATAATAACTCTGATTTATTATTAAAAAAAAAATCTGTCCGTAAGAGTTCTACTTTCAATGTTTATGCCATCTATCTGCCCCTTGTCTTCTTTTCCCCTTCAGAGACTTGCTATTATTGATGATTTGGTATCTTATTCCTTATTGTCTAAAAATCAAAATAATGCAAGCACTAAAGTCTAAAACTCCATGAAATATGGCTGCTTCAAACCTCTGAGGTTATTGTATCATGAGAGATCCATCTGCAAACAAAGACCGGCAAATATTAGAACTTGCCCCAGGATAAAGTAACATTTGCTACCAATTAGTGGACTTTGTTTGAAATTTTTGCATTATTTTGCCTGTAAACCAAAGTCTGGGTTCCTATAAGATGATGTAAGAGGACTATTTTTCCCTTCTAGAGCAATTCAGTATCCTGCTATAAAAGCTTAGAGCCATCTTCAACAAAACAGCTAATTCTCCTGTTGCCTCCCAAAAAGATGTGGAGGGACAGTAACTCCACGGGTTCGTCTTTTGTTTGGATGCTTCCCCATGTCTACATAGAGAGACTATGCCATTTCCAGTGCTGTACAATCTTACTTTTTGTTGCCATCTGGCCACTTACTGTTCTGTGATTTTATTAAATGAGATAGATATGAAAGTATGCAGAAAAACAAAGAGCAAGTTAGAATCCTCCTGGCATGGTACATACAGATATTGGTATAATTACTGGCTTCTCTACAAAGAATGAATCTGGGTAAGCAATAGGTCATATTTCCAGACCCAAAATCCGTTATATTGGCATGGATGTACCAGTAGAATCTTAGGTGATGTTATGACTGAGTCAAACCAGAAAAATCTTTATAAAAAATGAAGTGTCTGCTAAAAATGTAACACAGATTTCAGAGAATAGGAAGCTGGAATAATCAGGGTAAGTAGCATAGATTTGTTTAGGTTGGAGAATACCTTTAAGCTCACCAAGTAACCCAGCTCTACCAAGTCCCCCACTAAACCATGTCTGTAGACGCTACATCTACACATCTTTTAAATTCCTCTAGGCATGGTGACAGAAGCACTTCCCTGGGCTGTCCATTCCAGCAATAAGATACATTCACATGTTTTACATAAAAATAGCAACCTTATCCATCCCATTTTTTGCCTTGCTAACAGCACAACGTAGCAACTACAAATGAAAGACAACATATGGAAACTGTATATAAAGAGAGAAATAGTGTAAGTATTATATGACATAGATTTTTTTTAAAGCAAACCCTTTAGCATCTCATGCAAAACAATTTGTACAGATTTCCAGTTCTCAAGTGTTGTAGAACCAATAACAACTACTTTCCTAGTTTGCTCTGCTCTTCCCACCATTATAGTTTTTATTTTTCTTACTAAGAATTAAATATGGATAGAAAAAAGGCATGCTGCTTGTTAAACTCTGGGAACCACTAGGCATCTTCTTCATATTTCCTGTCATAATATTCGGAAGTTTGTCAGGCTGAGCCAGAATTAGCTGCTCACTGATACACTTCAGCGCTTTTTTGACATGAGACATTACAGTAATTTCTTCAAACAGTTAAGATGGATTGTGCTAGCCCTTAGTATGTTGCCATTACGTTTAGCCATGTCATTATTCTATTCATAATATTATGATGAGTTAGAACAAATGGAATTGCAAGCAAAAATATAGTGAGGGGGTTTTTTCCCCTTAGTTTTCTGTCCATCCCATACATTCATACACCAAAATATCTGCTTTACAGAAGGCAGCAGGTTTGGTTTTATCCAGACCCTATTTCATCTGAAATGCTGCTATGACTAAAGCAGATTTTATTCTCATCCTAGCCAGCCAAAATCCCAGTGACAAGATTTGCTGCTGCCTGAGGTCTGTGCCTGAACTAGAGCTCTTTATCCATGGAAATTAAACTAGCAGTAAGGAGAACATATTTAAACCACTCTGGTAAACACAGAGGTTAGCGGGAGTTCTGGTATATTACCAGACAGTGGCCTGAGCAGGGGGTTGAAGGAGTCAAGGTATTCCCAACACAAGTGCTCTAGAAGGCTACACCCTGCCCAGCTGTACAATCAAGCCAGGACTGCCGGGTGGGAGGTGGCACTTTACCAGAAGTGATAGGTCAGGTTTTAAGAAAACAGTGACTCACATCACAGTACCCTGTGATTTCCTCTAAAGTCATCTACAGACTTGCAAGCACAACTAGTTGCACCACAACTGGATGATGATAGAGTTTACCAAGAGGGAGGTCAGAGGACAGAGCACTACCATACTTCTTCAAGAGCTAGTCATATTTACCACTTCCAAGACACTGAAATTCACATTTAAAAGAAAATGTAGCCTAAGTGTTGCTGTTTTGGCAAACAGCAAATAAATACAATATAGAAATCTTTTTTCAAACAGCCTGCAATGCATGTTGTCTCAAGAGAAAAAAAGAAATTAACCTCAGCATTAAATATAGTAACTAGCAGCTGCCACAATCAGATATGCTTCTAATTTTGTCATCGCAGGCTGTACACAGTGGTATTTTTGCAATCTAACAATCTAATTTTGTACAATGGCAGCTGAGAATAGATTTTCAGAATGGTAAATATACCTGCATGTTTAATTTGTATGCAAAATTTTCACAGAAGCGTCTACAAGTATAGTAAATAGGCATACAAATTTGCGTATAACTATACATTTATGTAATTCTGGCAAGCAGAGTGTCATAATTATATGAATGTTTTTGTAGCAATCACTATTGTTGCACGAAGTACAACATGAACTATATACGAAACTCTCTATTTTTTTTCTCCATGATCAAATTGCTTTTCTCGTACTCCCATCTATCAGGATGGAAACATCCTCTTTGTTCAAAACAAGTTGCTTATTCAATGTATTCATCATCCTGTATACATTGTGTGCATATGCAATTCAAAAGTTTCTTTTTTCTGAAAAGTGGATTATACATTGTAAACTTATTAGGACCAGTCAGGAAATAATTTGCATAACCCATGATGATTCTTACATATTTCAAAACACAGAGAAGTTATTAAGGATAACACTGCTTTATTTGAATCAAAATGTTTTGCCAATACTGAGGTTCACATACATGTTGGTATAAGCTCTGAAATGAGTTTAAAAGCTCACTTTGTCCATTTTTCATTTTCAGAACTTTGTTGTCTTATTAATGAATTCAAAAGTTTCCATAATTTAACTTCTATTTTTATAAAATAAACTCAACTGTACCAATAAAAATGCATAAATCCAGTTTCCACTTTCAATCTTTAACGTTTTAATGTAATTTAATGTGTTTTAATGACTAAGTTAGGATAGATACAGATGCTAAGAATAGGAGACAGCCAAATATAAAGAGCTGTCAGTCCCACTTTCATGCAGTATTATGTGAGTAATGTTCCTTTAGCTTCTAATCTTTAGACATTATTTCAAATCAGTCCATTCTCATAGTTCTTTTTTCACATCTGAATGAAGCAGTCAATTTGGCTTAAAAAATAACCAAAACATCTGAATAGAAAGCCCTTGGAAAATGGTGATAATGGTGATTTTATATCTTTAATCCTGTAAAAGAAATGTTGGGTTTTGGGTTGTTTTGTTTTTTCACTCGAGGATGATGTAAAAAATGAAAATACAAATTATATCAAATATTTTTCAAAGAAACCCCCCATTCTCCTTTCATCTGAATCCCAACAAAATACATTGTGTAAAACTAAAGAGAGATAAAAACTAAAATGAAGAATAGCACTTCCATGTATTACATATTTCCACACACCATTTTAGGGGTTTTTTCCTTGGTTAAAAATTAATGTCCTGGAATTTGATTTTTACCGTCCATTGTCAATTCAATGCATGTTTCATATGCGAGCCAGAACAGTACCTTCTAGTACACACACAAAGCAGGAGACACAGATTCAGTTTCTTTCTCTGTTGCTTAATAAAGATCATACATCCTCATAAAAGTGTCAGGCCTTAGGGTATTGTGCACAGGACAGAGAAGGAGCTTGGCAGACTAAGCAATTGGACCAAACCAGAGAACATATTTAAGAAATTGCCCTACACCATTCCAATTGCACTGGGTAATTAGAGCATGAATTTGAAGATACTCTACTTTGTTTCATACTTTCAAAACATTAGATTCTTCCTCATGACTAAGCCTGATGTGTTAAATGCTGCACCTCATCATCGTTACTAGCCATGCTTAAAACATTGCAAGGCAAAGTAGAACTTTGCGTGTGGACTGAGTCACTGTGGGTCACAGTTTCAAAACCTTGTACTTGGGTCTGGCTGGAGTAAAGTTATAACAATAATTTTATTCAGAGCAGTCCATATAATGTTGTGTTTTGTATTTGTGGCTGAAACAATGTCGGTAACACAGCAGTGTTTTGCCTGTCCCTGTGAAGAGCTCTCAAATTGCCAAATCTGTCTCTCCTCACTTGCCACAAAATATAACAGGCTGGAGGTGGACAAGAGGCTGTGAGGGAACACAGCCAACCCCAAGTAACTAAGAATATATTCCACACCATTTGGCATTGTGCTCAGCAGTAAAATCTGAGAAAAAGGAGGAGAAAGACACAGCATTCAGAGGTACAGCATCTATCCTCCCAAGTTATAGTTTCATATGTTGAAGCCCTGCTTTCCAGGGCATGGCTGGACATCTTGCCAATGACAGGAAGTGGTGGATTAATTTCTCTTTTTGCTTTGGTTACATGTGCAGGATTTACTTTTCTTATTTGTCTGTCATTCTCTTGGTTCATGAAATTTTTCACTTTTGTTCTATTTTTCTCTCCATCTCCTAGGAAAAGGGAGTGAGGAACAGGCTGAGTATATGTCTGGATGCTGCTGGAGCCAACCCACCAGAGTACCAGGATCAGTCTGGGCTCGTGTAGCTATTCCAGACATGCTAAGATGCAAAAATGTACTCTAGATAACTTTTGGTATTAATTTAATCACCTTATAATTCAGCAGCTGAATGAAGATTTCGACATTCTTTGTTTTGGACTTGAGATACATTTAAACATCAATTTGCAACCCCTAGAACTCATATTTCTTTTTGCAGGTAGTTTTAGCAGGCTGATTCTTGCACATTTGTTCTGCAGGGTACAAGCCCCAGGACGTTTAACAGTGAAAGAGAGGACAGAACCAGAGTGGGGGTGGTGAAACACTGGAACAGGTTGCCTAGAGGGGTGGTAGATGCCACTTCGCTGTAAATATTCAGACTTAGGCTGGGCAGGGCTCTGAGCAACCAGATCTAGTTGAAATTGTCCCTAATCATTGCAGAGGGGCTGACCTCTAAAGGTTTCTTCTAACTCAAACCACTCTATGATTCTGTAAGGTCAGCCTTAGGCTTTCCATGCCTATGCAGAAGGATGAAATAGCAGAGCTTTGTTCTTTGCTCAGCTTTTCTTCAACAGAGGATTCTGTTCTGATTTATATTTGAGCAAAATATAATATCCACTGATTCAAAACATTGATGGAGGAGTGGAAACTTGGTAGAGTCAGTTATTCAAGCTGATAAAAAGAAAAAAAAATTATTAAAAAATGGAAGCAAAAAGCAACGTAGAAAGAGAAGCCTTCTAAAAGGAAAGGTAGCTTGTTTTTTTCTGATTTTTTTTCCTCTTGTTTACCTCTTTTCTCCCCTAAGATTTCTCTTTTTACTCTTAGCCAATTTTCTCAAGACCTCATGTTTAATTTTAGGTCTTCCTTTTTTTTTTTTAAACTAGAAGGTTCCACTCACTTGGAACTGGATTTTGGTTGCATCCCATCATCAGGATCTGTACAAGTTACCTCTCTGTGTGTTTTCTTATGGTCTTTATTTTTTTTTTTTTAAGATCTATTCCTTTATTTTATATGATGCAGTTATATCTTGCAAAGCATTTTATAGCCCCTGGGGTGGTCAAGATTAACTACAGTGAAAAGGCTCCATATCTCTTTCACATATTTTTATTTGTTTGTTTTCCTTGGTGAGGAAATCTACCACCATTCCATGATGAGTACTGCAAGCACACAATCTGTGTTCCTGGAGCCCAGCACGTTTTTTATCAATTATTGGTATAAAAGGGCTGTATCATATTACTGTTTATAGGTGTGCAATTTACAGCTCTCAGAAGTAATTAAGTAATGACAAATCATACTGTAGTGGTTTGAGTGTTTGCTTATCTGTGAGATAATGATTAGGAGGGAATAAAAGCAAAGCAGGCTTAAATTTAGGAATTACAGAAATAGTTTATTTACACACACACTAAAGAATGAAGGAAAGAAAGAAAAAAAATTGAAATGTCAAAACACCTTTTTTTATATAATCTGTTCACTTTCTTACAATTAAAATTTATGTCTTAATCTGGGAGAGGAGCTTCTCTTGACTTATAGAGTCTTAATTCTTTTATAACTTCAATGTCTTACTTATAGCAGCCTTCCCCTGGCTATGCATGAATTTTTCAGTTGTTGTGGGGTACTATTTTAAAATGCTTATTTAGTATTTAACAAAGATTCTTTTAGTCTACACTTTGACTAGAATGAGCATTTTTTAAAACTACTAAGAAATAGTCTGGGTTTTTTATGTTTTTTTAAGAGAAAGTCTAAGTAGAATTGGCTACTCTTCTATCTTTATAACAGCTTTTTACTTTTTTTATTTATGCTGTTTTTCTGTGTCTAAACACAGTGTCTATTTGGGGAGGAAGGAAGGGGTTAAATTTTTGTCTAGGTGTTGCTATGCTCTTTCAGCTTTCTGATGTTTGCTTTTGAGAAATTCCTTTCCTACGCTTTTTCTGTAAACAATATAGATGTTTACATTCCTTTATGGGGGTGGAGTTCTCTTGATTGACACCTGTCTTGACTAATGTGATTGGAGAGGTGTTAACCTTACTTGCCAATCACTTGGTCTGTTTGCTATACTATATATATGGGTCTGTGATGTAATAAAGTTAGTCCTCTTAGTTGAACCCAGGTCAGAGTCCGTGTAGTCAATCTAGTGTGTCGTTGCGACATCTAGGTTCTCTCTTTCTTTTTTTATTTTGCAGCTTACAGTGTCACATTTTAAAGCTGAGCTGGTGTTGAAGGATGCAGGGGGGAACTAAGGCTCAGGCCCCCTCACCGCTACTGGCTGCTACGCTGGTTACTACAGGGCCTGGCACATTGCTTAGCTTTGCAATCACTGCCGGCCACGGGCCTAGAAGCACTTCTTGGGGTGCCCTTCCCGGCCACCACGCGGCCCACGGGACACGGCCCGGGGCCGGGCCTGCCCGGCTGCCACCACATGCCTGAGCGAAGTGGCGCAGCTGAGCTACCGCCTCCTTCCCCCTCTCCCTCCCTTACTTCTGCCGGCAGCTGGGAGGAGGGAGAAAGGGGGCCCCTGCTGGCCTGGCCAGGCCCAGCCTAACTTGGGGCTGCTTCTTTTTCTATGAGCTCCTGCAGGCCTCTGGATCACAACTAGACTAGACCACCCCCGGCTCTCAGGGAGGGATGGCCAGGCTGGCACAGCCGGGCGCGGCCCTCCCCCCGGCCTGAGTAGAGAGGTGGCCCGCTTTCCTTGCTTTGCTGGCTGGAAGGGAAAAAAAGGGACATCTTCTTGGAGTCTGATATTTAACCCTGTCATGTGTGTTCACGCAAACATATTCAGAACTTTCTAGAAAGTAACTTCTCAGTCAAACTATCACAGATACGTCTACCTTTGCACATGTCCAAAAGTTAAGTAACTTTCATGATGCAATCGAGCCATCATTTTCCTTTATTTTGATTGTAGTTCTCAACTATCTCTATGTTTCAACTTCAACTGCATATAGGAGAACTGTACTGAATATTACAAATACATATGTAAGGAGCAGAATTCTCTTTTATTATTTAATTAAAAATAAAAAGCATCTTGTTAATAGTCTTCATCTATTACAACCAATTAGTCTTGTTCATGCCTCTCTATAGGTAACTAATTTAGTATCATAATACATTTCAATCTGCTGCTTTTTCAGTTTTCAGTCAAGGGTGATAGAAAAGCAAACCTTTGGATATACATCTGAATAAGCTCTCTTTATCTTAACTTACATATGTTCAAGTTTTTTCTTTTGTGTTTGCTAAATATATAATGAAGGAACGCAGACACTGGAAAGATTCAAGTGCAGTATTCCATAAGTCATTGAAAGGCTAAGTGGAACTTTTTCCTCCTCTTCAGAAAACAGCAGTCTGAGAAGATTATGTCAAAAAGCTTCTAAGGTTTTCTAGATTGCATGGTTATTATCATGTCGTTATGCTGTTAAAAGTGGGGCCTGTGTACCATGCGAAGTGACAGTTGCTGTGTAAACTGCAACTGTTGTTGTTTTTCAGTAACTAGGGTTTGTTGTTTCTTTTTAACTCCAGCACTCCTTAAAACTCTCACATATCAAACCAAATGTTACTTCAAATACTTAAGAAACGTGAATTTTGAAAGCTTTTTGAAACAATAAATTTTGATTTTTTCCCTCTCTATGTAGTCAACTAAAATTTTTAACTACCAGAAAGCAAAATAGTGACTTTTTTCTTCATTGTAATTTTTACTTTAAATACTCTGCATGAAGTTTTTCCTTCACAAAATATACTTCTACAAAATTTATGGAGAAAGTTAAAGCTTCACATAATTTTAGTTCAAATCTATTTTTATTTTACCTATATTTTTCCAAGTTTCATTCCTTTATATTGCTTTGTGTATGGCAATATTATTTCCTATTTGTAGATGGAAGGTATACGCTTTCATTTTTTAAATTTTATTTTTCCAGACATTTATATCTGTTATTTGAACTAAGTACCTCCTTTTGTGCCTACTGTCTACTTGCTATCAGAAAAAAATAGAGAAGCTGCATCGTATCCCAGTTCTGAGCTGGGAATTGACCTCAAATGGAAGGTGGCTATGAAGAGTTGTCTAATGGCAGGGAAACTTCTCATCTGTATCTAAAAAATTGGTGTGTTGTTTTTCATGGGAATATCATTCCTAGGTAAGGGTTAACAGCTTTACAGACATGTCCTGGTCATCTAAGTGGAAAAATGAACTTGTATATATCCTTTGGATCCTCCTGTTGATACCCAAATTCTTGCTGGTCTATTGTTCACCCAATGCTAATTCCTGTATCTCAGTAACAAAATGGTCTGCATACACATTAATAAATGGATTAATATCCATACTCTACTCAGTAATGTTCAGTCAAAACTAAATAAAGAAAACTGGAGTATTAAATTAAATTAAAATTAGGTTTTATAAATACCAGGCACTAAGATAATATTTACATTAACAATATTGTGTAATATGTTTATGTACTTTTATAATATATGCATACAACATCTAGGGGAAAGCTCTGGTTTGGTTTGCATGTCATACTTTCTATGATAGTATTACCTGTTGACATCCATATGTTGAAGAAAAATACATCTACATACTTTCTATGATAGTATTACCTGTTGACATCCATATGTTGAAGAAAAATACATCTATAAGCGTGTAATATTGTATCAGCACATGCCAGCTTTAGACCAGCTCTAAGAATATACCACAATCATGCTGGAGTTAGGAAAATAGCCTTTTACTTGATTTCATATCTAGTTATCAAGGCGTATTATTTAGGTCCTAATACAGTAAATCCCTCTTATATGTCTTATATAATTATTTTGCTTTCACAATCCCAATACTAAATTTCTTCCCTGCTTTTCCATCCAGCCACAGTTGCTACTATACAGCCCTCATTGTCTAATTTATCAGCATAAGTTGGTAAATATGCATAGAATTATATGCACAGAATCCCAAACTTTAGGTCAGCTTTACATTTCCAGGAAATAAAGGTTTTGCACAAGTGTCATTTTGAATAGAAGTACAGTGACCACCATCTTGGATAATACACTGACAATTTAACTGAAAAGCTGTAGAGCTAAAATGACAAGCTGTTACAGCTGATAATCTTCACTACTCAGGGTGCCTCATACTATCCATCAACAGAACAAAGATAAATGGAGTGTGCAATCAAAAATATAGGAAATACTGAGTTTCATCAGGTTACGAGGGAAATTACAGCAAATACTCCACAGCACAATCTAAACCTTTTAGTCTTGTAATGGGTTAAACAACTTTTACAACTTAGACATCATAAAAATTTCAGCAACAGTCTGTCCACATATTCTTTGTGGTATACTTGTCCAAGTAATATTTAAAAAAACATTTTCAGCACTGTGGTATCAAATGTATTATGTACAGTTCCCTGTTATTCACCAATGCCCGTTGAGAATGTAAACTTTTTAGCTGCTTCCAAAAAATGCCTGAACAATGAACAATGTTTGGAATGTAATTATGTTTGTGACTTAGTCTCAGTGGAAAATCAGTTGTAATGGCTTTTAAACAAAAAAACAACTTCTAAAACTGGAAAGGGATATGCATGTGGGAGCAAATGATCTACCAAGTTCTTATTGGAAATGAAAACGACAAGTCAGTTTATTTCTGTATTTGAGTTTTCTGAGACTGTACTGATATGCACAGCCAAGAGGAGAGCTAAAACTATTTGCGACTGGATTATGCTTGCAGCCTGAAAATGAATATATGTGGTAAAGCTGAAGAAAAAGGGAGGCACAAGGTACCTTCTCACAGTCTATCTCTTGCTAAACAGAAACATACCCTATCAACCTCTAACCAAAAGACCATAGGAAAAGTTCCCACTTCTGAGAGGTAAAGAAGTTGAGCAGCAGATAAGAAGGCGGCAGAAGTATACGCCTTCAGCTTCCTTACTCTCAATTTCCACACTGACTAAGATAAATTGCTAGGAACAAAAGATAAAGCAGGCTACCCTGGAGGGCATTGATACAGAAGTAACAAATACTGCACTGGGAACTCAAGAGTAGATGAACTGATCACTGCTTCTAGACTAAAATTATCCTAAATTAGAAAGGGATAAATTCTCATCTGAGGGTAGTTATCTCAGTTCAGACAACAGATATCAGTATTTGCTTATCAATTACTTTCTGGACCTGGAAGATTATATATTCTCTTCCTGTATCCAAGATCTGATGCAGCCTGAAGCTTTAGGTTTCATTTGGCCCAACCATCATGTTTTAGAGCATGTCTCCAGTCTAATGCCTTCAGTTCATACAGATCTACCTCATCTACCTGTGATGTACACTGTTCAGCACAGAACACAAAAAATTCTGCCTCAAAACATGAGTAAATATCCTGGATATGAGGTCTCCCACAGCTAGGGTTATTTAGCAATAACCAAACTAGTGCAGAGTTCTCTGGGGCAAGCCTGCAGTGGCTGCAACATAAATGTACCTGAGGTTCATCATCCACAAATAGACCAACAATATTGACAGAGAAGTGATGTATTCTTGGGGAGTTGAAAAGTTAGCCTGCACTTTGGACATGCTTGCAAATGCTGAGTGCTGTTATGATTCTCCCCCAGGCGTAATGGGGTCTGAGGAATGATCATCTTTCTCTGACAAAACGAAGTCTTTCATTGCCCTCACTGTAAGTCAATGTGCAAGTTAAAAAGACAGACTTTGGGGCTTGATGTTCAAAGATACAGAAAAATTCCTTTGAAATTACCCGTCTATCATCTAAACAGCACTTTTTATCTACTTTTGTTTTGTAACATAGCTTCACCTTTCAAGAAATTTTCATTTTTCATCCTGCTCTAACTCAAGAGTTAAAAAACATCTTTGAAAGCACTTCCACCTGAAGGTGTGTTCCTCTAATGTAAGTTGCACCAGCTGTCACCACAGTGACTCCTCTAGGACTGTAACACATTAAAAAAAAAAAAA
>WAAE01002073.1:1135-57401 GCA_013400495.1 Nicator chloris
AAAAAAAAAAAAAAGAAGAAGAAAGAATTATCTTACTGAAGAGTCACCAGACCTCCAGGGAAGAGAGCTAGGCGAGGCAGGTATGAATATCTGAAGGAGTTAATCATTTTGACAGGGCTATGAAATATTATGGCACAGGTTTGAAGTAGAAAGGAGAAGTGAGGCCCTGGTTTGCAGTATGACTGCAGTTTTAGCTTACCAGTCTAAGCTCTAGTTCACCGGCTCCCTGGTGCTGCTGCCTCAGCTTGAGGTCTTGAAGAAAAACATAATTTTCCAGGTTGCTTGCAGAAGAACAGGAACATCAAAAAAAACTTTTAATCTGTTCTGATGTTTGCTACTCCTGGGAGAAGAAAGCACTTTATTCAGAGTTAGAAAATATGACTGGAACCAAACAGCTTCCCTCTGAAGTTTTCCAGAACAATTACTGGAGCTTGTTAGACAGTGACCTCAATTTCCAGGAGCAGGAACAATGTAGAAGTTACATGCAGTGCTGCATTGATCTGCCTTGCAAATTTGAATTTTCCTTCTCATCCTCATTTATTTTGCCCATGTCTGCTGGTGTCATGAGTCCTGATTTATGATCCTGCTGACTATGCCAAATTGTATTGGGTGAGTGGTCTAGATCAATCAAAGAACCACTTTCAAAGAGATTAGCAAAAGTGGTTTAAGATCATGTTGAAAAAGCATGATTTAACAAATTCTTACAGCAAGGTTCACTCCATTTCCTGCTACATGGAAGGAACATACAAATGAAAACCGGGTTACAATCAAGCTAGAATGATTTACACAGAGACCATAGGTGCAAAAGCTTCAATGCCCACTGTGTTACTCCACTTCTTTGTGGGTTTTCTAGAGAGGTTCTTGGCCCAGCTACAGAACATGGCTTTACCTCCTTTGGAGCTTGTACCAAAATACTGCTGGTTTGGTTAAAGGCTTGAGTGCATCCATTACAGCTGGTGCTTCATTAGTACTCAGACACAGTCTTGTCCATCTTTAAGGAAAGCTGACACTACAGACTGGATTTAATTCACTCACCGAAGAGAGAAACAAACCTGTAAATCCTTCATAACAGTCTTTTTCTTGCACTTTTAACTCTGTACTAGCACTGCAAATAAATACTGCATGCATCAACTAAGGGATTTTTTTGTACTGGATCATAGTGAGAAACTTGCAATTCAAATAGACTCATGAACATTTAGAAATGTAGACGAATCACATACAACAAATTTAAGTACCTCTTCCTTGACAGTACAGCTTGGGCTTGTAAACTGGTCTCAACCACCTGCTTCAAACACTTCAGCAGTACTTGATTGCCTCCTTCCTTTCATTAAAAGTACTAAACCTGAAGTTTTTAATAGCATTATCTTCAATGAGGCATCAAAATTTTTTTTGCATTGCATTTGTCTACTTAAAAACACTTAAAATTAACCAACCAAAGATTTTTGGCAGTTGAATTCTAATGAGCAGTACCAACAACTTCCATGTCAATTATTGTTTAATTTATGGGTTGTTTTATATGGTTTTAAAAGCTTGGTTAACTGGCAAGTTCAATTAAGAACATTTCAAATCAAAGCATTTTATTTTAGTTAGAATTAATTACATTCAGGACAACATATCTAACATGATAGAGGGAAAAAAGCCTAGATCAAGCAATTAAATAACATTTCTTCATTAACTCAAAATAATTTCATTCCAGTCTCTGTCAAAAGGAAATATTTTCCCCATTTACTCTAGGATCATCTTGTTTAGTTAAAAAAGAATGCGAGTTCCTATCTTGCTATTGCTACCTGTAGAAATGGAATGCTTAATATGGTCTGTCTGTAGAGAGGTGATGTAATCTTGTCCAATCTTCTCTTTTTGGAAAGGAAAAATATTTATGAACATGTTTCAAAATATCAAAAGTTGCATGTCAAACCTTGCCTTATTTTACCATGAGGAATGTTTTCTATTTTAAGTATTTACCCTCAGCATAGTTAGAGTCTGACAACGCTGTTGGTGATAGTAAGTACAACCTTCCACCAATTAGAGCACCTACAATGTCTGAATCAATGGTTTGGAATTTGTGAGGCTTTACTTTGGTTGAAACATTTTGACTAAGACAGCCATGTAGACCATTTTGGAGGTTCTCCAATCGACACCAACTCCAAGTGCCAACCAGACATGCATGAGGACTGGCTGAACACTGATAGGCCCTACTACAAAAGTAGAGTATTCTTTCCTTGAATGGGGAAAACCACAAAGATTAAAAACAAAAACAAAACAAAACAAAAAAAACACCAAAAAAAAAAACAAAACCAACCCAAAACAAACTAGAAATTACTCATTCACTTCTACTGCTTATTTAAAAGATCAGGCACTCTGCAGGTCTATTTTCCTGCCCTGTGGATGGTTTGGGAAGGTTCAAGAATTTCTGTAGACAACTTCAATTCTCAAAGCAAGGACAAAAGTCTGTCAACATAGTCCAGGATGACTCCAAATAAAGAGCTCTCTCCAATCCACTTTATGAGGACTATACCACCCTTGAACAGTCATGGGTTCAATCTTCAGAAGAGCAGAAAATATAGTTTGCTCAAGAGAAAAAGGGATGATCTAAGTTGCTCCTTCCTCAGTTCTGCACATCACCTAGGATCCCAAACAAGCATTTGCATTTAGAAGCCCTACAGCCTGTGTCTTCACTTTAAGGGCTTCTTCTGACATTTGTTCCAACACTAGAGAGTATTTTATTCTCCAAAAATGCAGGAGTGTTCATATGTGCTATTTTGCAAGGGTGGCCTGCAGTCAATTTCCATCCATTAAGACAAGTGCTGTCACTCACTGTGGAATGCACATTTCCAGTTTGTCATACAAATGAGCCAAGGGTGAAAGGAAAATAGTGGAAAAAAATACAGCACCATAACAGAAAATGATGAATCATGACCTGATGAGATCAAAATATGTAGTAGACTAAAATTGAAAAATCCTTTCAGAATAGTCACAATTAACTGAATGATTGCTGTGAACACCAGACATCAGCCTTGTGTTAAGAGAATTGGAGTTGACTTTCAGTCAACATCAGGAAGGATGTTAGTTTATTATTTTCCTCAAATGGATGAATTATATAAACTAACCCTTTAAATTTGTTTTAGGATATTAAGATTAGTATTACAATAATATCTGTAGCCTATTATATGCCATTGTATTGGGCTTGCATGGCCAAGTTTTGGTAGCATGTGGGCTGAGGGGTGGCTTCTGTAAGAAGATACCAGAGGCTTCTTCTGTGTCCAGCAGAGCCAATCCCTGGCATCTCCAAAGAAAGATGTGTCACTGGTCATGGCTGAACCAACTGGAAATGGTGATAACACCTCTGTGATAACAGATTTAAGAAGAAAGAAAAATGTTGTTGCTCAGATGTAATTGTGGCCAGAGAAGAGCGGGCTGAGAACATGTGAGAGGAACAACTCTGTAGACACCAAGGTCATGGGAGAAGGAGGGACAGGAGGTGCTCCAGGCACTGGAGCTGAAATCCCTCTGCATGGTGAGGCAGCTGTGAGGCAGCTGTGCCCCTGCAACCCAAGGAGATCCACAGGGATGCAGAGATCCACCTGCAGCCCATGGAGGAGACCCACACCAGAGCAGGCGGATGCCTGAGAGGAGGCTGTCACCCTGTGGGAGGCCCATGGAGACAGGATCCTCAGCTGGAAAAGCCTTTCCTTGCAGGACTGCACCCTGTGGAAGAGTGACCCACACTGTTGCAGTCTGGGGAGGACTGCTGCCCATGGGATGGACCCATGTTGCAGCTGCACATGGAGAACTGTCTTCCATGGGAGGTACCTCACAGTGGAACAGAGGAGTCACTCCCCTCTCTGAGCAGCAGGAAAAACAACTAGTCATAACCCCCATTCCCTTCTCCCTGTGCTGCTGGGGAAGGAGGTAGAGCTGGGAAGGAGGGATGGGTGGGCGAAAGGTGTTTTGAAGGGTTTGTTTTACTTCTCGTTATCCTGCTCTGATTTCATTAGCAATAAATTCAGTTTATATCTCTAATTCAAGCCTGTTTTGCCCGTAACTGTATTTGATGAGTGATCTCTCCTGGTCCTTAGGAACCCATGAACCCTTCATTACATCTTCTCTTCCTTGTCCAGTTGCAGAGGGGAGTGTGAGAGTAGCTTTGGTGGGTGCCTGGCATCCAGCCAGGGCCAACGCACTACAGCCATCTATTCCTTTGCATGAATCCTGATAAACCTACAACACTGTAGGAATTCACTGTACCTCAGATTCAGGAAAATCTCATTGGCTCTCAGTTTTGCCAGTCTATATGTCACTCACAAAAAAAAAAAAAATATAATTTGTGTTAGGCCTGCTCTGCATTTAAAAATTCTGTGCCTACAGCTTGGTCTTTTACACCACTGCCAAGACCTACTCTATGAAGATGCCTTTGTACAACCCAGTGAAAATCTTCTCTCATGTAGTGGTACAGACAGTACAGAACTATTTTGAGTTAAAGGAGTGAGAAAGGAATTTATACTTATAAGAAAGAATATTCAGTTATGAACATAGGAAAAACATTAACTTAAATATCATAACTCAATACTTTATGAATATATATGTGTGTGTATATATCTGTGAGTTTAAAACAGATTCAGTGATAGCTTTTGGAGCAATTCCTCTAGTGACTACTCTGTGGTTGTCACTCATCTTTTTTCTGACAGATGAGACATATCAGAAACCTCTTATGTTGTAACAAATAATTTTGATGTTGTCTGTGAAGACAGCTAACTTTTTGGAGAGCACTTTGGTTGGATACATGGGTTCCAGGAGAGAGAAAGAAGATAGAGGCTGAGCCCTGGGGCAGTGACACTCTTGCACTTTGAACAAATACGCAGTGTGAGACAAACTGTTCAAATTTTTTTGAGAAAGATGGACTTACCAAGAGATGATCTTCCACAATCTCAAGATTTTAGATCTCCTTGGAGAAAAGAAAAATTTCACCAAAGCATCTTTCAGAAGCATCTTTGATAAAAGGCAAGGCAACCAACAGATAAATATTTGCAGATAATGCTGGAACTTAATGAACTTCGGGAAAAATACATACATCCCTGCTGAGTTTTCCTGAGTGGAATATAAAAAGTGTGAGAAAATGCTTTATTTCAGGCATCCAAACTAATCTTGTAAGGAAACACACTTTAGCTCAGTCTAAAGAAATCTGTTATATCATCAATAACTACTTATTAACTGAAACATATGGATAAACATACAGACCTTCTCTCTTTGTTGCAGCATAGTACAATGTCTTAATATTTTGGATGTTTTATGGTAACTTTTTCTGAAATCATAGAATAAACAGACTATTTAATACTTACCCTTCCTAGCTGCAAAGAAAATCTGAAAAATCCACAGGTGCTTAATAGGGACGAATTAGCACATTCATTATTTTGAAGCCCTCATTTTTAAGACATCATTCAAATGGTTTGGATTCTGATCAATGAATTCTGAATATTTGGCTAAGTTAACCCCAGGGCTTAGACAGCCTTCATTTGGCAATGGGCAACAATGACTTCAGATGTCATTACTTCTCTCTACCATGTGTTTTATTCCAGCAGGAGAGTAAGCAGTAGAAAAGACATGTGATCACTACTTTAGCAACGTCAGACATCTCAGAGGCCAGGTCAGGCCACCAGACTTCACAGAAATGATTGATGAGTGCTCGCATGGCCACAGACTGCACTGCAGGCACAATTAAGCGCCATCACGGGGACTGAAACAAGCAGCTACAGTGTGCCAGGCTCAGAAAACACCTCTTCCCCTTGCTGTGTTGATGCATTTGTAAGCCCAGAGAGAACCATGAAAGCATGCAAAGAAATAAAAGCAGGATACCAGAATTTGCATAAGGTTTGTTTATCCTGATGCTGACCTCCCCATCATTAGGCTGAGGAAGGATATAGAAAATAATATTCAGAGGACAGCTCATTTCTGAAAATAATGTGGTTACATATGATCCTCCAGTTAATGAGATCCCAATTTAATACTCTGTAGTGTACCATCATAACTACATGGCAGTAAACAAGTCTGCATTTCTGAATGCTGATAAAGAAAGCAGTGGAAATTTTAGCATCTGAATCTGTGCTGAGCAATGTCCTGTTCTAAGATGTACTTCAGTGCTGGACAAGAAAGCTGCTTCAGCTATCAGAAAAACATCTTTCTCTTCTAGTTCCAAACAGTCATTGACTGGATCATTGAAAAACAGTTTATTAGAAAACATTTAACACATCTTTAAGTATTTATATTATTTTCAGTCAGCTAGGTAAGACTGATTTCCCAGTGCATCAGGACAAGTGACATTTTACTCTAGTAACACTCTATATAAAAGCTGAAAATGAGACACTGAAAGGCATACAGAGCTCACCAATACAGATAGATTGACATCCAAACAGTTGCATATAGTGGGCATGAGAAACTCTTTGCCATTACCTGCATGTCTTCAGCACTGCTGCCGTAAGCAGTGTCTGACTGCTAAGTTGTAATTACATTAATGGAAAAAACTGAAGTGTTTTCAATGAATGTAATTAACTGTAATGATGGTTGATAAGGTTGGACACCTAGCTGTCACCATCTCAAAGTCAGACATCTGGTCTAAGGTACACATTTCTGTTCTTTAAATTCAGTAACATTACATCTGACAGTAAGTCATCCCATTTAGCTTCAATTCTTTTCTTAGGGATGGTATGGATTGCCACAGGAGGTGCCTATGTCTCTCCATTGCCTCTAAAGAGTATCTTCATAAGTGGCCTTTTTCACTCTAGTATTATCTAATTCATTGTTTTACTTGCTTAGTTTTGAATGTTTAAGCTTGATGACTTGTTTTGGGTTTGATTTGGTTTTGTTCTTTTGTTTTCTTTTTGGGTTTTATTTTGGGTTTTTATTCTGAAAGGAACATAAGTGATGGCCTTTGAAAATTCACAGTTAAATTTTGCTCAAATTGAATATAATTATATCCTTCAGTAATGGGATGCACTTTCTCTAATCGATAGCAGTAAAATGTAACTTTTGAGGCTGATAAAAGCACATGGACTGAAAAATGGCTGTAGTTATTTGAACTTCATTGCTGAGAGAACGCTATTATTATCTATGTATTACTAGTATTTTCATTTTGGAACCAGGCTAAATAAAACTTACTGAGGGAATGAGGACATGTACAATGAATGAGCATAATAACTAGTTTAACAGTAAGATGAGAAGTAATAAAAAATTAGTATTATAAGTTCAAAATAAGAATTACAAACTCTCTTATGTCCTGTCATATAGGAGAACAGGTCTGCAACACTGTCATATTTCAAGCACTTAATCAGGAGAAACTGCCCAAGTTTCTGCCTGGGGTTAAAATGCAGAGTCATCGTTTCACAGCAAGTCTTGAAAATTTGGTAAACAGAAGTAATCTGTCATATCCCATCTTGTCACAAATGTTTTTGCTGTGACCTCATAAGCATGAGGAGTGTTTGAAGAGCAATGAAGGGGAAGGTTTACTTTGTAGCCACTCCAATTTAAACTTGACTTAGTACATTTCCCAAACTCATGTATTTCAGTTGGTTGCAAGTATAGGCCATATAACATCCCCATATCCCAACTCCTTCCTCACCTTCTCTTTAGCCCTTATAAGTGCTTCTTTTCACCCTAGCAAACTGGGGATTTCCTCTTCCAGATAAATTGCTGCAGCTTATGTATGTGTTCAGCAAACATGGCAAAAAGGTCAGCAGCTGGATAAAAAGACTGTCATTAATATATGCTGTGCAAAAGGGCGTGTTAGTACAGAAGTGAAACGGAAGATCTTTGTCCGTGCCATGTCTACAATATGAAGGGTGTGAGAAGGCCCTGCAGACCCCAAGTGGAGAACAGCCCTTCTGGCCAGGGAGTTGTCCTGTGCAGTGACCATCACAGCAACTGTGGCTCTCCTTGCCTTGTGGCCCTCATGGGTGCTCTGTCCTGCAAACCTCAGCGCAGACAGGCAGTGGTTTGGCTTCTCTCCATGCTGAAAGAGCTCATGATACTGGTACCTCGTTGAAAACTGGGCACACAGGTGGAGTTTGATGCAAAAGAACAAGTTCTCTCAACTGGAATTTCACAATTTCATGATAGATAAACAACCTCCTAAAATCTCCTGAAATATTGTTTGTGACCTCTCCAACAGCACCCTCTAAGATGTGTGCTTGCAAACCAATGAGTGCTTTCAGCTACAGAATTAAATTTGCTGAATTTTTCAGTTAGGTTAGAAGCTATGCATTTTACTAGGTCTAGCTTTGCTACTTTGTTTCTTATTTATGATTCTTTCTTGAAAGGTATAAGCTTTGAAAAGTTCAGCTAATTTACTACCAGATACCATAACTTTTCTTTTAAAACATGCTGGCCTGTTGTGACTTACCAAAGAAATAATGTGTGACACTCCTTCTTCATAACAAAATTGTAACACAGACTGTTTACCATTACAGTCTGTCTTCTGCCTAAAAGCACCCAGATGAGTGAGGGGTCCTTATGTAGACATGAAAAAATGAGGCTTTTCTGTGGCTTTGCCTCTTTAAGTGGCCCAAATACTCTCCCTGTAAAATTAGAAACAGTAGGTCTAGTAAGAGGGTCAAATTTAAGTCCGTCTTTTTCCACTTTTAAAGAAATTCAAACAGCATTAGTTTGTGGCTTCCTAAATCAACTGGCTACAGAAGTTGTTGTCTAAGGTGTCTCCACGTTGACATACAGAAAATAGTGAAGCTGAGGACTCAGTGATTTCACAAAAGAGTAGATGACCAATTTTTTGCTGATTTTCTGTAGGTTTGTATTTGATTTAGTATTTTGCTATTAGATTAGATTTGCTATTAGAGCTTTTCTCTCTGAAATTTACATAAAAGTTTTGCTCATGATACCCTAAACCAATTCACAAAGGAGACCTGAACCCATATCTCTGTTTTCGCAGATATAGAAAATTAAGGCATGAGTTACCTGGGCTGTGTAACTGAACAGCTCAAGGCTTACACAAGCTTCCTGAGCATTTGAGATCTGGTTAGCCAAACCTGAAAAACAGAGTTAGTAGTGTTACAAGTGATGACCCCCTGTCTGGAAACCAGACCTCTCGCCTGAGGCGTAGTACCTGCCCGTAACCTGTGCACAGCCATGCTCCATAAAACAACTTAACTGGCTGGCACTGAGGATGGCTGGGGCTGGGAGGGTCAGTACTTCCAGCTGAAGAGGCACAAGCTCAATTAAAGGCAATAACTTTGTGACTTGGGGCTTCTTGGTCTTCCCATGCTCCAGATGCACTGTGGTTTCAGCACTCAGAGTACTCCCTGTCTCCCGTGCTCTGCTCCCACCTCTGTCCTGGCATGGATAGTACAGTGCACCTCCAGGTCCCTTTCTTTTTATTAATGCTGAAAGTTCTGGTGCATATTTTAGGTTGTTGTCAATCTCCTGGGTAAGCACAAATATCCTCCCTTTCCTAGCCAGGCTTTTCTGGCAAGATTCAGCTCGGGACACATAAATGCAGGTTATCTACATGTCAGCTGGGTGCCAATTTATCTTATTTCCCAATATAGCCAGTGAAGAAAAGACAAACAGTGTCTGTGTGTGTCTGCCTAGGCTTCAGGATACATTTTCAGGTGGATTTAACTGCTTCAACTTAGCTTTATGGTGCCATCTGAGATGGCTTTGGGCATCTGCCTTGCCTCCAGCAGTCACTACAGGTGACCTGAGGTCCCCTGTAGACCCTGAGACATACCTGACAGCCCAATGGAGATGTCTAGATTCCTCAAAGGCATTGTAAATGACATCTGAATCATGCCTTGTGTTTTCTTTGGAGATAACTGAATCATTCTCTAGGCTCCACTAACTGCTGACTAGTTCTAAATCAACCAGCGTGGGAGTTCCAGCACCCCACTCATATGCAAATGTCACATGAAACCCAGGTTTCTGCTGCCTTGTCTAACTCTCACTGCTCTGTTATCTTTGCTGAGACATGTACTTGGACTTTGCTTAATTTATTCTACTGTTCTGCCAATTAACAGTCAAGAATGGCTGCTTTATTTTTAAATAAATTTCAGGCTTCTTACAAATATTTCTTCCAAAGAGTAATAAGATCGTTAGAAGCTATTAGAAGCTGTGCCAATAGCTTGCTAGGACTTCACTTACAAAGTCTCCACATTTTCTTCTCAGATAAAGGCTCTCTCTCGGTGTCTTAGTTCAAGAGGTCTGCGTGTTCTGCTGAGCTATAAAAGTCTGCTTTTCAATCCTAATACTCTTACCTCCCACATTTTCTTTTTCAAATTAAAAGATTAAAATCTTTGTAATGTCTGTGGGAGGCTGGATTTTTTTTCTGTTTCACAATCACCAAGTTTGTGTGGCTCCTTTCCATCCCCTGTTCCTGGGTCAGGATGCCCGCGTGCTACACCAGTAACTAACTGCTACTACCTACACCAGCACCTAAGTGTTTGTTTGAAATACGGAAGGAAATTAAGCATGGGACACATATCACCATTTCTGCCCATCCTTACATGAAGGCTTAGCTCCATGGCAGAATATTGACTAGAGGAACTGGGACTGTGTCACTGCAGTTGGACATCCAGGGCCGAGGCAGAGCCTGAGTTGTTGATGTTGATGGTCTCTACCACCTCTGTGTTGAAGATTTTCCTGACAAACTCAGCAAAGGTTAGCATTTTTTCTGCTTTATTTTTTCATCTAAGTCATTTTGTTCCCTTAATTTGGAGGCAGTGTTTTCTTCCCTGGCTGCTCTTACTGTCTGTTAGCACTAGAGGGCCTGGAAATGGATGACCATGAAAGCAGAACGTGTTATTGGCATAGGTGTTTTTTCCCCATGTACTCAACGCAGAAATCCAAGTAAGGGCAAAATCAGCTCAAACTTCCAGCAAAAGAGAGCACCAAAAGCAGAGAAGGAGGCACCACTCTGCCTCTTCTCCCACATCCAGCTCCTGCATAAGGGTAGCATTTCTGAAAATAAAAATGGATCCTTATAATTGGGAAAGCATTCTCCCTGCCCAACCCTTTCAAATCCCAAGTGAGAGCTGAGTGAAAACAGTCAGAAACACTAAGGCAGGGAAGAAATGTCCCCCAAAACAGGGAGTAAAATTCTTATCCTAGCAACAACAGCAGCTGAGGGAGGAAAACCCTTATTTGAATGAGAGTGACTTTTTTGAGGCTGGTGATGCTCCCCATGCTCGGTAGCTCACAGGACTCTCTGAGTGATGTGGAAGGTGCCATTTCCTTGGCCTTTGCCACTCTCTGACCTAGATTTAGGGAAATAGAAAGGCACTGAATGGTGGGCAGGCATTCCAATCATTTCTAAGGGCCCAAAGCCACCAACATGGCTCAGGCAGGAAACAGGAAAGGCATGTCCTGCCAGCATGAAGTATTCACACTTGGCAGAAGGGAGGGTTTCAAGGTCAAACACAATTCTTGAGGGTCCTCAAGCACTGTCTCAACAGAAAGGTCTGTATGTGGAAAGACAAGGACCAGAGTTTGGGTTCAGAACTACAAAGCTGCTCTAGTCTCTCTGCAGAGAGAGGATCTCTACTACACCTCTCATGGGGGAAGCAGGCACCTTTATCTCTGTAAGGGGCAACTCTGTTACCCAGAGCCCCTAGGGCCACTTGCCATGCTCCTGAGCCGAATTATGGGGTCTGGGGAGGAGCAAAGACATTTTGTACTCAAAAGGAGATTTTAAAGTTAACTGAGAATTTAGCAGTACTTGCCCTCCAGCAGAAGCAAATCTCCCTTTTCCCTCCTGAGTACCATATGTTGCCTGCTACCATTTCTCCTATTTCCAGGGCACAGGCAGAGCTCATTAAAACCATCTCCATACTCTACACAGGTGTGGTGGGTTGATGTGGGCTAAATGTCTGGTGCCCACCAAAGCTGCTCTACCACTGCCCTCCTCAGTTGGACAAGGGAGAGAAAATAGAATGAAAGACTTTTGAGCTAAGGACAGGGAAAAATCACTCACTGATTACTGAAATGGGCAAAGCAGACTTGACTTGGGGAAATTAGCTGAATTTATAACTAATCAAAATCAGAGCAGGATAATGAGAAGTAAAACAACTTTCCCTGACCTCTCTCCTACTTCCTGGGCTTATCTTTGTTCTTGATTCTCAATGTCCTCCCCTGCAGCAGCACAGGGACACAGCGAGAATGGAGTTACGGTCAGTTCATCACATGTTGTTTCTGTCACTGCTCCTTCCTCAGGGAGAGGAGTCCTTATTCACTGACCTTGGTGTCTGCACAATTGTTTCTCTCATGTATTCTCACACTGCTCTTCTCTGGCCACTATTACTTCTGAGCTACAACTTCTGTTTTCTTCTTTTCTTTCCCCCATACATATGTAATCACAGAGGTGTTACTAACACCTCTGATTGGCTTGGCCTTGTTCTGTGGCAGGTCCAGCTTGGAACTGGCTGGCACTGGCTCTGTCAGAGTCGGGGGAAGTTTCTGGCACCTTTTCATAGAAGCCACTCCTGTAGCCCCACCACCACCAGTACCTCACCACACAAGCCCAACACCACAAAAAAAAAGGGTTGTATGGAAGGTTTGGGTGAAAGGGAGATCTGCAGGCTCTGAGGCAATTGGAGCATGTGCTGTTGTGACTACATCCCTTCTCTACTTCTCCCTGCCTTCTAATGGAGGAGGGAAAATTTGAAATCCCTCTGGATACCACTTGCAACCCATCATCCTTAAGGTTATGCTCAAAAATTAGTATCCAGAAAGCTTCCACTACTTCATGTATTTTTTATAAGATGAATGGATTGGATTTCTGGGCACAATGTGACTTCAGTTAGAGGTCTTTAATTCCAGCATCAACAGTTTTTCCTTTAAAATCATTGGACATATTCCTGGTGATTTTTGGACCTATAGCCCACAGTATACTTTTTATTCTTCCATCACCAAAGCAATTGGTAAGATCTGATTCTGAGGCTGGAGGTGGAAATGCAGAGCTTATAAGTAGATTGAGTTCCCTATGATATACCCAGTTTAAGCAGCCCTGTCACTGGTCATAATTTTTTTTCAATACAATTTGCAAGAGAAATGACAGTAATCTACATTTCCTCTAAAACTATTATCATTCTGTTATGGCACTAAAATTCATCTGCCCTCAAGAAATGTTTCAATAGGAACCTCCATGTATAATACATGTTTTCAATTTATTATTAATGCACTTCAATCTGAATCGCAAATTCAACATGATGTCTGACTTTTTTCAAACTCGTTCTATTTCATGTCAGCTCATAACATGTTCCTCATCATAGCATCTGAACAACAGACCCATGGTTAAGTGATGGACTTAAAAATCAGTCACACACTGTTTAGCTTCTCAGCTTTGCCCCAGAGGTAGAAGTCTGGACCATGTGGAACATTCAGTTTTGAGGGGATTTTTAGTTTGGTCTGATGCATGCTTTCTTTTAAAATATTTGTATTTCAGCCAGCCAAAGCAACGGCTCTTAACATCAGAGTATGTGATGGTCAGGTTAGTGACAGTCCTTAGTTCCTGCACAATTAGCTTCACAGTCTTGGCTTAGTCAGGCCTGCACCCAGGACTGACAACCCTCACCCCTGTGATAAAGCACCAGTCATCCCTTGGCAGCTACCAGCTTTGGTCTTGATCCCAGCATGTCAGGACATTTTGTAGATGGGCACAGGCTCAAAATAAAGATTAAAGTCTAGCAATTAGCTACAAGTCCTAAGACCTAACGTCATCTGCATGCTGAGCTGTGGCAGTGGTACCTCCTGCCTGCCTGCAGTGCAGGACTGGTGGAGCTCTGAGTCAGCCGTGTGCAGCTCACAAGTTCACGTTTATCCTTAGGTTACCCCACGGCCAGGAGATACTGGAGCAAATCCCCAGGGGAGGGATCCTGCAGTGATGACACGGATCACTCCATACACAACCCCTGGAGAGATGCAGGGCTTTGTTAGGACATTGCCAGCATCCCTTACAGACAGCAGTGCACTGTCTCATGCACACACAGCCACCGCCAGGCTGCATCAGGCTTTCTCACCATGCAAAAGGGTTCCTAAAGCTCCTTGGGTCCCTTCCCAGCACTACCCATTTGCTCCCAGGGAGAGGAGTTTTAATAGCTCAGTTACCACCTGGAGAGGATAACAACTGTGCCATGGGACATGCAGAGCCAGTGGGACTGTTAAGGGATTTCAACAAACCCCTTTGGGAAGCTGAGAAACGGGAAAATGAAGCCAGAAGCAAGCAAAATGCCACACACTGTCATTTCCCTTTGCAGATATCTAAGGAGCTATAGGGAATTGTAGATTTTAGGAATGGTTATCTCTTTTCAGGAGCACAGGATATTTTGCTGCTGATGTAAATATTCAATTTATGACTGTAATCTTGATATCCAGCTCCTGTGTGTTGTTCAAAAGGCACTCCTCAGACTACTTCCTCAGGCAGTCAGTAAAACAGTAAAAATCCCACAAGTCACAATTTGCTACAGAAGAACAGACACTATGAGCTATAGAGCAGCTGGAAGGAGTCCATAAAATACATCAAAGCATCCCTTTTGAAGTTCTTTGAGAACATGAATGGCAAGCTAGTGCTGAACAACTTTGCATCCAACCATGGCAAATATGAGATTGCTTTACTTGAAAGGAACAATCTAGCCAAATTTTCTTTCAAACCTCTGAAAAGAAAAAAAAAATTCATGTGAGTAAGCATTTCAGAAGAATGAGTCTAAGCCAAATAATCATCATTCTGACATTCATAAAACTCACTTTACTAAAGACATCAGCACATATTACAATACTAATGCAGCTCTTAGAACTGGGGAACAGACTGAGCCCAACATCTCCCAGAAAGAAGCAAACCTGGGAAGACAACTCAAGCACTCTAACTTGCAGGCTTCTTGGGCATCAGGCTACATCTTCCCTTTTAAAGAGCTATGTTGCCACCTCTGCACTATATCCCTGGGTGTCACAAAGCAGGCTGCAAGCCCCAGAAACCAAGGAAAGGGGAGAAAAGCAGTTTGCACCCTAAGAATCTGATTGCTTTCTGTAGAAGTGAGCCCATTGAAAGGTTATATCTACCTGCAGGACAGACACCTTCCAGGACCCAGTCCTCATCAGGTCTGTGCAAACTGAGCCAAGATCTCATCTGAGGCAAGGCATCATGAACAGATAGGAAGCTGAACTAAGAAGGAAAGAAAGAAGGAAAAAATACTACCAGTAAGGCAATAATGCATTTACCACAATGGACTGTGAAGGGGTATACAGAAAAGCAGATCTTGGGCAACAGATATTTAATATGTACTGGATAAAAAAAGAGTAAATTTTAAGAGTCAGTATTCCAATGACAGGGTTAAATTCAGAATTGCACTATGAGCAAAGTAGAGAAAACACAGCAGCAGCTCTTAGCTGCTGTAAAAATGTTTATAAGGAAAGAGATGGATCAGTGATCACAGCAGCAAGCCTGATACCCTGTGAGTTTCCCTTATGACTGTCTGAGAGTTACATGCTTCACAAGTTGCCTGTGAATCCCTTGTGCCCAGCCAGCCAGCCATTGCCCAAAATAGGCCAACCTGCTGATTACCTCTTTTCTCCAAGCTAAATTTCTGTTCATGAAAGCCAGCTGTCACTCAGGTGTTCCTATTAAATTTGTAGTTCAAAATGGTGTGGGCATTTAAAAAATTTACCAATGTTCAATTTGTGGGAAATAGCTCTATGATATTCTAAGGAATTGTATTTTAGTTTATAAATATTTGATTAATGCAGCTTCTGAAATATTACTTTATCAGCTTTTTCTCCATGATACACACCCTTATCAAGATTTTAAGATCAAAATGTCTAAAGAGTGAATGTCTTTCTTTAGAGAGCATAATGTGGAGGCAAGGAAACTCAGGGAAGACTGAAAGGATGGATACTTGAAGATGTGGGTGACCCACTTCCATGTGCACAGAGGCAACTTATGCTCCTCAAGATTTGACGACTGTATCTCCATACACAAATCTGAGCACATGAAGTCCTCATTGCAAAATGGGGCAGGGTTGCAGCCTCCCAGTTGCTGCTCTACCAAAGACAAAGAAAGCAGCTGGCACACCCAAGGCAGCTGTGCAGGAAGCAGTACAGATTTACTTGTGGCAGTGCTGGAAAACTAGACCCCTTTGGGATTGGGCAATACTAAGTGATGTCTTGGAGGCTCTGGGTGTTGGATGTAAGTGGTGATGGTGGAGGGTGCAATTCAGGTGAGTACCGAAGTCCTTTCATGCCCCTGAGCTACAGGTGAGACCAGAAAAGGATATGGAACAACACCCTGAGATGGTGGGTTTCATACACTGCGGATAAAGGTATGAGATTTCCCAAAGAAAAGTTTTGTTGGACAAAACCTTACATATAATTATGTTAATGAATAACCCAAAGATGTGCAGTCTTCAGAGCCTTTCAATATTTAATGCTGCTATTTTCAGGTTAATTTATGCTGGTGGTTTGGGGCTTTGTTCCTGCTCTCTGACTATCACTAAGCAGAGGTGACAGTCACCCTTGAAAGAGAGATTCATTTTGAGGTTGCAAGAATTTTCCTGAACTGGTTTTCCAGAAAGACTTCCAGCAGATATTTGTGCATGACCAGAAGGACCTGAGTCACTTTACTGAAGAATTAGAAAATAAAATAATGTTTAAGCAGTTTCTCACAGAAATAGCTTACAAGATCTTAATCTGCTCAAAGGGCATTACTTTGAAATCTGGATTTTGATCATAAAGGTGTTTCACGAAGAAACTCAAAGACACGGTTTAAGCACATGTGAAGTCAACGGATCTTGCATAAGTGCATGAATTCAAGTGTACCTACTTACTCTGATAGGAAGAGATAATTTCTCAGAATAAAGGTTTAGATATTAACCCTGATATTCACCTCAGCAGTCTGCAGTCATGACCAAGAGTTTCTGGCAGAAACATGCACAGTGAAAACCACTTACACATTCCATCTCAGAAGCAGGTTGCCTTACATTGGAGAGACTTAAATGATGGACATGCCAAAACTTTACAAAAAAGGATGAAGCAGACAACTTCCAGATTGTCTGTGAAAAACTGATAAACAACATGGGGTCAGGACTGCTGTGAAGAAAAAAATCCATAGTGGAAAAATACAGAGGTTAAAAGATTAAAATTCTGGTGCCCTCACTAGAGTGTGAGTCGCCCAGGAGAGGAAGGATGCCAAAGACTATAAATATTAGAGAAGTGAGGCGTTTAGGGCTGTTTTTCCTGCTCAGATTGCTAGCATTAAGAGCAATTACAAGGGACAGGCTTTAAGTGGACTTGGGATAAAAATCTGAGGAAGAGTTCAAGAAGCTGAAGGAGTCCTGAAGTTTTATGACAGCAGAAGCCAATGACAATGACACAATAAGTGATTGTGAGAGGCTGTAGAAATTCTATCAGGTGCTGGAGAAAACGGAATTGCATTATGCCAGTCCCCTGACCAGGCTAATCAATCCATGTTGACTGATTCTGTTAGATCTTGCGAATGCCAGATAGAGCTTTTAACATCAAGATGCACTTTGTCAATAAACTCTCGGCTTTCCATGGAGAACTGGACAACTTTTACAACACTGTGAGGAAAATTGGAGATCAGAATGTTTCTGGATACTTAAACATGCAGATAATGAAGACCTTTGCAAATAGTATTAACTGGGGCACTTCCTAGGAGAGAAGTATTACCAGGAAATGACCAAAGCATTCCCATTTCCAAAGGGCAGTACTGACTCCTGCATTTCCAGACAGGTCAGAGTTGAAAGTGCAAGAGGGGCCCAGTGGTCACGGATACCTGTACTTCGAGTGCAGCACACAAGGACCAGTATAAGATTCTGTACTGTCTGGTGACAATTGAGCCAGGACTCAGATGAAAAGGGTGAGGCTTGGCAGAAGGAAACTGAAGCAGTTAGCATCCCCATTAAATGCTACCTTGGTTGTGTTCTCAGCCCCTTGCGCAGTGAGAGGCAGAGTTCTCAGCAGTGGAATTTCTAGAAACAGAATGGTACATCATTCCTAAATGCTTACAGAAAACAAACAAACAAACAAAAGCATTTAAAAGGCTCTGTGAGGATCATTCAGGGATTGAAAAATTTCAGAGGGGAACCAGACATATTTTAGATTGACCTCAGATGAACTGTGGCATTATGGAATGTCTAAAGGTTTGTCATGTGGTAAAATACAAGAAAAGACAAGTGAAGTAACCCATACTGGTGGTGTAGAGAAGGCAAAAAACTTGCTGCCTGGAGAAGTAAGCATCAATTTGTTTAATTTGTTTAATTTTAGTGGAAAAAAAAAGCTTCTTGTTTGTAAGTATTTTTTAAACTAACAGACACTCCTTTCTAGTCTAAACACATGCTTTTTAATGCATTTATTAGAGTCATACCCATAAGCAATTTTGAATTGACAAACACTTTTGTCATTGAATATTACTGGAACTTCTATTTCATTTGAGTGAAACCCATCTCTGCACAGATTATGATATGAATTCAATGCACTATTTTAATTATCACAAAAGAACAAGCAAGGTTTAGAATTGTAAATATTTACTGCATTGGCCTTTGACAGAAAAAGTTGTGGATGTACATGACTGTAGAAAACCAAACTTTTAATTCCCATGTAGCAATTTTTATTACAGAAATGCAAGTCCAGTAAGGGATATGATTGTTATTATCAATCACAGACGACCACAGACAAATGAAACATGTATCACTCACAGACCCCATGGACTCTACACTCACAATAAGCCATATTCAGATGTGCTTTCATATGCTAGATAGTATTCCCAAATGCTATCAATATGAACATTTTTGGAGGAGGAGCAATCTCACAAGAAGAGAAGAAAAATAATTAGGTCCAGAATGTATGCCTAAGTTTTAATTCATAGACTTTAAATACACTAAAAAATATTATGTTTTCCCCCCAGATTCATTCCTGGAAATAATTTTCTGTATCTATTTATATCCTCAAAAGCAATAAAAAAGACTAAACTTTCGAGTTTAGTCCCAAATTATTACGTTGCCATTTATTCCTTTGCCGTTTTTCACTTTCAGATTTGGGCAGATAATCTAGATTTCCTTTCATAGTTAGATTTCTAGGGCATTAATCTTTTCAGGGGCAGACTTTGGATGAGTGGATTGCAGTAAAACTTTGAGACTCAGCATGTCATTTTTCTCTTGCATCTTTGCTGTTTTTTCCTGGTCTGCACAAAGCCACCTTCATACTTCAAAAATGCCTGCTCTTGGCACACTACATATTTACCAGTGGCTTCTGATGTCTTTACATGATGACATTCACAAAGGCTTTTTCCATCAGTTCTATTATTCTTAATCTTACAGCTCAATCTTCTATTATTACTAAGAGATAGTTATTTCATCTTGCATTAGTACTCTTCATACTTGTGCAATTTCAAAAGACAATTTCACAGGGTCACTCTGGTTTGAAAATCTGAAGGCAGATGCCATTTTGATGCTTTTTTGAGAAAAAGAACAAAAATGTGCTTGAGGCCAACCTGCAAGCCAGTGTGCACTTTCATATGAGTCTTCTGGAAAAGTCGTATTTCTAAACTTATCTTGCTGCTGGTGAGGAATACATGAAATGTGGACAGAAGCTCAAAGGCTGTGTGTAAAGCAATATGGAGCATTCAAAGCCCATCAGTCTGATTCTATTAAAACCATTTATAACCTTCTTCTGGTGGCCAAGAGAACTACCTTTGTAAGTGTCTTCCATGCTGAGAGGCAGAGTGTGGTTTGAACTATTCATTTTTTAAAAAATAATACCCCAAGCAAGCTGACCATTTGTGACATGAAGCCACTGGAAAGACTGGGGTTTTTTCCTGGTGGTGGGTCTCTATGGTTGAGATTGGCACCAATCTGGAGATTTCGGGCAGCTCCAGATTTTGTGGCATTGGAAAAGTGGAAGAAGTGTGGTCGTGGGAGAGGTCTCCTCTCCCAGAGAAAGATGTATGTATTGTTTTGTGGAAAATGAGGATGATTAGATGGTTGGGAGGAGGGAAAGTGAATTTTTTTTTCTTTTATAACATCTTCATGGTTTTTTTTTTTCCCTATTTCTCTGAGTGTGTGTGAATAAATCTATCTTTTTGATTCATAGTTGAATTGTTTTGCTTTTGTTTCTGTTTTGGTCATGATCTCAGATGAGAAAATTGGCAAAAATTGTTTGGCAATTGAGTCAAACTACGACAGACATAAAACCACATAAATGGAAGAAAGATTATTGTCCTTGTACTTCCCCTCTTTTAGTTCTTAGTTGTTCTTCCTGCAATTCAACCTTGCTCTGACCATGAGCATAATGTAACAGTCTGGGTGTTCTCACACCTCCAGTAAGAGGCCAAAGAAGGAAAGGAACTATGGGCATCCCACGTCAAAGGCAGGGATGGACTGTAATCTGATGTATGGTACAACTGTTTTGTAGTCAGTGGGCCAGCGCCAACTCTCTCCACTGGCCAGGAGTCACCAGGTTTCTCATTCATCAAACTGCAAATGAACTCTTGCTGTAACCAATTCACATGACATAACCTTCATAAGAGAGAAGAAAAAGCTGCACTACTTTTGGGTAGGGTCAATGGAAAAGCAAATCTTTCTAAACTTTTTCTCAGGTCCCCAGGTGGAGGGCTGGGGTTTACCTTTTTCTTTTTTGACTCCAGGCTACATGGACAGGTTTGTTGACATTGTTCCATGGGAACAACCCCACCTATGGTTGATTTGGGGTTTTTGTTCTGCCCCGTCAAGTGCTCCCCTCATCTTTCATCTCTCTTGTCACTGAGCAGTGGGCAAACATTGTGCGCTCTCATGGTTCTCATACCACTTTCATCAGAAAATTTCAATTCCTTAATTTGAAACTGTGCTCCCAATCCTACTTGGCAGGAAGAAATATCTTCCCTAAAATGAGATTGGCTATGATATGAATAGAAGAACATAAGATAAATTCTGTATTCATGTCAATTAGGAGTGTTTGAAGAGTCAATATTCAAATATTGAACCAATATTCAATATGTACCATTTGGGTTGGGTTGAATATTTTAATGACTGCAGGGTATTCTTCTGACCATGTTTGTATGTGTCACACATTTGCAGCAGAATAACTTCTCTCTCTGCAGCACTCATTCTCTTCTCAGATCCATCCTGCATGGAGGGTCAGTGTGACAAGCAATGTTTAACCTCTGCATGCTGAAACAGGACTGATGTGCTGTTCCTCTTCAGAATGATGCACGTGCTTGCAAAGGCTACCATGTCAGAAGCAGCTTACTCAGAAACTAAAGCAGATTCAGCAAATGTGTCTTAAGGACAGCTGAATGTGGTCTCAATGAAAAGGACTAATAGATATATAATCTGACAGTAACTTTGTTGAAACAGAAATTTGACAAAGACTTTTTACACAAGGTACTTCTTTCAACTTTCCATCATAATTTGTTAAAATTTGTTCATGGTCATACCACCTTACAATGACTTTCATTAAGTGTTTGATACAAAACGGGGGGAAGCCAAAAGGTTAAGAACCCTTAACTCTGAACAGGACCCACACAACACAACTGCTGCCATAATGTCTTTATTACTGTCCAGTAAAAACATTATCACTTCTCCACATGCTAGAAGTACAAAGTTAGTTCTAGAGAAAACTATAACTCTCCAACATACAGCAGTCTCTGCACTCCACAAGAGAAAATCATATTTTGATAGTGTTAAATATTAAAAAAAGTTTTAATTTTTTTTCTAGTTTTTACTGAGATGGGAAAAAATTAACCCAGCACAATCAAGATGACAAAAACACAGTATCAGTAATTTGAGATTATTATTGAAGAGAGTTACTTTTGTTATTACTTTAGTTTTATTGTTTGTAAACAGTAAATACGAATCTTTTTGATGAATGACTGAGGAAACAAAAAGTAAGGAGGTGCACTAATAGACATCCGTTAAACTATGAATTATTCCAAAGTAATTTTTTTTCTGGGATTTTCTTGTCAACATCATTTTAGGACAATTATTATATTAAACAAATGTTCTAAAGATATACAGTACTGCTTTGTAAGTATAACTTTTCATACTTGTTACTTTTTTTTTCCATCCTTGTTCCTTTCTCCAGTAAAAAAGAAAAATAGAGTGTGCTGCTAAATAAATTTGTAATCCAGGTGCACAGACAAGAGCTTCCACATGCAGAATGAGTGTGTCTGAATAAAAACTGGTGGAAGGCCATAAAGTGCCCATACATTGAGGGAAAGGAGCCTGTGGGGATGCTGCCCAAGAGACAGCATGATGAGCAGGCATATCCTGACCACTAAACACATTTCCCCAGAGGTGAAACCAGCCTGCCACAGCTTTGCTGGCTCAAGGCACAGACCCAAATTCAAACTTCCAGACAGAGTGGCTTCTCTGTGCTTTCCAGGCAGCTCTGTACGATGTGATGGTAACCAGTGGCACAAGACACCAGCCCAGATAGCTCTAAAAATTCAGTGTTAAGCTCTGAAACATGCAGTCCATCTGCACACCTATTGCTCACTGCAATCACACTTACAAGCATTACCTGCAAGAGTATCTGCTGAGAAAGATAATATTCCCTTTCTTGCAGGAGGAGGAGAGGACCATGACACAGGTTTGGGGTTTTTTGCCTGCTAGTACAGCATGACTGGGAACGAGTGGTCTCTGGCAGTTCCTCAGCACTCACAGGCCCCCTGCAGATTTCTCACCTGCAGCTCAGTGTGTGGCAGCCTCAGAGAGGTTATCAGCCATCCTTCCCAGTCATCAGCCAGCCTCCTGAGCCACATGTGACCAAAGAGGTGAGCTGCTTCTTCACAGCACATGTGCCTACAAGAAAGGGCTTTTCCAAGGCTGAGAGTACTGTTTACCCACATCCCATTTTTCCCCCTGCAGAGAACCTTATACACAAAGTACTTTTCAAAAGCTCCTGGTATCCTCCCTTGAATATATAACAATAAGTCTGTTGCCCATGAAGCTCCACCACGCCAGTGAAAGGATAGAATTCTCCTTTAGTTTTGCTCAGAATCCTTTGTTGGAGGAAGATTGTCATCTGTATTATTTTATATTGTAATTTATTTGACGTGATGTAAAATTTATTCAGAAACACTGGTGGCCTTGTAATCCAATGAGACTAAAGACCACATGCAGTTGTGAATGTTGTGAAGCCAGCAGCACTTGCATTTCAATGTCAGCTGCTGTGCTTTTGATGTCTCCTTAAAACTGCCTTAAGTTAGTCTTGAAAGAGAAAATAGCGTTGCAAGAATATGAAAAAAATAATTTCCTACTTATATGCTAAATTCAATAATTAAGCCTAATTGGACATAAAAACATCCAAGCAAAACACACAAGCCCTCTTATCACCTTAAATGAAACCATAAGCACGTTCTGGGAGTATATGTAAATTGGAAAAACTCATGGTTTGAGATAAAGACAGTTTAGTAAGTAAAATAAAAACCACCAAAATAGAAAAACAAAGCCAAGGAAAAAATAGTCATGAAAAAAATCCTAGATATATTGCTCACCACCAGCTGACTAATGCTGACAGACTTCAAGCAACAGCAGCCCTGGAGAGTTCCCTCCCTCACAAGCTTTTACTGCTGATCAGCATGCCATATGGTAGTCTTGGATATTCCTTTGGTCAGTTTGGGTCAGCTGTCCCAGCTGTGTCCCCTCATAACTTTTTGTGCACACTTATCCTGGTCACCAGCAAGGTAGTCTGGGAAGCAGAAATGGCCTTGAATCCTGTGTAAGCACTGCTCAGCAATACCTAAAACGTGGGTGTGTTATCAACACTGTTTTGTTTGAAGATCCAAAAAATATCCCACATGAGCTGCTATGAAGAAAACGAACAAAATCCCAGTCAAAACCAGTATAATCCCTTAAGCAAAATGCATAATAACAACTGCACGTCTAACCACTAGGCCTCTAGAGTCCACAGCAAGCCCACAGAGCCATCTGACAAACCCTGACCACACTATGTTGGGCTGTTTGTGGTGATAAACACTGGCACCACCTTCATTGTGACAAGGCATTACATAAAGCATCAGGAAGAAAACTGCATTAGGACCAGAAATGCAGAGTGGTTTCTCAGTTTCCAGCTGCTGGGGATGCATGGGACGCAAAATGGATCAGGAAGGAGAGAAGCTGATGGCTGTAGTGATGCTTAGGAAAGGAGGATCTCATAGCTAGGGCACCCAAGGAGCAAATGCTTTCCTTTGCACTCATCCTAAGGGATGCTCTGTGCATTCCCTCAGTATGTAGGAGCAAGTAAAGCCCTAAAAGAGAAAACAAGGGGACTGGGGCGGAGCAAGGTAGAACATGGTGGCAAAGGGGCCAATGTGTCTGGCTGTGAGCACGAGAGGACATGCAGTGGGTGATGCTGCATCCCACCAAGGTGTCCCATACTTGTGCCCAGGCCCTGGCAAGCTCTCCCCACTGACCTGCCCCTCTGCAGTGTCTATCTCTCTGTGCAGCACAGATCACCCCTCCAGCCTGCTCACTCCCTGAGCCCCAGCATATGAGGACCAGCAGATTTGGCCACTGAGATTAATTTGGGGTAGACTGTTTCAAGCCCCCACAGCATGGTCTCTGTCCAACAGATTCCCTTGGATCTTGGTGCAGACAGGCCAGTGTGTAGACACAGGGACCATCCAGTCCACTTCTGTCCTCCTCCCACCAGGACCTGCATAACACTCAAAACCCATCCACCTACTCAATGGGCAAAACCACAAACTCCTTTCTCTGAAAATAAAGTCACCTACAGCTGAGCTCCCAAAGGCATGCTCCTACAGAGAGATTTGGAGCAGATCCCCTGCCTCCCACTGCCTTGTGCCACGTGGTACAATTTGCAGCTTATACCAAGCACATGATATTGTTAAACACCAAGATGTGGCTTTATACAAATATTTCTGTGATGATGTGACTACTCTGCAAAGCATGGAGGCAAAAGGGAATGTGGAGGGGGCTGTGACATGTTTGGCATTCACTGCACAGCTCTACTTACCTGCCAGCAGCCCAGTGAGTGAAGCCCACCTCAAAGGGAGAAAACATTCTTGTGAACTCCTTGGGAGAAGGGGACATAGACGGATGCTGCAGCACAGCAGCATGCTGGCTGCCACATAATACCGCTTCTTGGACAGGCAGTGTGTTCCTTCTGACTCCCTAAAACTTTTGTCAGGAACTGCACAGCTTAGTATCGAGGTTTGGATACCGCTACACTTACCCCACACACCACTGCCGGGTCCCAACCAAGGCAGGCCTCGGCTTTCTGCAGGGCTGAAATCAGATCCAGAACCCAAAAGGGTGTTGGCAGTGCTGCTGGCAGTGCAGCTGTAACACCAGAGCTGTGCCCTGCAGAGGACAGCCACACTGCTCAGTGGGCTGGGCTTTTTAGGAAGGCAACGAATTAAATCCCAGCGCTGGCCATAGACAGATGCTTGCACCTCTCAGCTCTGTGTGCCTAAACTTCTATGGGGAATCAGACAGCTGAAGTTCCAACCCCTTCCTTTAGCTTAGACATGGTAGTAACAGCTCCACTGAGACAAAGCCAGGCCCAAAAATCTCCCCAGGGACCTACTGTGAACTACAGACCATAATCTGGAGCATATCTGTTGCTAAGCATATGCCTGCCTGCCCTGCCCACTGTTACAAAACATCTCATCTGAAAACTTGGATGCGCATATAACATAGCTTTTTTTGTATTTTAAAAGACATAGGAAATGCAGGAATGATTGAATAAAAAAATTACTTGTTACTGCCTAAAGATTTTAATACAGATAAGTGAAACAGGCTTCCTAGTAATAAGGACAATAGAAGCCTAGAAATCATGCCCTAGTTGAAGGCTACTGAGGACTGTGAATAAAACTTATTTCAGAGTTTCTGTCTAGGACTAGAACATAGAAACCTTACACTAAGTAAATTCTTGTAGCTACCTTTGAGGGATGTTTAATTCCTGACATTAATTTAGCTAATGCACCTTCGGATCTGAATGAAATTCACTATTACGGTAAGCCTTAAAAAAGTGCAGAAAGAGTAATGTAAGTATTTGTCATTATTTTTGATAGCTTATGATATATTCAGCACTCCAATCATTCTGCTCAGTACTATTATATTGATTGGTAAATGAATAGTTCAGTGAATATGTGGTTGGAAAATCTAATTTCTGAATTTGGTTTCTAAGCAATCATCTCTATCTGGTTTTTTTGGCATGTCCCTCTGCAATGGTCCAGGCACTGGACATATTCCAGTTGCAAACTGCTTTTCATTGACAGCTGTGCTGCTTTTTAAACAGTATTTTGTGGTTCCAGGATTTAATGTTCCCAACTGTGCTATGCAAAAGATGCTGCAGAGAACTGCAAATTCATTCCAAGCTAGGCTGGACTCAACTGCAAAAGGCGACATCTCCAACAAGTTTTAGTTGGCTTAAAAATAAGTCTCAGTCCTGTACTCTTCTGTCCTTGCAATTCGGGTCCAAATTCACTTACCTTTTCCCTTCCCAGCAGATCTAGCTGTAGCTGCACTGTAACGAGGAGACAGGCAAAGAAGGCATGTGGGTAAGTCCTGAATACAGGATGGGCAGCATCGAAGCTAGGAAAACTGCAAAAAACAGAGAGCAGTGGAGGCACACGCAAAGAAAACAAGGGAATAATTGACATAGCGGGTTCAGTAGATTGCAAAAGAGGAAAAAACAACCACCTGGTTATATGAATTCTGCTTAAAGTGTCTAACGTAGCCAACTGCTGTTCCAAGATGTGTTCTTGAAGTACACCTGGAGCTCACATGACAGGATGGTTTCACCAGAGATTTCTTGCAACACCAAGAAATGAGAAGCAAGCTCCAGAGTCAGTGTGGGAACATGTACGTCCCATGTGCACCTGAGCATGAGCCGCCTCCCAGGCAGACTCTGGTTGCACACTCCTTTCCTCTTCTCAGAAGAACACAAGTGCTGAAAAAGAAACTGAGGCAGTAGAGGGGAAATGTCCATGTCTTGGCACGGCACATCTGCAAGACCAAGAAAAACACTGTGAGAAGCACCGGTGCAGGGCCATGTTACTTCTGTACTGGCCCTCTGTCCCCGTGCCAGGAGACAGATGTGGATATTTTTCTGTCAACAGGCACTCACAAAGATCAGTTTATCAATCTGACCCATAATTAAAGAGATATCTAAGAAAAAGGTAACATCAATTTCTAGACATGAATGACCCATCTTCTCTAGCCCTGCAGAAAAAAGCCCAAGCAACTTGCTTTTGAGTTTGCACCAGGCATGCATAGGGCAGAGGTGCTGCCAAACACTGAAATTTTTAGAAGATGTATAGATGAGGCACTTAAAGCTAGTCTAGTGCTGGACTTGGACTTGCTGTGTTAACAGTTGGATTCAACAGACAGATCTTAAGGTCTTTTCCAACCTAAACTATCCTATGATTCTATGATGTTCGTGACAAACATCTTGGAAATGCCCATGCCATAAGCCAGTTGCTTCCCAAGACCTAGTCTTGCTCAAGTAATCCAAGGACAGTTTTGCAATTCATGTTAGTGAAGTCATTTGACACTGGGACCTTGTTTAGATAATGTCCTGTATTGAGGAAAAACTTCAGTAATTACAGATGAAACTATTAAAATTGTGCATATGTTCTTCTCTGAGCACAGTCCTCATGCTCTTAAGGTCTCTAATTGCTCCATTATTCAGAGATTTAAAGCATAGTTCTCAAAGTTCAAGCAGATGTTATAAACAGCAGTAACTAAATAAATTTTGTTGCTATGATTTCAAAACAAAACTAAGAGGAGTTTCAGAAATGTCAGAATTACAGTCAATGTTATGACACTGACATATGGAAAGCTGTGCATTTTTACTTCTATGTTATCACAGGTTCACGGGGCAGATATCACAAAAGTTCAAGAAAACCGTGTCCTTCAGTGCTCCTTCTAGACCTCTTTCCAGTGTTCCAGTTCAGAAAGAAACTGATTTTTTTATGCTAGAAAAATGCAAAAATTGCCTCTAAACAATGGCATCATCTGAATACTTTCAGACTGCCAAACTTCATTGTACCAAACACATTCAAAGGCATGAAGAAAATTAGATTTTCGTAAAACCTTGGTGCTGCATTTAGTCACAAGCAAGGAAATCCCTGTAAGGAACTGAAAATCCATTCTGTATTTAGCATCAGCTTAATAGGATAATGTGGCTAAAATTTACTATTCTTCAGATTGATGGAGTTTTGCATTGTTTCACTGAAAAGGCCAGGCTTCTTTAAGTAGTCTGATCTTGCTACTTTTGGAAATAAGCTGTTTTAAGGTCAAGGAGAACAACTTCCACTTTCTTCTTTTGGTAGTTCATTGTCTTATGCAAGTCTAATAATGCTCGGAGGCGGCCAACACAAAATTGTCTGCTTTCTCTGTTTTAAAAAGTTGCCCGTACCATTATGCAAAACAAAGAGTTGTTAAGCTACAGCCATCTTTTACAGCTTCAGTGTTTCCCGGGGACTATCTTCTTCTGCGCAGTACAATTCATGTTTACAATCCTATAAGGATCATAGAATTACTAAGTTTGGAAAAGACGTCTAAGATCATTGAGTCCAACCAGTAACCCAGCACAGCCTTGTTCACCATATCCCCCAGTGTCATATCCACCTCTTTTAAATACCTCCAGGGATGGTGATCCCACCACTTCCCTGGGAATTCATTTCCAATTCCAACTTAAAATAGTACTCTCTGACTTGCTCTGGTATCTTATCTCAAAATCCCATTTGAGAAGAAAACTGAGAGCTTCATGTGATAACAAAATGCAGCAATGCTCCAACCAGATGCAGAACATGAAAGGAATGCATCTTAAAAGTTTCAGAATAGCCTTGTTGTGCCCCGGGTTTAAACTGATCTCCAGTCTTCCACCTGCAAATAATACAGGAGATGTTAAATGAAATGCATAACATTTTTGTGCCAAATTTTCAAAAAGTGTCCACCTCCAACTTCTTTTTTTTTAAATATGCTAGAATATTGCCATCTGCAAATGTGAAGCTGTGAAAGCATGAATTTGAAATCTGTCAGCTGTTCATCAACATGCTGGTAATAAAAAAATGCAAGTGACAGAAGGTTGGGTTTTGGAGAGCAGGTTGCGGAGGGCGGGGGAATCGTGCGTATTTTGCCAGAAGGCGATGAGGAGCTGCACCTAGACCAAACTCGGGATGCTTCTGCAGGCTGTGCTGCAGAGCCAGGAGCTCTGCACCACTCACGCCTGGCTGGAGAGCATCCCAGCCTTCCCATGGAGACAGCATGTGACAGATCCCTGTCTCTGGGGCTAGAAACCAGACACCTCTGCAATTTCAACATGTCCCAGAGATACTCACTAAAGTAGGAGAGAAATGCTCATAATGGCACACCAGCAAGGTACCCAACACCCAGCACTAACAGCTCAGTATTTCCTCTCCAGCCAACTCCTGACTTTTAAAACCCACCATTTTAAAAATAACTTTTCTCTTGGGAAATTAAATAAATAAAATTTATTTCCAAGAGTAAAATACTGTATTATAAAATATTAATAATTCTAATAAATTTGACCTGATAGAAACCTTTCTGCTTTTTTCTAATTTCTTCTCACTCAGTTAGTATTCAAGGGCTCTATTATGGAATTGTTCAAGCCATTGCTTGTAATACAGCATATTAATAAATTAATTTTCTCATTCTAACAGCAGTTTTCCATTCAAATTTCCTTTATCTGACTTCTGCATGATTTTTTTCAAATTATAAAATGCTCTCTTTCATATAGTTAATCCATTCATGACTTTTAAAATTCATATTTCACATAACTATGCTGGCAAGTGGGCTCATGTTAGATTGACCCCTTCCCCCTATAGTTTTCAGTTACCCATCTGAACAGATTCTTTAAATTTCCTTCTCTTTTAGCAGCTTTAATTTAATCCAGACCTTTTGTAAGAAAACTTTTGTGAATAATTTTTTCATGCATGAGAAAGCCCCCTGATTATATAGGATTATACTAATTATCATTAGCTGCATGCTTCTTAGCAATTTAGTTTGCAGTACACACCTATAAAAACTCATAATGCAATGTCTCAAAATTTGCTGGAACAACATTTTCTCAGTGTTGAATAAAGCCTCATAAGAACAATAACTGCCTTCAAAGTCCAAACACCCCATAATCTGCTCATCTCCACAAACGTCACAGCTTTTGATCTCCACACAAACCCTGCTGTTTTATTAGTTCATCTTTCAAAAGGATGCTCATCTCTCACATCTTGACTTCATAATTTTAAAAGGCAATTGAGTAACAGCTTCTCCTAAATTGTCTTAGCAGATGCATTGCTTTTAAATTCACGGCTTGTTTTCTAGTTTTGACTTCTAAACCTTAAGTAATACTTATGACAATTAAATAGATTTTTTGGTGCCTAAGTCAAGCCCAGAGATGGCCACAAGCACCCTTGGTGGGTATTTGATCCCCAGAATACCCACACAGCATCTTCCTGCTTGCACAAAAACTCCTTTCTCCTGGTTCAATTTTGCATCTGAACATTGCATCTACTTTCGTTTAAAAGATGGCCAAAATAGGAAGTGAATGAGACTGTGCAGCCCAGTCTCTACATTGTATCTGAGACATTGGAACTGCAGTACCCTGAAGAGTGAGGTGTAGGTTCAAAGCCTTCCTCAGCCTGAGAAAGTTTAACCTTGGTGTCCCACTTCTCATAGAAATGCCCTTTCACCCCTTCCTGAGCCCATAACCAGATGAGGAGCAGGAGAGGGCTGGTAGTTAAGCCACCTTTTTCCTCTTAGAATAGCCAGAGTTGGGTTGTAGTTTCAAAACACATGAATAGTTACCAGACTCACCATCAGCTTGTTGTCCAGGTGTGTTTCAAACGAAATCATCTAAACATGAGCTTGGCTCTCTAGCAGAAAAGTAATACTGAGTCCAGGATATTCTGGACTCAAAGTCCTGTGTTGGTGGAGATCCATCCAGAGACAGTAGAAGATGTCAGACACCATCTGGCCATCAGTGTTTTCTACAGTCTTGACCAACAAAATGCACCCCCTTGTCTGCATCCCATATGGGAATCATCATTGTCCCTGTGTAGAACTGAGGAAAACCAGACACCTCTCTAGGTGCTTGGGGCAGACAGCACCCTGGGTGACTGGAGCTGGCTGTGACCCTTGTGCTGGCTGACTAGGACACCCCTTCTTCCCTTGGGCACTGCTCACAATCACAGTACAGGCAACTTTTAACCCCTGGGCAAACAGCACAGTGAGCTTTTCTATTGCTATAACACATTTTCTGAAACTGAACACCTGTTTTCTGATCTTGTGTTCTGGAACCTTTCTTACATCACAGCACATATGACAAAATACTGCGTTACAGCCTCTCAGACCATGGGTAAAACTGTACTAGCTACCTTGCTGCTCTCAGACAGTCTGCTTGTGTATTTGGGGATTTCTGGTTGCCACAAACACGGTATATTAGAAATTTTAAGCAACCATTTATCACCTCTTGTTTAGGTTGACCTCTCACCAGGATGCAACAAAACTCCCACTGGACTTAAAATACTCAGCCTGATTGAAACTTGCACATGAAGCGTAGGGCCATTTACAAGCTGATAAATTTTCAATTGTTGCAGAAGCCAGCTCATGCTAGCTTTTGAATTAGCTCCTCATGCATTCCTGGAGGCTGGTTTGAGAACTAGGATGGCCAGTAGCAGGCAGGGGACCGATACAACTAAAGAAAGCTCATGAGCCGGTTCAGAAGATATGCTCCAAGTTCCTCCCCAGGTCTTTTGCCTTTTATTCTCCAATTCAGGTATTACATTTCCACTGGTTTCCACCAGGATTGTGCATGCACCTTGACATGTTCACATAAGTTCCACGATACAGAGTTTCACAACTGGGACGGGTCCCTACAATCAGGACACCAGGGTGACAAAACAGATTCCGGAGAATTTTCCACTGAGTAGGATGGAGAGAATATAATTAACACATCGTAGCACTACAATGTCTCATAAACATAGAATAGACTCTATCCATTTACCACAAAAATCACAGAAAGTAACTTATCAAAGAATATATATTTTATGTAAAATATACATTTGTAGAATATAATTTTAATACAATTTTTATACTTAGTAATGTTGGGTTTGCAACACTTTGAATTAAAAAAAAAAAAAAAAACCACAAAATATTCTCGCTGCCAGAATTTTATTTCTGATAATACTTATAGTTTGAGGTAACAATGAAAGGAGGCTGTGTGCTGTGAACAAAGTCAGTGATGTTTGTCTGCAGTCACATTTTTGTTATTAAAGTGAAAAGTGAACTTAGGACTTGGCATGTACACTAGAATTCATAACAATTTAGGTCATGGCAAACTGAGAAAGCAAGGACTTATGCAAACCTACTCTGTTCAAATTTGTGACTGTTGCAATATATGCCATTAGTATGACAGAAGTCAAGACAGATGTAGTTTACATCACTATCATTATTAAGCATGTGTCTTTGTACGATCCACAGCACAGCTTACTGCAGGAACCAGGAATAATAAACACAGGGGTGTGGGTCTTTGCATGGAGCCTTAGCAATGATGACATGAATTCAGCTTTCCTTGATATAGATAAAAACTGATATTCCATGCACACATGTTTTATTTACACTGACTCATCGACAGTGACTAGTCACCCCTTCCTCTGGCAGCAGTAACTACGAGCGGTCTTTCATCTTCTCTAACAAGCTCTACTTCGCACGCAAAGTCTCAGTGACCTCCTCAAGGTGTGAGTCGTTTATCAGGGTCCATTCAGCAGCAGCAGTCTCTTTCCAGTACAGTCCTTGGTATGGCTAAATTCCATTGTCCCTTTTTCAGCAGTCAAAAATCCATGATAAATTCTGTACAACACTGTAGTTAATATAACAGCAGCACCAGATATTATATTAATTCATTTGCTAAAAGCTGTTTACAATTATCTCTCTATTGACAATATTTTACCAAAACTAAATCAATGTACATCTCTAAATATCAGAAATGTATACTTTGATAAATACATTATTGTACAAGAATTCTGACATGCAGGTCATGCTATTGGGCTTGGCTATATACAGAAAAACATGTTACACCGTCAACGATAAATTGAATTTCTTTTCCTAACAAAAAAATAAAACATGACAGTCAGGTATTATTCAACAATTTCAAGGATCACTTAAGATTTCAGTCATTATGGTCTTCCCTGTGTAGTTCTAAAACTCTACAGTTTAAGGGCCATTTTTCCTCACCAGCCCAGAACCTCAAATTTGCCATTGCATTTGTCCTGTTGCATAAACAGAGGTTAATACTGAATGAAAAAGCCACTAGAGGAGATACAGTTTCAAAATTGTAATGAATGATGGTTGCTAGAAGGAAGATTGATGCAATAGGCAACTGGTCAGTGCTGAAAAGCTGCTCAAAAAATCTTAGGAGTGCACACGAGTTAGTCTAGATGATAATAACTGCACTTGAAAAATATGTATATTTCTATCTATACACAGATGTACAGTCCATATGAAAAAAAGAGAAAAGGAGGAAAAGTGTTCTTAATTCAACTTAAAAGAGGGGGGCATTTTAACATTATCTCTGTGCTTTATGGAGACAGATGGAGAATACAAGGAGACAGGTTGCAAAACAGACAGACAAACAACATATAAGACAAAGCACCTCAAAAAGCATTGACTGAAAAAATTTTTGAAGCCCATGAGCCAGAGGTATGAGGCTGGTCAAAAACCTGACTTGAGAACTACTATCCTCTTACAATGGTAAAAAAAAAAGCCCCCAGTAATTGTTTCAATTTTACTTGGTACTCAGCTTCTGAAAATGTTGAAGAACCCTGGAGGAGTAGAGAAAATACTACAGTACCAAGCAGCACTTGCTACCTTAAAATTGCAAGTCTGGATGGCGTTTACCTTTCTTGTATGTTTTGTGCCTTCCCCAAGCCATTAAGAAAGAGATCTGGCTTCTGCTTGCGTGTAACCAGTAATGACAACCTCTTTGCAGTTATCTGTGTGCAAACAACCGGAGACATTCAGAACTCTGATACAGCAATCCAGTACCGAAATAAGTTAATCACAAAATAAAGTCGTTTATAAACAAGTAGATACTTAAAAAATAAAGGAAAAGGTTAAACAAAGAAAAACAATCCCACATGCAGACCAGTTTATCAGTGCTTTCATTTCAGCAGGATGGTAACAATGTGAGAACACACATCCAGAGGCCTCTGTGGTCTCCATGATCGGCAACACTGCTTGTCAGGTGATGGAGACAGGATGGTCCATGCAAATGAGCAGACCCTTCAGAGCAGACATCTTCAGAATGGATTAGAGTCACAAGAAATGAAGGTTCAATGGAGTGACTGATAATTACTTGGAAGCACATTATTTTAAGTAAATTTCCCTGAAAATATGTTTATTTATTGAATATACTGGACAACAGCATCCACTAACTGTCCTTTTATTGCCACAGGAAAGTAGGACAATATAGTAGATAAAAAGAGAAATGCTACCATAAGTGATCTTTAAAAGCCAAGATAAAAATCTTCAGCTACCCAAGTGGCTTTTCTTTCTACTGACAGTTGTATCATGCAGGAGTTAGACCGTATTTGTGGAACCTATGCTTAATGCTACATTTATTTCCAATATGTGGTAAACAGTATTTAACACTGTGTAGCCGATTGATGCCATCTGGTTTACAAGATGGAAGGAATGGGAGACCGAGAGCGCCTTAGAGGACAAGGTGAGCTGTAGGGTGATGTTACTGGAGACAGTCGCAGAGCATTGCCTGTCAAGCCAGCTATGTTGTTTAAGCTTCGAGATTTTTCATAGCCTTGTATGAGAAAATGCACAGACATCAGTTGAATTCAGCCAAAAAATAGACAGACAAAAAGTACAGTGTAATGTAATCCAAGGAGCTATCAGGGACTCAGAGGGAATCTGCCTGCAAAAGAACTCAGTGCTGAGACACATTACTACCAAATGATATCAATAAATAAAATTATGTACAAATTAATGCATCTACTTTTTCCTCAAAAAATTAAACAGATCACCACACAAGAGGTCTGATCTGCTCTTCCACATCCCATCTTGCACTTAGTATCACACTGTGGGCTTCAGCAGGGTTGCACAGAGAGCAAGATAAAGGATCCCATCAGGGTGACTGAGCTATCTGGCTAAGCATAATCAAAAACCCGTTAAGAAAGACTACAGAAACTGTGAGAATTACATAATCTCTGCTAAATTCAATTCCTAATAAAGTACATTTTGTTTTCTTTAAAATAAATAAACCAGAAACCAGATAAATTTTATACAGTATGTGTAAATCAGTTTTGCAGAGGACTGAATGATAATATAAGAAGCTTTATCTTCAAAAATATTAACCCTTAGGCTTTGCTTCTAATTTTAAAGTCTAGTAAGACAACTGAGTCTGACATATATGTAAATGCCTCCTGAATGGCCAACTTAAAACATTGAATTTGTGCTTCTTTTCCAGATGATTTGAACAAAATCAACGGTATTAATCCATATAAGCAAGGAGTAAATAATTAATAATTAAATGAGGCAACCACATAATGCTTCACAATTTGAAGGGAACATTGCACTTGCAGACATTTCTGTTCACATACTCTGTGAGCTCTAGCTACCTACTTTTTGCTACAGTTAATTGTTTTCAGTTTGTAGAGGCTATGCTGTAAACCAAAGAAAAAACATTGCTATTCACTGCATCAATAGCTTCCTATTCAAGTATTTTCAGCAGCTGCTGAATAACCTCATTTGTTAAGAAAAGGATCTGCTCATTGGCCTGAAGATATCAGCAAGGAAACACAACAAACATTAAGCCAGGGAGGACCCTGCTCCTGAAGCACGCGGGTACATGCTTCAGCGCAAGCATGAGAAGTCTCCCTGATATTTCAGTGGCACTACTTATTTCCTTGAAGACAAATACACATTTAAGCATTTGTCAGGTTAAGATGTTCAGGTCTAAATTGCTTACAGGGAAATAATGAGACTTTTTCCCACAGAAACTTTAAAATACCAGTGACAATAAAGCTAAACACCACATGGAATGTCAGCAAACTTTTTTCTTTTTTCTGATAGAAATGGTTACTGGCTCAACTTCCAGATCTCTAGGTAACAGACAGTTAATAGCATCTTTAGGAAAAATCATATCTTAGGCTCTCCCCTTACAACAATCAACATATTTCTTACCTACTGAGACCTGCATACTGTAAATATAGACTTAAAGCATAGATATAACCTCATGTCTGCTAAAACATTGTGCAATGTTCTCTCCAGATGGCAAGGGCAAGCTAGACTGTGATACTACACAGAATTCTGAAATATTTCTGAAACAGCCTCCAGTTTCTGAGTTTCTATCAGTATTTACACAGACTAGAAAGAATTATGTTTGAGAAGGGAATTAAAGAGGAGCACAATGTTAATGTATATATTTAACCTCTCCGTAAAAATAAAGCTTAGTAAAAAATCAAAATAATCAAGCAGGTCTTTTACATAGAAACTAGGAAAGTAGTTTTTAAGATTATTTTCTTGCTACCCTTCTAATTATAAAAGGAAAGAACTGATAGAGGAAGATGGTAAAGATAGAATAAATAAAGTAGAAACTCCTAAAATATGAAAACCAGAAACACAAGATGAATAGTGAGAGACGCATGATCCAAAATCATTACTTTTCAGGTATTTTAGTAGATCAGCTCTGAATCAGTATCATCTTGTAGACAGAGATGCAACAAAGCTCAGAATAAATTATAATTGAAGACAACCAAGAATCAACCAAGGAACAAACCAAACCAGAAAGAAAGAAAGAAAGAAAGAAAGAAACAAAGAAAATGTAAAAGTAGTAGACTTTTAGAAGTCTACTACAGTAGACTTGATGTGTAGATGACATTCAAGCATTCAAACCCATTTGTATATTACTTGAAGATATTTTTTGCTTATGGGCTAACTTCCTTACTCTGTATAAAATACACTCCAAAGTCAGTGGCTAAAACATTTCAGCCTCAACTAAGATTATCATCAGAGCCAGACAAAGAGCACATTTCTCATCAAAAAAATGTCCATTCTGAACTAAAACCCCAGTTTTCTAGTAAAAAATTACAAAACCATTTTCTTTTCAATTTAGATTTACAAATTAAAATGTTCCAGGATAAAATAGGTTTTACTGTTATATAAATATGTCTTTAGTAGCTGATGGGTAGCTTCTTTTATTATTTCTGATCTGCTCTAGGCATGATTACTGCCATAACTTGCTGAATGAAGTCAAAAACCTGATCGTGCAAAATGCCATGGCAATCTACCTTACCCAGGTGTTCTTGACCTCCTCAAAGACTCTTACCATTAGACATATTTTAAATAATCCTAGTTGTTGAGAAGAGAGTGAAATATATGCTCAGTGGAAAATGTAGTAAATCTATGCAAAAACATGCTTGCAATGATTTTTCATTTAAGCTAAACATTATATATAGGAGTACGTAAAATGCCCCAGCACAGAGAGTCATACTCTTTGCAAACACCATGCACATGGAACTGGTTGCCTATCTGCCTTCACAGGTTTAACCTACTGCACTCATGCTTTGAAGTGTAAAAAGAGCATTTGCAGAACAACCCAAAAGAATTCCTTTAGATATACAGATGGCTGGGACAGCTAGGTTTGCTATAACACCAAGCAAGTTGGAAAAAAAGAACCAAAAAACCAAAAATCTGCCAGAATGATACAATGTCAGAAGAATATAATTTGCCAAGAAACAAAAGCAGTTCCTGTCTAAGGAAACGGGAAGGCTACCACTGGCACGCTGATCTTAGGGCCATGTCCTGATGTTAGGTTTGCAGCCACAGCCAGATGTGGCCTGCCGGGGTAGAAACCATCAGTCATGTGGAAGACACAAGTACAAAACAGTTTTGCAAAACTCCACCTGGGCACTCCCACCCTACTGAGCAGCAAGTAATAATACTGGAAGAGGCTAAATAACTAGACAGGCATTTTTAACACCTTGCAAGGTCAAGCATTGTTTTACTACACAGCTGAATTACGGCTGGGGTAGACAGTCATATTTTAGTATCAGTGGTGTATTGCCAAGAAAAAAAAAACATTTTTTGGCATTATAAGGTCAAAATTTTATTTGAAAAACATCTAAATAGCAACTCAGGATATGCTTTTTTTGTTTTCAGAACAAAAATCTTGCTTACTTCTGACATGTCAACCTTTAAAGTGTATTCAGCTGTAAATTTTATTAAATTATTAAGAACAGACCACATGATTAATTTGTCTTTTAGAATGACAAGATATATTGAGTGATGAGTGGTTGAATGAGCAAGGTCTGAATTGCAGGCTTTTCTGTTAGAGATTACAGACAAATGAAGACACAAGTGAAATGAGGGTCCAACATCAAGCACATTTTTTGAAGACTAAAGGGGATGAGTATATCTAAAAGGAAAATAATTACTAGGAGTAAAGAAAAAAAGATACATTATGAGTACAGTCTTTCCTCTTAGAGCATTGTGCACATCATCTTACTCTAAGATTGTTTTTCACAAGAACATTGCTGAGCAACCTTTTATGATCTAATGAAAGAAGTCCATACCTTTCCTGATCCCTCCATCAGTAGCACACGTGTAATCACCTGTTGTCAGTAGGAAACATGTTCCCCCTCTTCTGTTTTTGTCTCTTGTACTAGAACGTCTGATGGGAGGGAGCCTTTCACCAGGTGAGAGTGGCTGCTCACTTCCTGCACTGTCTTCACCTGATAACACTGGTTAAAGCACCATGCCCATTTACAGACAATAATGAATGAGGAAATGAGACATCACAAAGAGCTTACGCCGAATGCCAGATATTCCCATCACTCAAGAAGTAGTTATAAAGTAAATCATTAGAAGAAAACAAGATTGTAATTCATCATTAATCAGTACAAAATGGCAAAAGATATACGTTTTGTTCAAGAACAAATGATCTTTTGACTTTCCTGTTCTTCTTCTAAAATTTGTATAAAATGAGATTAAACTAACATGAGCTAAGAAATAATCAAACCAAGGCTCAGCTAGTCAGCTACTCTGGACTGTAACTTGTCAGAATACAGTCAGCCTTGGATATTTCAAACACTTATTTACTATTTTGGCTATCGTTTCTGCTAAACAAGAGGTCATGTCAGGCATTTTTGTTTAGAATATATTGTTTAATGTTTTAGAGATAAACCCTCACCCAGAGGGGCTATATTTTCAACATTTGGCACTATACACTGTTTAATAATACACTTAGCTTTCAATTGCATATTTATTACACTTCCACTGCTTGCCATCATAAGTACCCGACATTAAATGCTGTCTTGGTCTCTGTACTTTATTTTGTCAAATGGCAAAACTTGTACCTCTCCTGATTTGTCACTCCCAAAGGACTCTCTTTTAAAATTATCTACCGTTTCAAATTCAGGCCAGACTTCAAGGAAAAAATCTCTTCGCAGTACAGCACATAACTTCAGCTTTACCTTTGCATTTAAACCTGAGCATGGGGTTTTTTTCTGAACTGGAGTGCAAAGGGCAGAATTCAGCCTTGAAGTCTTGCACATAATTCATAGTGACTCTAATAACATTCTCTACCAGAAATAAAGCTACAGTGCATGATGTGAATGGTGGAACTACTGAAAAGAAAGACAACACTTTAAAATGGCTCCTTCTTTGCATGTCTGCTTTCTCTCTAACTTCAAGGATTTTAATCCCTTGTAAATAAAGCTGTAGACACAATAAATAGTGTCTCTTAGTGAGAGACATAGTGATCACACTGAGCCTTCTCAATTCAGAATACCTTTGGTAGGACCTGATGGCATGAAAAAGCTGTTACCTTTAACACTTTAAAGATGTCATCTCAAAGTGGGTATCAGTCAAAACACTGAAAAACTAACTATATTTTACTGTCAGACTGAGACTTTTCAAGCGTTTCCAGCCTTTTAAATATATTTAGGATGTTCAAAAAACTGTGTTAACTTTGTGAACAGTAATTTGGAGAGTGAAACCCAGCTTCTTTGAATGTAAATGCTATACAGTAACAGAGCAACAGAGCGAAGAAGGATATTGTTCAGAGACTGATTTTCCAGACTCTTCTTTTTAAAGACTATATTTCAATTTCTGAATTACACCAGTCATGAGTGGTTTTGCTCTTATTATTCTTTAGCAGCTTTACAACTGGAGTCTCATGACTGGTATGTGAGCTTTTTAAACAGATTGTGTTTGGCTTAAGAATAAATACACTTAAGAAACAACAACAAAAAGTTCTTGCTGCTAAACTATTTAATTATACTGAGAAGTAAAATTTACTCTTTAATTGCAACAGATTTGGAGTATGGAGCAGTGGCTTGGAGGGACTGAGGCTGTCATTTGATATGCAATTTCACTGAGTAAAGCACAAAATACTCCTTATTCATCATTTGGAACTCTAGCAAATAAGGTAATAGAAATCACAAAAATCAACTGTAATAGCGATGATGGTGCTAAGGGCTGTCATTTTCTTTTTTCTTGACAAGATTTACATCAGCTATGCTAGTATAATTTAATGAATAGTAGATATCATGCAATGTCTCATCTAACACAGATGAAGGAGACTCTTTTAGCCAGGGAAGCAGAATGCCAAATGGAAAGAAAACTAGAAAGAAAATTTCTTCCTATTTCCTTTGAGTGCTGGGCTTTGGATGTAAAGCACCTGCTCCTTTTAAATGACTGCTTCTTTGTAGGATCTTGCTTAACAGGCCACGATGTGGCACAGGCAAAGCTGACACAAGAGACAGACACTGAGGCAAAACACCATGGAGTCCAACAGGGTGGGACACGGTGGCTGCTCAAATAGTCACAGTCATGCAGAAAAACAAGAAACATCCATACAACGCAACAAACAACAGGCAAAAGAAAAGGTTGATATCATCAGCAGGAAAGCATTCTCAACAGAGCAAGCAAAACTGTATAGACCAGCTACATAGAGGTTTGGGAACATCACTATACCTATTTTGTCCTCTATGAGACTGACACACGCAAATGTTGGAGGGGAGAAGGGTGGGAGCTACATCTTCTCCTGGCAGAAAGACTGGCTGCTTTCTGACCCCTACCAAACATACTGGTCTATAAAGTGTTTTCAGAGGACATGCATTTCCAGTGGGATCCTACCTGATGATCTGTTGTGTTCCATCAGCTGGTTGTCCTTGCCCAGGCAGATGTCACCCTGTGTGCTATTGCAGGCCATGTTCAAGTCTGTCTTGCAGAAGGTGGGTGAGCTGGCTTGAGGAGCAGGAGGGATGTGCTTCTTTCGTTTCCTTGGCAGTTTCTGCTTTGCCATGGCCAGGGAGTAGTACATCCCAAAATTGTTAACTATCACGGGCACGGGCATGGCTATGGTGAGCACTCCCGCCAGTGCACACAGGGCTCCCACCAGCATGCCTGACCAAGTCCGTGGATACATATCCCCATATCCCAGGGTGGTCATGGTGACTACAGCCCACCAGAAGCCGATAGGGATGTTTTTGAACTGCGTGTGTTCACTCGCTGACGGGTCATTAGGCTGGGCTCCCACACGCTCTGCGTAGTAGATCATAGTGGCAAATATCAAAACACCGAGTGCCAGGAATATTATCAGCAGCAGAAATTCATTGGTGCTGGCTCGCAGAGTGTGGCCCAGCACCCTGAGGCCCACAAAGTGCCGGGTGAGCTTGAAAATCCGGAGGATCCTGACGAACCTTACCACCCTGAGGAAACCAAGCACGTCCTTAGCAGCTTTGGAGGAGAGCCCACTCAGGCCCACTTCTAGGTAAAAGGGTAGGATGGCCACAAAGTCAATGATATTCAAGAGGTTTTTGATGAATTCAAGTTTGTTGGGAGAAAAAATAACACGTACTAAAAATTCAAATGTAAACCATACCACGCAGACTCCTTCCACGTATGTCAGTGCAGGATCTGTCTCAATCTCATACTGTAACACAGCTTCTGTCCCGTTGATGACCTGCTCAGTTTTGTTTATAATAGTATTGAAAGCCTCGTGTGTTTCCAGGCAGAAGGTTGTGATTGAAACTAAGATGAAGAATAAAGAGGCAAAAGCGATGAACTGAAACACAAAGAGATAAAAGAGACATCAGAACCACACAGGCCTTCACATTAATACAAATAATGTCTGCGTTCACAGTAAAACTTTCAGGCATTCTTCCCCAAATGGCTGACAAATTCACACGCATAAAAATTTCCATCTAGGCCAGAGGAGAGCAGCAGACAGCTCTCACACGCAGGTTAGGAGTCCAGAAGCAAGAAAAGTTTTAGCAATGGATGGCATGACAAAATGCAACTCATTAGAGAAGTGGCAACAAATTCTTTAGTCTGTACTAAATTGTCTGAATTTGATTCAGTTGTCAAGGTTCCTTGCAAGCAGTCCCTGTACACACCAATCACAGCAATACTTAAAGATGTCCAGCTCTCACACAGTGGAAAATGTGGGCTGAGCCTAACGGTCTTGAGATTATGGTCAGAATTCACACCTGTCTTGAAGAGCACCTCAGAGGGATCTAGGAGCAGATCCAAACTTTGGGTTTCCCTTAGATTTTCAATGATTTACAAATACAGGATATTTACTGATAGAAAATGCCTTCTGTATTACAGGTAGAGTTGGTTGCATAGCCTATTATGTTTGTAGTCATCCATCACTGATTCTCTTGGGCAGCACTAAAAGTAAACCTTGCAAAACCTCACACACTGTGGTGGCAGGGCTTTGCCACAGTCTTAGGATCCACAATTCTGCTAACCAGGTTACAAATTCAGGGCAATCCAAACAAAAAGAGAAATACAAATTCAGTTCTAGTAGAGGCACGTGAATTGATAAAATACAGGTAAATAACGTGGAAACAGCCATCACAGAAGATTTTTTAGGACTTAAAAAGCATGTACTGCCTGATCTTCAACTCAGTCATCACAGTCAAGCATTGAATAACAGAGAACACCCAGGACAGGATCTCAAAAATTAACACTGAGGCAAACAGCTAGAGCAGGAGATAGATTTTCTTACACTGAGGAATATACACCAAATGAAAAGGTGTTTTGAGGTCACTTGTTCTTTTGCTACAATGTTTAACTTCTCTTCAATGACATTACAGCCATATTAGCTAGCACTCAAACAGCAGTGGTGTAGTACCTAAATAACAATATTTTTTATTTTGAATTTACATCTTAACAAACATTTTATAGCCAATATTATGCTGGGGAAAAAAAGCCTTCTGGAGACATGAAGATTTTTGAAAGTGTTAGGGGCTTAAGGAGGTAAAAAGATGCCTAAACAGGTTAAAAATATCTAGTATCTAGTTACCACTGAAACCACGAATGTCATTGGAAAAAATCTAGTTGCAAGGAAGACAAAATAACAGCCATAAGCAAGAATGCTTCTGTTCTGCCACTTTAATCCAGGGTACAGCATTGTGGCAAAACTGATTTTGTGTACTTAGGATATCAATCACTGCATTTAGCATTACCATTCAGATTTAGTGTTATGTGCCACAGGAACTCATTTGGGCTCACACAATACTGAATGTTTGTATTTTTCTAATACAGAACACTGGTTAGACAACAAAATATTGTCTCTACAACCTGTAAAGATAATTCCTTTTATTCTGGAAAGCTTAAATTTGCAGTGCAGGTCTGGCAAATTTATTACATTCAGATTCATGAGATTGATCTATGAAAAATCCCGTATAACTACCTATATCAGATATTTGCAGGTTATTTGTAGCTTCCTTTCCTCAGTCAAGGAAAAAAAGTTATTACACCATGCCGTACAATTGAAAACACTCTAAATCTGTTACCTTTCAAAAAGTACTGACTCAGAGACTGAACTGAACACTTATCATCCAGTCTGGACTTCTAGCCACAAGCTAAGCAAACAATCTCACACTGTCTGATTTTTACTGAACGGGCTTTTCTGCCCTTGCCTTAACTAAAAAATTGCTGCATGTTCATAGCTCACAGCACCTGACACCAACATACACAAAAGAGCCTCAATCTTGTGTGAGACAACTAGAGTCAGCAAATACAACCAGATTTATACAACCTAAGTGAATTAATCTCAGCAGATCTTCGCAAAATTTCTCCACAAGAGGGATAGAGAATTTATCAGACTCTAAGCCACTGGTGGGCTAAGAATGACCCTTGGATGTCTCCTAGACCATCCTCCAGAATCCTTCTACACAGTCAAGGATGGAAAAAGCAAATAAATCTTTGGAGGCTGAGTCACAGAAGCTAAGTCAGCAGCATAGTTTGTTATTTGGGAGGGCACTTTTGACAGATAAAATATTGGGCCACCTCTTCAACAGTAACGCTGGTAATTTCAGACAACTGTGATTTTTTTTTTTTGTCTGAAAATAAAAGAAAACTACAGTCAGCCTAACTAAAGTAAGATTTACAAACAACTAAATAATTTACCAATAACTCAGATATAATAAAGATCACATGTGCATTCAACAGTGCAGTGAACCTAACAGTATGTAAATAATTGCCACTCTTTTCTGGAGTGTATTTCTGAGTCTATTCAGGTTCAGAACCTTTCTAAAAAATGCCAAATACCAAGAGAGTAACTACAGGTAGAACTGCCTGACAAGCTATTTATTACTGTTTTGCTTAACATTGATACTGCATTGACATTGCACTTGGCAAGGCAGATTGAAATTTTTAGCTGTGCACCTACATTCAGTTTTATTATCCCTAAAGGAAAAAGACATTCAGTCATGTCCAAAATCTATCCTAAAGACAGTCATCTTCCAGAGGTTAGAACAAAGACAAGAAAACACTGTCAGTCTGGTGACAGATTTCTTGGTAAGCCTGTAATAAGCATTCACAGAAATGTAAAACAATAAGATGTACACATTTTGCCGTGCATATGCATGGCATCACTGATTTTGAGCAAAGACACACATTCCTTTTATCTCTCATTGCATTTGGTTTTAAAGTGCCTGCTCCTTGGATCAGGGCAGAGCTTGCATAGCACCTAGCAAGATGAAGCCTCATACACAAGAGACCTATAATGGTATTGCAATAATCAGAGGATTCAGAGAACATGCAAGAAGCAAATGGAAAGACCAATGCAAGCAAGAACATTTTATCAAACAGTCAAACAAAAAATGCTTAGGTATTAACCTTACATTAACAAAGATGCTTCCTTACTATTATGTTACATAATTGTAGGAAATGTTTTGAAAAGTCTCTAGCACGTTTTCATACTCATCTCTAGCATATTTTTCATACCCATCTGTAATGATACAAACTAAATGAAGTCATGTGCTATCCTCATTTTATGCTTTCCTTCTCCTTCATCCTAATTCCAGCTTCTTCAAAATAATTAGCCTCTAAAAAAATATCCATTTTGGTCATGTGGGCAAGCAAGACATTTCAGAAAAAGACAGTACAGATTTGAACTCATAGATTCTCTGGTGGATGTGACCAACCAAGTTCTATTCCTCAGTCCTGCAATAGTTCCTCTGTCCACAATAACCAGGGTAGCACACACAACTTTTTGTTTGTTTCCTTTTTTCTTTTATGGAGCACAAAAATCTAAAAGGAATCAGCCTGATCATTATTTCAGAAAGGTTACAGCAAGAGACAATTTTCTGTTTGAATCATTAGCAACCTTTCACTGTGAGAAGTTCTGAAAACTTTAGTTTTGACTAGTTGCAAGACAAGTTCAGCCTTGGTAGAGAGCAAAACAGCTTATTCACCCCCTTTTCTAAACCAAAGATTGCAGCCCTAACACATTTTTGAGAGTCTTCAAAAAAAGCTGAAGAAAAAATTTCAAATAATATCCAAGTAATCACGATCTTTTCTCATGTCTTAAAAAGTGGGGGTTTTTAAAAATAATTGCTTCTTGTTTGCTTCAATGGATATGATAAAATTAACTTACTTCATTTAGATTTTCTTTTTTCCTCCTGAAGGAACCATTTTTCTAAGTGTCAGAATGGTTGTGGACAAACTCTGGGGCCACTGCTTTTGAAATTGAAATTAACACAAATTGAATTAATAAAAAGTTCAGTCCATTTTTGCCAGAAGAGAGCAGTTAACAGTTACAGAAATATTCAGCATGTAATACACAGCATGTAGAGCATTCCTCATTAAGCAGTTAAAGCTCTCAGTAGGCTGCTGATTCGCCCTGCTCACAGTTTGAAGGCAGTGTGCACCCAGTTTGGTTCTTGTGTGTCAGCATCACACGTTCAGACAGTAGAGGTTCCATCTCCCAGCTTGTCTAGTTAGAAGGATCACCAGCCAAGCTCTGTTGCTAAATTCTACTAATGTTCACAGTAAGTGGATTAATCATCTACAACTTGATTTTCAATGAAGCACATAAATCTACAGTGTGAGGTGCCTGCAGATAAGTTGTTGGAAGCAGAAAACTTTATGACTCGTACTTTCAATTCAGTGTCTCATGGGGGACTGAGTAGCTCAGAGTTTAAAGCAACTTCAAAATCGACAACCAATTCTAGAACACCAAATGGAGCAGTCTGTGGATTAGCAGAACTTTTATGAGTCCAAAGTCATGTTTTACCTTGCACATAACTCCTTAAGTGTCTTGGAAAATTAAGGTCACTAAAAATTGTGGCTGCAAATGACCTGACAACAGTCTTATCTTATAGGCCACGTCTGGATTTCACAGTAGGGAATCCACAAGGTCAGAGAATGATGTGTCTCACATCTGACACACACACACACACACACACACACACACACACACACACGTTTCCTTTCCAAGCAAACCCAGACATGGGACTGGTCGTGGTCCTGGGATGGAGCCAGGGCCTTACTGCAGCCATTCTAAGCCTCAACAGCTTAGAGAGAGCCCGAACAAAGCCACAGCAGAGCTAGAAATTGACCCTTGCGCTCAGCTGTACTATACATATTCATAAAATCAGACTGATCCTAGTCCATATCTAAAGTAAGTTTCTTCTGTCCATCCTGTGCCCTTAAATAGGCTATTTCTACACAATTATTTAGTGTTCCAAGATGGACAGGTCATAGTGAAGAGGTTAATGCACAGCAAAGTGTTAATAGTCACAGTCATCCTTACTTCTTGCTTCACATTTAGGTTTTGAACAAAATCTCTGTGAACAGAGATATATGTGTGAACATATAATATGTGTGAACATATTTCAGTGTTTTCCCATAAAAAGTGTGTATCTGATCTGGATACAACTTGTTCTGGCACTGGACCTCAACACCTCCTCTTTCAACTCCCCTCACTGTGTAATGTATATTTTCTAATGTGAGCATTTAATAGCAGCTTTTAAGATTCATTTAGTTTGAGTTACATTCCAGGACACAGAAGTTTGCCCTTGACACACTTGACAATGGAAAAAGAAAATGATTGAATATTTAAGAAGCTCTTGAAAATACAACACTTAATATTCTCTAATTCAGGTACAGAATTGCCTTTAAAGAAACAAGATAAAAATGTTGTTTTAAATAAATCTCTTCACAGGCACATTATGAGATTTAATACATATGTGTTGCTAGAATTTAAAACGATTTTTAAAAATCAATATTCCTCCCCACCACACTCATAGATTAAAAATACAACTATAGAGCATCCAAGAAAAGAGACTAATGTTTTTTTTTTCTAAAGAAACTAACTTTGATGGCTTGCTCACTATTGTAACCAAAATCCTGCTTTCATTGCAAAAGGTAAGAGTTTACTGAACAACTTAATTTTTTCTGACCAAACCAAGAGTAGAGGAGTTTCCACTCATGGGTTCTTTGCTTTCCCAGATCATTCATGTTAATCAGAACCCTCAAAACAGGGTAACTTCTGTAGGATAACAGAATAATTAAAAGGAAAGCAGTATTTTGTTTTTTATATCATACTCATTTTGATAAATAAAAAAAAATCCAAACTTTGGAGATTTAAAAAATATTCCCAGTGATGTCTTTTCACATCTGTTAGTTTAAGCCTTTTATTTTTATATTTCAGAATATAATACAAATTATTTGAAAAAAATAACTGATTCAGTTTCTTCCTCTTACTAACCCTCTGACACAAAAAGTAAGCTGATTGATGCATTACATGCACCCACTCTCACTCACTGCAAGAATTTAGTCATATATATGCGTTACAAAATTGTATTTTACAAATTTTCTTCATATGTATTTTAAGATTCATCGATCTATTTCTTAGGCTAAACAGTTAATAGTGGTTATACCAAAATAATATACTCCCACCATAAACATTATAAGCTGATATCGATTTTTTTTGTCTCTCTCAAGGTTCAGGAAAAAAAACTTATTTTTTCCTGTAAATCTTCCATAAATTTTTCCTGTAATATTCTCCAGAAGCCCTTTTTATTCTTCCAGGAATTCAAACTGGAATTCTGTAATCCCCCTAGTTCTGCAGGGCAATTGAGTGAGACCCAGTCAAACAGGGAACAAAGCCAAAATCACGTACTGTTTCTAATCAGTCCCAACTAACTTGCAATGCTGATATTTTAATCTAGTTTTATAGCTGCTTAGTCATATAAAACCAAAGTCTCAAAACAAAAAAATCCCATAAAAAATCCAATACATTTGAGCGATTTGGGCATTCAATGAGAATATGACTCAACTGTGAATGTTACTTATGCAGAAAAAGAAACTGCATTTGTAAAGTACATGGCATGCTTCACTCAAATTAGCAACCAACCTTGGCAATGAAATCACAGAATCAGATACCACATCCACCTTTAAAGAGAGTTCTTTTTGTTTAGATTTGACAGATTGTGCTCATTTTTGATTTCAACATGATAGATTTTTTTCCCTCTGTTTAATTCCATCTGGCTATCTGACTGTTGAAATCATAATCTGATTTCAGAATGGGCTCTTGTGAAGAACTTACTTCTTTATATAGTTTAATGTTCTGTGTGGCAGATCTTGAACACTAATGTGCATTTTACATGAACCCAAATACCTCACCAAACATACCATCAGTCTCATCAGAACTCTGTTTCTCAAAGCTGCTATTCTTCCTTAGCTGTAAGTTGCCTTTGGAAAATTATCATTTCATGAAAAAAAAAAAAGAAGGCAAAGTCACAAGTTTTTATGGTGGGATGCATTTTCAGTGCACTGTATCTGGATATACTTAGTAAGAAAACAAATACCATCAGAAGTTACTGACCAAGCTGCTGGCATTTAAACTATAAACTAAAGGCAAACATACTATCAATTTAATTCACCACTCATAAATCATAATACCTCACATTATTTCTCTCCAAAGATTAAGGAATTGGTACAGACATACCATTTTAAACAAACCACCAAAGGACAAACAAAAACATGACACATGAAGTATCAGGCACTAAGACCAATTTTATGTCTCCAAAATCTGTAAGTCATCCTCCTTCTGGGGAATAATGTGGAACGTCAGCATTAAAGTGGTTTTTTTAATGTCTACATAAAGATTTAACAGCCCTAGCAGCCTAACAGCCTTAGAATCCTAATTGGGAAACTCTAGCCATTATAATATATCAACCAACATCAAGCCACCGTTAGAACAGTTCCTGCCAAGATTTTTGTTTTCATCCTACAAAAGATAAGTCTACTCTTTTCAAATCCCCAGTACAGTTCTACCTCACTTGTACCCTCTCCTGCTAACACTTGGCATTCAATTTAGCAGTTAAACTGCTGCTGTTACAACTCTACACATAGTCATAATTGAATGAAAAATACCTGTATGTAAATGCACTTTTATTTATATACCGTTTAAGAACAGCCTATAGCTAATGTCCAATGTGTAGATTTATAGTGCAGTAGTATTTACAGCTGAGAGTGGCTACTATCTGTATGTAGTAGTGAAAACACAAATGTTCTCTTGCTTGTTCGTTCTCTTCTCATTTGTTATAGTTTTAAAAAACTGTTGTCTTTCATTACCAGCTGGAGCACAAATAAAAAGGTTATCAATGCATCTTTTCATATTCAGAAGTCCAGGCACAAAATTAAGTCACTCTAACTAAGCTGTTAGGTAAATCATCAGTCTAACACCAGTTTGACCCAGATACGTCTGACTCAAAAAATCTTAGTCACATCTACATTTTAAAGCAGATCATAAAGCAAACCAGAGTTACGAATCATTCTGCATTTTAATTGCATTTAATTGATATATATCTTTCTAAAGAATTCAAAACTCATTTACAAAGCTACCCTGATTTAGACATATATTCTCCTGCTCAGCACAGAAAACTTTTTCCTCTGCCAAGTACAAGAGGAAAGAAGAGTTGAGAATGAATTTCAGTGGCAGGACCACACCTCATGCAGTGGGATTCCCGGGGACAGGACTGATCTGCTGTCCAGGACATTCCCTCATACTCCATCCCTCATTGCCTATCATCCAAGAAGATTACTGATTTCCTAAATGACCAGTGTTGTTTCCCACTATGCAAATCAAAATCATCTGACTTTGTTGTCCCATGGAGCAGCTAAGTAAAACGTGTCATACCAACACACAAAATACATTCCACTGCATGCTATTGCCTCTTGAAGACTCAGCAGAAGTCCTTGAACAGCAATTATGCTGCCTCCAGAAGCTTCCGTTTCCATTCACTGGAATTTATGAAGCTTGCTTCACTTGTGATTTTTCTGAGCTGTGACTATTGCAGAAATGTTTTTTGTTTAACAGCTAGCTGTGCACATTATTTTAACTAGACTTGGCATTTATATTCTAGCAATCATTTTTTAAAAAGGCATCAGCAAGGCTCACTTTGCCCTTGTCTTGCTGAAAAGGTCTGCATGGCTATGTGGCTTGACAAGCAAACCGCTACCACTCATTCATTAAACATTGCCATAAATCAAACAGGCAAAATATTTATAGCAGCTGCAAAAACGCAATGGATGTTCTTCCCAGAGTCAAAGGAAAGGTGAGAAAAAGGGGAATTCACAGCTTGTATTCTGGTCTGGTCTAAGACATTCAGAGGTTTCTTATTACTAAAAGAGCATATTCCAAAATGAAGCTAAAATTGTCTGAAGGGAAGAAGAATGTAGATTTTGAAGCGTGCATTTCAGTCAATCCCAAATTTACATAATGTGTCAAATTAGCCTCTCTGTTTGCTTTGTTGGCCTTCTCTAGACTACCCGCTGTTCACATCATTACAGGAAAGATTAGGCTCTTGGACCTGGCAACTTGAAATACTACACAGACAGTATCTTTCTGCACTTGATTTATCATGAGAAGTTCTCATTTGGCTCAATGGGTCAAAACTGAAAAAAAACTTCAGTATAATACCATTTATTATTAATAGACTTTTACACCCATGCAGATAAATGGAGAAAAGAGAGACATTCTTAATATAAATTAATGAAAATTCTATTATAATGTAGTTTGCCTAGTACATAAATCTCACATCCATTAAAATTACAGAAACATTTTCATCTATACCATCTCCATCTCACTTACGCACTCAGGCTCATTTATGTCTGTGTTTCCCCTCACTGAAAACAAGCCTGATAGCCTAATTTAAAATTACACTTGGGTGAATTTAGAAGAGATTTTGAGGCTTGACATCCATTAAGATTTGTCATAGAGCCCATCTTAGCTTTCATCAGAGAAGCCTTTTAACCAACTCATGTAACATCTTTTTGTTATCCCAACGTTAATCAAAACATTCTGGAAACTCTTACTAGTTTTCCAGGCCTGTGTCTTTCCTATACAACATGACTTCTACTGCAAGTGCTGGAATGAAAACTACCAAGCCATTTAAAAATTGAAGGGACGGAGTAATTTCCAAGCTACTCAAAAGTGTATGCAAAGTCCTCAAACCGCTGATTAACAGGTTTCCTTTGACTGGAAGCTTTTCCTTCCATACACTATTTAAGTAGCACCACGTTAATTTTTCATACCTGCACCACAGTAATAAAATAGACTTGATAGTAACTGGTACCTTTACTTCATGATTGCAATTTAGTTATGGGAAAGCAAAACCATAAGGAATAGGATACCCCGACTGTGTGTCCTAGGGTGAATTTATGATGCTTGTATCCCCTGTTGTCTGCTCTGTTTGTGCTGGATATTAAGTCCTGTACCTTTAAGGCTGGTTTCAAGAGTGAAAGAGCGTGCAGTTTGTTTGGAGAAACTGCTCTGACTCCTCCAGATTCCTTTCTCTTTGGACTCTGCTGTCTTCAGACAGACAGAGAGAGAGAGAGCTCTTTTTTTCCCTTTTTTTTTTCTTTTTAATTAGTTTTTGGCTAGCTGAAGCAGAGAAGGTCCCTGGACAGATTCTTTGCCTTTTTCTTGGGACTGTTTAAACCTGACCTGGACTGAAAAGACCAGAGAGGCAACAGGAGCTCACACCTGCAGCCCACCGGGGCCTGGCCCCCCCCGAGAGAGACTGAGAGAGAGAGAGAGCCGAGGTACACCCACAGCAAGGACACTTGCATTTTGGCCATCCCTTTTGGAGCGGCAAGAGGTTTTATTGTTTCATATCATTCAATTGTTGGGGCTTGTGGGCTTTTGTTTGTTAAATAAATATTTTTTTCCACTTTTCTCAGAGGAAGTTTATTCCTGGACCAACTGAGGGGAAGGGGCTGTTTGGGCTTGCTTCCAGAGGATCCCATTCTGAGGTTTCCTCCCAAATTTGCCCTAAACTAGGACGCTGTGGCATTGCCTAACACTTAGTTGCCTGGTAGGATAGTCGTAGTGATGAACTTCCAATGGAGCAGGCTTTGTGGAGTAATCTAGACAAAATAAAAGCAAATCATGAACACAGAAACTTCAGCCTGTGGCTTCTTAGAGGAAATGTCACAGTTGCAATCCTGTAGAGAAAACCTCTCTGCATTTGCAGTAACAGGAGCCAACAGCAGGAGCAGTTTAACTGACTCATGGCAGAGCACACAGTTCCAAGACTCAGCAGCCTTCAACTCCCTGGTTCTGTCTTGAAAATCCTCTAGGAAGTACAAATTTTTTTTTTTTTCTTCATCAGATGTCCAGAGTTTGATCCTTTCTGCATTTCCAACTCCAGTGTGTCCCTGCCCTGGTACTTTCTCTTCCTGACCTTCCCTCCCTTTCTCAGCCCCAGCTCTGTTCCTCAGGTTCACCGCTGGATCCCAGACTTTCTTCCTCTCTTCTTTTGAGCAACCTGTTCTTACCTTATTTGTACATCCATGCCCTATACCTCTAATCATTCTTTATTTTCATATGCAGCTCTCTTTCCAGAGCTAATGTGACTTTGCTTCCAGGCTCTTCCAGGCCCCAGACTCAGCCCTCACTTCACATGCTACCTGGCTTTGTCTCAAGCCGTTTGCTCAGTTAGTTAGTTTGCTCAGCTTGTTAGTCTCAATCTCTGTATTTTTCTACCTTGCTCCACATTTCTGGACCTTCAAGCCCTTGTCCCTTGACATAAATCACAACCACCTTTCTGTTTTCCATCTCCAAAAGTAAGAGATCTTCCTTCTGCTCCAGTGCTGACACCACTCCATGGTCCCCAGGTCCAGTCACACACTGAAGTATCTTTTCTCCTCATCTCGCAACCTCATCAGGAGTTTTATGCCAGCCTACACTCCCTGTGAAGTTTCTGTGACTTTTGTATTTGTATCTGAAGGGCATATGTGCCTGGAAACTCATCTGATTTTTCCAAATGAATTACTGGTCTAATGAAAGATATTTTTTCTTTCAAACCTGGTTTCACTTTGAGATGAAGGCTTCCTCCACTGCATCGACTAGGTTCCAGGAAAATGGAAGGGAGCAATATGCTGACCCTAATTTAAAAAATCTACCTTCTAATAAAATTAGGATAGCTCCTCTTCAGAGAAATATTTACATCTTTTGATAGTTAAAAAACTGGACAGTCTATAAAATATAAACAGTATCTCATCTTTACCCTCTTCATAGGCCAGACAGGACAGTGTGCTTGCAACTCCTCCACGATCTCACATGAGGAAAGTCTTAATATTTAAAAAAAAAATCTATGAGATACCTAAATCAATGCAGATTAACACTCTGGTAGAGCCCAAAGACTGATGCACTTGGACAGGAATTTCAGGTCAGAAGGGTGTTTTTATGAGAGAGGGAAGGGTAAGACTGCTAAAACTCCTGTGCTTGATGTATGTGAATATGTTTCAAGTTCACAACACAATCACATAGATCAAAGCTAAATTTAGAGACAGTGAATTATTCATTGCATCTGTAGTCTGCCAGGCTTATCTGGACCCTTAGGAAACAAGCATATCATCCCAGACAACACTAGTTCCCACAGACATGTTTTTTTCAGACCTATCTTTTGGCTCCACCGTGCAAAAAAATTGCATTGGTCAACCAGTTACCCAGAATCTTGTTGACGGTTTTTTGAAGGATAGGTAAATAACTATATGTAGCTCACTTCCATTTTTTAATACATTAAAATTCCATTTACCCTTGTCTCCAGGAATGCAGAAATGACAGTTCAATTGAACTGAGAAAGCAAATATAAGAAAAAGCCACCAATGCAACAGTTATTAGGATAGTCAGACAACTGTGACACTCAGATTGCATTCTCTGTTCAAAGCAGACACTTGAACTGAAATGAAAGATCGTTCAAGGCCCTCCTCTGGAACCTGGGAGAAGCATATGAAAAAGATTACACAAGTTTATGAGAGGGATATATGACACTGGGCCTGTGAAAAGAGAGTATTGGACTCAATGACCCAAGAGACTCCCCCAGCCCCTTGTCCCCATGAATATTTCCAAATCGAATTTACAAATTTATTTAATACATAGATTATGTTCTAAGCTACTGCCATTGCAAGCATTAGCACTGACTCTGTGAATAGCACAATTTCAAATGTATCCTATTATTTAGCTTAAACATTCTCTTAGAGCTTCATCACCAGTTTGCCCTAGGGACTGACACTAATACTTACACTCAGGGCTGGACTAATCAGCACAAGGACAAATATCAGCAACGTTGTGCATCATCCTGCTGAAGGTTCCTTTATTCAAAAGCTTGTTATTGATAAGCAGGAACTCGCTAGCAGCAGAGGGGAACCGTACAAGACTTGCATTGTGACCTCAGGAAAACCCAGGAATGAATTCCTGTGTCAGACCTGTCAAGCCACCATGGCATATATATTTCTTCACAACCAGGTGCTGATATGGACAAGGGCATTCATCCCAATCTAGTAGCTGTCAGAAGAAGCTTTCCCAAAATGCCCGGGAAAGCTACTGAGCTACTGTCTGTCTACTGCTTATGGCAACTCATCTCTTTCAGAAGTAAAACAGTTATTCAGAAAATAAATATCTTTATCCTTTTCCTTGTGATTCCAAATGTCACATATTTTTTAACTTACATAATTAGCTTATGAAAAAATCAATACTGGGTCACACACAGTGGACCAATTCCAGGATCTTTTAATTACATTCTCCACAAAAAGGAGTGTGGGAAGAAATATAAACCTAGTGTAATAAAAACTTGGATGTTCTGGATGTCCAAAATTCACCTACAGTAAAGCAGCCAGCAGTAAGAAGTACTCCGATTATCATGTATGTGTCAGAATGAACACGCCATTGAGTTGGCTGGGGTAGAAGTTTTTCTGTGCAACAAGGGTTTTGGGCTACCTAAAAGCAAAGAACTCTGTACTGGTTATCTTTACAATGTGCTGGTATTTTTATTTGTTTGTTTGTTTGCTTGTTTAATTATTTTGGCTGGTGTCTTTCCAACGGTTCTCACAGTAATGAAAAGCAACATTTGCAGCATACAGTGGAAACTTCACATTAAGGAAATTCTCTAGAGAGCATTTCTGTGGTGAAACCAGAGTTAGGAAATAAGGCAGCAAAGGAGACTTTTGACATGTCTGGAGACCTTGCTGATGATTATGCACAAAGAGTACTGTGGGAGAATGAATTGCCACTGCTGCCACTACCAGGCAGATTATGCTCACTAGAGACCTTTTGTGAATGTAACCTGCAGAAGGAGTGGCACGCAATGCTGCACTGAGGCACATCTTGCAGTTTCTGTTTCCAGTGTAAGGTCTACATGGGATATTTACTGCTGGCACTTTCCTATCAAGACTGGTTACATCTGCCTGCATATTTCTCTTTAAAAAAGGAGCAGGTTACTTGTACATGGAATTAAAAGTGTTGTTGTTGATGAAATATGCATGTGACATACCAGCAGAAGTTGGTCGCTGGTGGTGTTTATGAGGCAAACCAAAAAAAATAGCGGGATGCCAGTGCTCTTACTAGACTCCTAAATCCTAAATCCATTTCTTGACCATTAAGATTCTTTGTTCCTTAAGATGCACCTTCAGAACTATAACAAAACTGCATTAAAACATCAGCTGTGGGGGTTTTTTTT
>WAAE01002074.1:0-58121 GCA_013400495.1 Nicator chloris
AAGTACTAAGATGCTACTGCAAGCCTTGCTCCTTTCCACAGTCACATGGGGGTTGGCTTTGCTGTAAGGTAACAGTAGGGAATGTACCATAGGAAGAAAGACAGACTTCAAGCTCCATTCTGGTGATGCAGAACTCTTGTGTGTATAAATAAGTCAGAAATCTTGTGAAAAGTCCTGCTTCTGGGGATCTCTCTGTTTTCTCTCCACTAATGCATGGAAATCCTACAAAATGGAATTTTGCCTCCTGATATTTGGACACATCCAGTTCTGGTCCTACTTAGAGAGAAAGATTTCTTGCTGAGCTGGGTTTTTTGCCAGTTAGTTTGCATAAAATGCTGAAGATTAGAAGAACTCAGCTCTCAATGTACTTAGCTTCTATATTTTACATAACTTTTTAGAAGGAAATAATAGTTATGAAGACTGTGAGATAACACATGCCAGTTTTTCCACTGTGAAGTAAATCCTGTTGTCAGTGTTTCCATTCACTCTCATTGCCTATAACCAAAGGCAGTGGGAATAAACTCTGGAAGTCTCGCCTTCGGTGGATGGACTCCAAACCTCAGTATGGCACGTCTGACATGACACATATGGATTATTCATTGCCTTTGAACCAAAACCTACAATAAGGGGTTCTCTAGAACGGCAGATGGAGAAGCTGCCAGCAAATGGGAATGAGAGCTGGAAGTAAAGAATGAGGAAACTTCAAAACCTCTCTCCTCTGCTGTCTCAGGTGATTCCCTGGCTGCCATGTTAGATCCTCAGCATCAGAGTGGCAGATATAAAAGCAACCTTAAATATTTGTATAAATAACTGGACAAGGCAAAAATCCCTGTCCTAAAGGGCACTGCCCTGTGAATCTTTTCTCACATCTGCAAGAGGCCATTAAGTGAGCTCACAGTGCCTAAAACTCATCCCTAAGTTCCTGCCAAGGGTCATGTTGGATCTTCTACAACATGTAACCCACGCTTTAGATGGGAAGAGGAGTCAGTGGTGGGCTGATACCACAGCATGCTTTATTGAAAGTTGGCTGGCTTAAAAAAGCATGGAGGAACCTACCTTGGGTGGTAAGGGAATATTTTTTAAGAAGTTTTCTACAAAGCCGTCACTGACTCACTGGTATCCTGGGGTATTGCATTTGGGGAGCAAAGTAAACCCCCTGAATCCAGAGTACAGACCTACAGCTCTACCACCCCAGGCTGAGAGCTCACTCCTGGATAAAGCACCGTGGTTGCTTTTTACCTGCAAACTTTACAACTTTACAATGGAAACGCTCATGTATGTGGACCCTATTTAACAGAGAGAGTCCATAAGTTTTTGGGGGTAGCATTTCCATATTTTCCCTGCAGTTTATTGGCAAATTAATCCTAATGCATTCAAATTACATCATGAAGTGTAATGTAAAGATATTTCAGGAAGGTTACCTTAATAGGGTGTGAAAACCTGATGAAGGGTAATTCAGAGGGAACTGCTTGGCCCATCTCCTATTTACTTGGAAACATTACTGCCTTAAAAACCCCTTAAAAATATTACTTATTTTTATGGCTCAAAACCCTTTAATTTTAAGATTTTTATGACTCCCTTACAATACACATCGATTTAAATAACATTTTAAACTAAAACGGATCATTTACTGCCAACTGTGCTTCAGGCACATCATTGATTAGTCCAAGTGTGATAAAACAACCTTGTTTTTATTCATACTTTAAGAGAATAATAAAACCTGCATACTTGGAAATACTGAAGCAATATCTTGGCCCAGAGCTATTTAACTATGAATTATTCACATCTAGTTTATTTTATTTTCTTTTAAATTCATGAATCCCCAGAATGGTTTTGTAAAGTGTATCAGTGAAACCACGTTTCTAATTATTAAAGGGAGGGTGGAGGAATCAGAATGCATCATATATGTAAAGGGGTCATTTTTTATTTGTCTTCTTTTGCAAGCCACTGTGAATCTCTTTGGAAATTAGTTATTCAATATTCTCACTATATTTTAATTTGTGGTCCATTGAGAGAGAATATAAAGAGAGTTACTTTTTTCAAATAACTTTTGCAAACAAACTTATTCTCACGTCCTGTAACACTGGAACTGCTTAAGCATAGGGATGTTATAGGGATTTCACAGAAAGATGACTGGTAGCCCACTGCCCAGAACTGGCCTGGAGTAATTGGAGGAAATTACAGAAATAGAAAGAATTTTTTTGCATCTTCGTAAGAAATGGTTCCTGTAACAGTGATAGGGTGTCTATCTGGATATCACACTGCTGCAAGTGGGACATTTTCCTTAACTGCTGCAAAATGTCATAGCCAAAAATATCTTTTGTAAGTGAAAGAACCCAAACATTCATCCGACTCTTGCAATCCTTCCATCCTGTGTAGCCTTACAATGCTTCCTGCTCACCATGGTCTGAACCCTGACAGTGGAAAGAATGAGACTGAGATAAAACTTTCTTCTTTCATCAAGGAATTTGAGTAGAACATCAGCAAATCACTTCATCTCAGTGCACCCCCAGTCCCTACACAAACACAAACACACAAGGCTTTGTTTTATTTGGAGCATAAACTCTTCAGTCTACAAAATGCTTTTCTCTGTATAGTACTCAGTGTAATTCTGTACTTGGTAAAATACTGATTTTTTTTTCCTTATGCAATCACAGAAAACTGTATGGGTTGAAAGGGCATCATCTAGCCCAAAAGAGAGTTCAGAGCAGGTCCAACTAGAACAGCCTATACAGGAACTTTTTGAGTTTTGCATATATCCAAAGCTAGTGTTTGCAAACTTCTCTAGGTCTGTGCTCCTGAGTAATCGACCTCATGATGAAAACCCTTCTCCTTTTATCTTATCAGAATTTCTTCTCTTTCAGCTCAAGCCCATGGCCACAGGACTCCATGTTTGTCCTCTCCATACTCTCAATTTGGTTGCAGCAAGATCTCCCTTTGCTATCTCTGTGTCTGCTCACACTTCATGTTCTCCAGCCCCTTGACCAGCCAGGTAAGATGATGTTCTCAAGGTCTCCTGATGTTTTACCTGAAGGTTTTCCTCTCCTGCAAATATATTTGTAACCAGGGCCCCAGAACTGAGTACAATTACCAAAGCTGCACACCAAGAATGATGCTGTGTCTGTGTGGCTACCACACCCACAGGATGCACCGAGCCTTCAGCAGTAAGACAGAGAAAGCAGAAAAATTAAGGGTTACTGGCAGAAGGAGCAAGCAGCAGACAGCAAGGAATGGGTTTAGATGCTGTTTGCCAACTTGAAACAAACACCTCCAGACATCCAGAGCAGATTAGATGGTCCTGTGGAATGGAAACCCAAAACTATGGAGAATTGAAGATACTCAAACACCAAAAATTCACTGATCACAAAGTGCCACCGTGTGCCATCCAGTCTCACAAATAATAAAATTCTAAACAAAATTATATTACCAAAAGGCATTAGCAGACTATGGAGCTTCAAATGGATCTATGCTGACATTTGCAATACTCACAGTTCTTCCTAGGACTTACAAATTTATCTTGATGTTTGTTACTGAAGACACTTAAGATTTTTCTAAGTCCGGAAAATGCCAAGAAACAGCACAAAGCTTTCAGCAATGAAAACTGAGAAGAATCCAACCTTTTAACTTGGCTTCAAGGCCACATGTGGTTGCACTCTCCAAATGTATCTGCCATACTGGGCTTAGCACAAGATTAGCCTGGAAGAATTGTGTCTTTTCTCACTTTTACTCTACAGCCAGATGGGTTAGAGGACTTGTCTGAGATAGAGAAAGCTCACATTTAAGTTAAACTCTTTTCACTGCATGGCTCCCTTTCTAGACTAAGGCAATTCTTCTGTACATGGCTACAAGCTAATATCTGTAAGGCTGTGAAAAGTCTGTAGGAAAGATTTAGAAGTATCCATGGACAACAAAAACGCATCTTCAAGGTGCTAAGAGTAGAAGATTTAATTTGTTTTACATTCTCTTGGGAATCCAGTGCCAGATGTTAATCTTTAAGCAGGCATTACCCTCCTCACTACAGAACTGTATGTTTTGAAAAAAATCCCAGCCCCTGATTCAACTCATCAAAATCTGTGCCTCAAATTCTATGTAGATTTAGTCCCAGCACCATGATGAGAATTCTCTGCACAGTTTGAGGTAAACAGAGCCACATGTTTGAATACTTGCACCAAGGGAGTCAAACAACAGAGGTGTTCTCACCTCATTGACATTTTCCTGGTTTTATTTGGCTCATGGAGCATTAAAATGCTGAAATTGGAAAGCAAAAATCATTTTAAGCTGCTGAACATGATGAAAAACAATGCTTTCGAGTAGCATGATGAATTTGTTGGGGAATGATTAGACATGAATAGCAGGTTTGTATACTTAATAAAGTTTGCATAGCCAATTTGCACTTTATAAAGTGCACTCCATTGTTCTGGAGTGTGGCCCTGATGTGGACTTTATGAAGCATGCAGGAGGCAGTTCAGACTTTATGAAGTCTACATTGAGGATAGGTATCAAATTAAATAGGAAAAGCACACCAAGCTCTGATATGTGGCTTGGAAACCCATGCCTGCCTGCATGAGTTGTTGCTGAGGTCACCCTGGGGCACACAAATCCCCACAAATTCCCACTGTAAAGGCAAGAAAAGCATCCAAATGTGGCTTCTGCCAACCACAGGCCAGGAGGCTGGGCACCTAAGAGTGCACTCTTGTGCTTGGATATTAGACAAGTACATTCCTCCTTGATGTCTAGACCCCGTTTGGTCAGCATCATGTCTCTATCTTCACTGAGGGCACATTGGTTCTGAATGGCTGTTCTTTGTTTTAAATCAGGCAAAATCTGCTATATCTGGAAGAAAACCCTGCTCAATGAAAGGCTACAGATGTTGGCTCCCAAAGTCACACTAATTAAGCAGGTTTCTTTTTCTTCCTTCTCCTCATACCTTCGTGATCCCCTGTGCAAATTAAAGTTTGCAACTCTCAAAACACTACAAATGCTTTAATGTCTTCTTGTAAATATACCAAGAATTAGATTGAGTTTGTCTTACATTGTAGATAGAGAATGAAACTTCCGTAATGAAAGTTCCCTTTTTTTGTTTTAATTTCTCAATGCATGGGTTGCCAGTGAAATACAGAAACCAGATGGTTTATTAAAAAACAGAAACAAAAAATTACCAGCTCTAAACATTGCATGGATTTTTTTCCCCTATTTAACAAGATTATAATCTAATCTCTATTGATTAGATTATTTTAACTCACTTTTGAGGAAAACTGGCCATTGAGATTCATATTTTGATTGATCACTCGAGAAAGCCTCTTAGTTTACAAATTGCTCATTTCAGAATTACAGTTTTAGTTGTCTTGCACGCAGCAGCTTAGCAGGGATTGGGTTGCTACGTTGTGAACTCTGGAAAGGATCTTTTCCTTTATAACCCAACAATTATTTCAAGTATGGCATTGCAATGCAGATGACACAATCTTTCCAGCTACCAAATCCATGAGCTAAGATGATTGATTTTATCTAGTTTAAATCAGTATGAAATTGATTAAATGACCTGGCACATTCTGTCATTCAGCTTGAGAGAGACAAATCCAGCACGATGTTCCAACAGCTGCTCCATTGCTTGTCCATTACTTAACAACTGAAACACAGCAGTTTGTGTATGACTGGGCGAGGCACTGATATTGTTTTACAGCATCATTATGAGTCTGGTAAATAGGTTTAGACTAAGGATATGAACGCAAACTCGCTGTAATTTCGTGTAGCAGTGTTTAAAGGGCTCATGATTGGCAGCATAACTGATTGTATTGACCAAAAGAGCTGAGGACATCTGGCTTTCTAGCCCTACAGCTGAAAGACCATATGTTATAAAAAATACACTGTGAGGGGAAAAGGCAGTTGTAGACTGGTATAAACGAGGAGGGGTCAAAGCTAACACAAGTCCAATCCTATCACCAATGTTGCTCCAACAAGGGGTGAATGATGTAGGCTGTTGGGCAACGCAGAAATGTTGCTGTCTTGTAGACCAACACATAGTTGAGCTGATGGCTGAATATCTGTGAAAACCTCAAGGATCTCTCCACTTCACCTGATGATGAGAAGAAAAATAGTTTACAAATGCCTACAGCTTACTAAAAGTGTCCCATGTTTGTACCTTCAGCTGTTTCAGCAAGCTTCAAGTAAGTACAGTGTAATTATTTAAGAACAAATAAGCACATATTGCAATTTTCAACAGCAATCCCAGTTTTCCCTGCTTACAGTTCTGGAAACAATGCACCCATTCAAATTCATGGCAACCCCTCCATTCACTCATAATTTACTGTTTGATGCCCTTTTTTCAAATGCTGATGTCAAAGTTGAGGTCATAAACATAAAATCCTTTGCTGCTCACAAAAAGGCATAGCAATTTTATATGCCCTTCTTACAGTATGGGCTGAAAAAAAGGCAAAAACTGCTGGATTAGGAAAAGAAAGTCATTTTTATACATAAAAAAGAAGTGGAGATGCTGCTTTACATAATACCAAGTGCTACAGGCTGATGCATCTTTCATTTTTGCCAGTGACCAATGAAAAGGAAGATATACTGAAAACTGTGCATGAAAACTGTGCTCAAGAAATGAAGGAAGTAGAGATCTTTGCTCTCTCAAAGTACTTTGAAAGGCTAAAGAAACAAAATTCACATCAGCTTGGCTGGAATTTTGAAATGTGCTAACTCAGCAGACTGCCGAAGTTTCTGCTGAATTGAGCACTTTTTATTCTTTGAAACAAACATCTGCGATTCATTGTGACAAATTTTAGTATAGTTAGACAATACAACAAGATGTTTTTTAGAGGAAAACATCAGAATGAATGAATGGTTCTTTGCAAGCTCCACACGCTTTTAAATTACATTGAATAATAGATTTCTCTGAAGATTATTTCTATCAAAAGAATAATCTTTTATGTTATTAAGTGAAGTCAACAGAGCAGGTAAAAGGGTATATTTTCACCAATATATGGTATCAACCATTTTCAATTAGAATTTTTACACTGTATACTAAACTACAGCATTTGTGTATGTCAGTGGTTTAAGGTTACTTAAAACACTGACTTGAAAGCTGCCAAGGCACAAAATGTAATGCAGCCAAGCACTTCACTACAAGTCACAAAATCATTCACTTCTATTGCTTGTTTTCACAGGTAAAGTTAATCAAAGTAGCACTAAACAAGGTCAAGGACAGGGTGGGAGGGAAGGCAAATTCATTTCAGAATCCTTAGGAAACGGATGTTATCTTCCTCTTCCCAAGATAATTAGCAAATATGATCCCCAAGCTTGAATCAGTTTCAGTCTCGGACTTCTAATGTTTTCCTAATCTAATTCATCCCAGCCACTAGCTATGTGTGGCATTTTACAGTTCTTCCCCCAGATTTCATAAGGAATTTTATGCAATATGGGCCCCAAATCAGACAACTGCTTTCATTTCAAGGAGCACAGGCTGTAAGCAGAACATACGGTCATTACTCCTTGCAATCCCAGACCCACCATGGTCAAGGACACATTAAAGTTCTCTAGATACTTGCAAGAGACCATTGCATAACACTTAATTTAGTGTTCAGTCATAATTTTGTCACTGGGTTCTGATGATAAAGTGGATACAGATGTTCATTAGCAATGGGAACACAGGCAAACAATGAAGCATTCCAAGAAGCTGAAAAGTCCAAGGCTGACCATCACGTGCTGCAGAGTCACAAATATCTCTCTTTAGACCAAAAGAAAAATCTGACCATTCCGCCATCCATTGGAGTCCGAACTGGATATTCTCCTTCCTCCCATGTGTCAAGAGTAAGGCCATTTTATGCTGGATATCTTTAACTGTCAGTGGCCTAAGACAGGTCTGGAAGTGCCCAAAAAACACACGGATGTGGCACTTGGGGATACTGTAATTCTAAGCATGCAGAAGCATTCGCAACCTTCCAGCCAACCAGGATTTGCTCCCACACATCTTTTCATACAAACAGGCTTCCCTACCACCCCTTTTCCCAAGAAATCTCTACTGGCTGAGAGGCAGGGATTCACAGCCTGGCTTTGCTGGCAGCAACAATAGGTAATGAGAAAGATTCCTCGCGGGGCCTTTTCCAGAGGTATTCTCTCTCCCAGCTTCCCAATAGAGGAGGTGAACACAAAGAGGCTCATCTGCAGGGAGCGACAGCTTCGTTTGTCTCGTCAAACATGCCAGGCTCTATCCCTGTCCTCTGGAGGGAATCATTCACATGGAGAAGATTAGCCCAAAGGATTAGCATGCAGCCGGATTATCCACACACACGGCTCAGCCAACTAATAAATCAGCACCTTTATACATTTTTTGCCTTTTAACCTCCCGATTTCCAGACTTCTGATATTCATCCCTTTGAGCATCATCACATTTCAGGGGATGATGAATGCACGACGAAGAGGTGGTTTTGGCTGTTCTGGCGTGTCTGAGCCATTTCTCATCAGCCACAAGATGTCAGTGTTGCTGAATGTTATTATTCTCACCTGCACAGAGGCATCCAGAGATGCCGGGGGCAGCCGTCAACACCGGGCTCTATGCAGTAAGTCTAACAAAAAATCCACAACAAATAACACACAACCAAGGGCAATAAAAATTTGCATAGAAAAGTGTGATTTGACCATAACTGTAATCAGTAAAACTTGAATTACACGGTAATTGCTGCCACCTACTCCTAATCCTTCTGTCTTTTTACAAGCTCCAGCTCATGAACACATGAGCATGGAAGATGGTCCTTGCACAGCAACATCACCAGGAAAGGAACAAGCAGAGATGATACCAGAACTGTTCCATCATGAAACAATCAGTCCATCTCTCCAGAAATTAGGCTGTCCAGAAACTCTGGCTCTACCCACTCTCACTAAACGTGATAGCAGAAATTAAAGAACGTGCCAATAGCTATCTCCCTGTTTTACTCTTGGTATTTACTTCCACACCCGTCTGGCTCTGGCAGCAAACTCTGCCCACATGGCTCTATCATGGAGATCTTTCCATGCCCAGACTTGTTTCCTCTCGGTATCACCTCCCCAGTTGTATGAGCACACATTTTTATATGGCCAAATCAGTTTACTGGACTATCTGGTTTTAAAACACCCTTGTCTCACACCCTTTCCTCTTTCCAACCCTTCCCAAAAGGTCAAGGTCAGGCAGAAAGGGAACTTTTGAACCAATATTGTTGTGGACTTAACGCATTGTGAAACTGCACCTCTGGTTTCCTCTGCAGACCGACCAACCCACATGTTGATTATTTTTCTGCTTCCTTCTTGGTTGCAGGAGATTTGCTTCACCAAACACTGACTTGACTTCCACTTCTAAGTATAGCAGACCATGGGTACATTTAGCATGAGAATTCCTGTTTACATTGCTTGCTGCCATTCATGTCCTCTGAACCTGTTTACTTTTGGAATCACAGGAAGCATGACTTTGGTGGGAGTGGAGACAGGACTGTCCACTGTGCAAAAATTTTTAGATGAACAGAGATAGATGAATTTATACTCACTTGAAATTTAAAAAAAAAAAATGCAATGGCAACATGGTTATTTGAGCTCGGAAGTAGACAATTTAATACATTTGATCTGTCTCTATTTCTTTTCATATTTGGAATCATAGAATGGTTTGAGTTGGAAGGGACCTCAAAGATCATCTAGTTCCACCCTTGCTGCCACAGGCAGGGACACAAATCTATGTCCCAGTAGCCATACACAAATATATCTCCATGAATGTATCTACCAATATGCAAATATGTCTCACAAATCCAAATATTTGAATTATGGGGGGCATACTTAGGGGCAAAAGAAGATTTTTACCTAATTCTTATAGCCTTTTCCTGGCTATGTTCCCTGCCTCTCTTTTCCTTCCCAAAACAGAGCCTGTTCCTTGCAAAATAGTTTACATAGGTAAAGCCACAAAAATAAACTTCTGAGAAACTCTTTCCCACTTCCAAATCTTCCCTCCACTTGTGCTGAACACCTCAGCTAGGAAAATCCACTCCCAGTCTAACAAAAATCATTCTTCATAATGACAACTCCTGACAGCTCCTCCCTATTCCATTAAACATTCAGGTTGTAGAGACCATAAATCCCTGTATTTATCTTCCTCCCGTCTTTGCATTGTGTTGAAGTTGGAGTCAGAGATCCTGTTTGCTTGAGGAGCTCCTGTCTCCCTGGTGGTGACAGCAGGCACAAACATGCCAGTATTCACAGTTTAAGGTCGCTGGCGTGCCCGGCTGCTGGGCAGAGGCGCGGCTGGCTCCGTGCTGCAGCACAGTGACCATTTGTCTGTGCTTTCCAGCTGCCTGCAATCCTGCCACATTCATGCCCAGAGTGGTGGAGTTGGCAGGAGCGCAAGTGGTGAAATTCTCAGAAAAGCCTGATGGTTTCTGTTGAACTCGCTTGCCTCATGAAAAAGTTGCATTTGCCGGGGTCATCTGAGGATGAGGATGACTGGGATTTTTTTTTCCCCCCCCTGGGGTCCCACTTGGTTAAGCGTGTTTCCATGCAAATCCTAGAATTTCCAAGCTATTGACCAAAATTCCATAGTCTTGCAGAGACTGTGCACTACACACCCCTGGGGGAGATGGATGTTAGTTTTCAACAGAATTCCTGGAAAAGTTAAAGAGGTGACTGAAGCAGGGTTATTTGATCCAGCTCATATGTAGGTAGCAGGCCAGCTTAGCTAAACAAGGTATTGTGCTTCAAGTAACTAGAGCAGTCTAAGAGGTAAATGTTGGGACAGCATGGGAAAGGATTTCATCAGCCCAAAACTAATAAAAACAGGGATGGAAACACAAGACTTAGGAACTAGAGAGTAGAGGAATATCTAATTTCAGGTGCTCTGGTGTAAAGGTGAAACTGCCCTGTTAATGTGCACTTTGGCATAAGCCAGTTCTGGCATCAGAGCCTGCCCTTGGGGGATGCCTTTTTTACCTGCTTTTGTTTTTCTCCACCCTCAACAAACTAGTGATTGTGCTGGTGGGAGCAGCACAAAAAATCCAAAATCCTGGATTTTTTCTTTTTTGAGAATGGACTTACAGAAAGAAAAATACAGTTCCTCCTTTAAATTACAAAAGGGCAAACTTCATCTGTGTGGTTTAATTCAGTTTCACATGCAATAACCTTTCAAATGGTGCTTGAAAGTCAAGTCAAATTTCAATATAAATGATATTGTCAGGTTAACATTAACGTATGAGACACTGCCCTTTATGTTTTTCCATCATCCCTTCGAATGTGTTGAACAGTAATTTTAATAGAATCATAAAAATCTTCAATTTCCTTTGTAGATTTAACCAATGCCAAGAGTAGTAAAAGAGTTATGCTTCTGTCTCCTTTGTAAGGTTTGTGATTACTTTAACATCTCCATTCTTGCAGGCCTTGTGTACATAGAGCCTAAGCCTGTTACCTCTCTGCTGAGAAATACCATCCCAGGAAGAACTGTTCAAATTCTTTTGTCCTTTCTTTGCTTCTTCCAACAAGGAAGTTAGAACTGGAAGTGACAAGTGAAAAGCTACAAGTGAAAAACAAAACAAAAAAAAAAGAAAAAAAGGAGGTATGGAAATATCCAGACACCAATGTGTTTCATAATTTGGCTTCAGTGAATATTGAGAACTGTGAATTAAACAAGGGCACTGGAAAGTTATTTAAATATGTATCAGATGCCAAAATTTAAACCTACAAAGTAGTTTCTTAGGAAACATTCAAGTAACAGAAAGCAGTGGGGAAAGCAAAGATACAATCTCAGCTTAAGCTACAGCCTGTCGACACTTCTCTGTCACTGCAGGAGAGGAAACTTGTCACCACGAGCACTGCTGGGGCAAAGAGGGTGCAGGAGGGCTGAAGTGTCACCCTGCACACGCCAACTTTGGTGGCCACAGCACCCCATCCCCAGTGCAGCCACCTCGTGCTGGTGCAAGCAGCCATGCAAAGGGGTGGGAAATCAGACCATGCCAGCTGGGAGCTGGGGATGCAGCCAGTGCTGTCCTGGAGGGTGGATCAGGCGTGGGGAGCCTGTCTCACCCCTCCCCAGTGCAGCAAAGTTGGCCCTGGGCGAGTGCTCTGTGTCCCAGCCAAAGACAGCCCCTGCCCAGCACGGATGGGTCCCAGGGTCTGTCACACCACCCTGCCTTCCTGCCCCATGAAACACCCATCCTGGAGGAACCTGTGGGTTTCAGGAAGCCACCCCACTCATGCTTGCCTTGCCCAGTTTCAAAGAGGAATCACTTGCACTGGCTGAGTGCCTCTAGAAACAGTAAATGCTGCACAAAGGAGCATAGATTTACATTTTTCCACATTTGGGCTGTGAGCAAGACATGGCTTCTCGTATAGAGGTAGCTTGATTAACATCTAAAAATTCACAGATATATAGATTCAATTAAAAAACCAAATTGGTAGGGTTTGGGGGGATTTGTGCCTTGACATCTCCAGTGAAAAACTTTCATCAAAAGCTCCTCTGATGTTTCCTAAGGAAAAATATTGGTTTGGTCACATGAAAAGGTAAAATGAAATATTCTCACCCCAATGTTTCTGGGGAAGCATTTCAGAGGTAGAAGAGGTAATTTGCTGCCTATATGAGTATGTGCCAAACTTTGGCCAAAACGGCCACTGCAACTTACAGAGTTTCAGTGAACTTGTTAAGGTGTAAAAGTACAACTTCGAAAAAAGTGTGGAAGTGTAACTGCACTTGCAGTATGTAGGCACAGAACTGGAGTTATTCAAGCTTCCAGGCTGGATATTGCAAGCTGCCCTCAGAAATGGGTTATGGCCACAGGTTTCACAGTATTACAGGACAAGCCTTACCCAGATGAGCATTCACAGGTCATTTCACTTTTTCAGATGCCTTACTATAGACACCAGCTCTGTGATTTCCACGTAGCTTTGCTATAAACACATGAAGAACNTGGGTGAGCATTAGCAGGTCATCTCACTTTTTCAGATGCTCTGTGTCTTTGCTATAAACACATGAAGAACTATGAAGTGCTAAAGGCTCTGAAATAGAACATCATAATCATCTTATCCTGGTGCTTTTTTGGCACAGAGGTGTCTGGCTCCACTCAGCATCTGTATGATAGGTCTATTAGTGCCTCTTTACTAGGCCGTTATGAACAGAAATGTGGTAGTTTGGGGGAATTGCTAAGATCCTGTAACAATGAGAAGGACTGAAGGAAGTCCAGGACTAATAATCCTGGACAAACAAATAATCCCATATTAGTTACTAAACAAAGCCAGAGGCAAGACTTAATAATGGGACTAAAATACCTGTGATCACATCAGCTAAGAGGTCAGCATAATGCAAAAGAATCAGTGTAAAGCTGTGATTTAAAAAATGGTATTTTTTAACCTTAAACAGTCGGTTCACCCTTTACCAATTCAGAGAATGTAGGATTTTTTCCTTGTACTCATACATTAGCTATGCAATGCACCCTCTCTAAATTCACAGCATTTTGATCTGAAACAGCCTGAATATTTGGAGATGATTTATTGAGTGCCTAATGATTGACTTATTTTCTAACGACAGATTATTATTTTAATTTCTTAAGAATTGCCTTTAATGTTTTGCATGGTAAGCAATAATTTTGTAGGATTGCACATGTCTAAGTTAGGATTAGCTACAGCCAACCTTATCCTACGTTTATTTTTGGCAGATAATGTCTTGAGACTTTACACTTTAAGCATCAGTCATGCTGTGAGACTAAACCACAAGAACAATCTGGATGATCCATTTTTTAGCAGACATGTATCGTATCAGTGGCTCATAAAGCTTTGAGTCCAGAAAATGTTTAATTGTGTCTTTGAATTGGGCCTTGGATAAAACACCAGTTATGGTTATTTGCAAGTTACATTTCAATATCCAGCTTTTCAGGCTGTGTGTTTTTGTAGTTGCAACTTTCCACCTCCCCCGCACTGATTTAAGTGATGTTGTTCTTGGCTAATAGGAATTGTGAGAAAATTGAATTCCATCTGTTTCCACCAAAAGCAGAAAATAGAATGTGAGAATCAATAGAAGACTGCACTTGTTACACACATTTGTCACAATCAGTGACTTTGCTAAGGCAACATGTCCACAAGTATGATTTGCAAAATAAATAGCAAGTCACAGCATCTGATCACCAGCTGGCTTATTTAAAAGTCAGAGCTTCTTCTACAGCTACGGATCATGAACTTTTAGGCATTGCATGGCCCCTCCAGACTCGTTCAAGGGAAAAGACATCTTTCAGCACACAAATGGATGGAGGAGAATTTTAATACAGGTCTGGATGTGCACTCCTCATCAAAGTTTTGGGTTTATATCTGGTAGTTTCCCCATCCTACATGATCACTTTCTCATATCCGTGCAGATTACTCCATATCCCCTGTAATTTCATACGTACTTGTTGCACGTCACCAGAGATTTCTCTGTGACTAATGCCAGCATCATTTCAGGTTTTCTCCTTAGCTAATGTCAGAATTGAAATCTCTGTGGCTGCCTTTGGCTGAGCTGTCCCACTCAAGTCATTCTGTGATTCATGGCCTTGGCCAAACCACAAGGAGGCAAACTCAGAGCACTTTAATAAGTCCTAGCAAGCCCATGTTTCACACACAGGCACAGCACCACTCTTCTTTTTCAAATGCATATTAGAGCCACCTCAAAGGACATACCACTGTCTTATCTGCCTGTTTTTCTCACAACCATTGGCTGGGTGGATCATTTCAGGAGTCCTTCAGCAAGAATTGCTAGATTCCTTTCCAGAGTACAGTGTGTACTTTATCACAGTTTGCAACACCTTTGCCTAATTCTGCTACAGCCCCTGTGTAATACAGCATATTTTTGCAGATGGTGCTGTGACACATCCAGTCTCAGCTCATGATTTCTTGCTGTGTCAACAAAGCCCAGTTTGGCCATGGCAGCAGAGCATCTCCCATCTCCCCCTGAACCCATCTCCCTACCCAAATGTGCAGCGTACCATCCACAGGCCCCATCCCCAAATAAAGCACAGGCCTGGGGAGCACAACGGTATCACACTGGTTGCTCTGTAGCTTGGGATCTCCTTAGCACTGTGCAAACCTCAGGACCAGGTCAGTGGCACAGGATGAAGCTGGACTCACCTCCACCCTCTGCCACCAGGAGGAAGAGCAAGGCCACCCTGGCTGCGTTAGCCAAGAGCCCCTCCCAAGAATAACAGGAACAGTTCACAAATTTAAAAGGTGAACTGGGGATCCCTTAGTCCTTAGGAGACTCACAGTCATATAACTGGTATGGTTTTCATAAAATGGATGCTCGACCTTAAAATCTCAAGGGCCTTGGGTTTCAAAGTTAATGCCTGTTGTTTGCCAAAATGCGTAGGAAAAAGGTGTGTTTGACTGCTGCACTGCAACAGTAAAAAAAGGAGTCATTAGCAAGGAACATTCCTGGATGAATAATGCCATTGTATTAGTTAACAGTATGCCTTCATCTGGAACTTTCTTTGCCATACCTGGGCTTGAATTTCAGCAGAGCATACATGCAGTGAAACCTGGAAAGTCCAGAGTGGTTAATTACAATGTCCAGCAGCCTAAAAAGACTCCCACAGGCAGAGAGATTTAAGGCAGTACAACAGCTTGCAATTTAGAGGGAAGCAAGTAAAAAGGGACAGAACAGAGAAGTGTAACAGAAAGAACCACTTGGGACAAATAGGGTAAAATTAGGTGTTTAGTTTTTCCTAGAGGCTTTCCTATAGTTTAAGCAGTTATACCATAAAAGTTCTTCAAAAAGTCAAAGAAATATTTTCTACAGTGCCAAACAGCTATGAAAATGTTGGAGGGAACAAGGAGTCAACAACTTTAAAAGAAGGCAGACACTTAAATTTATATCTGTAATTATCCCAACTGAAATAAAACACATGGAGGTGGATCTGTAGCAGGGTGCAGGACAAAATCCAGTTGCTAAAGGCCAAGCTCCATATGAGATGGACTTTTCATATCAGCTGACAGAAAGGTGAAGCTTTGATAACATCACAACAATAAGCCAGAGTTCCATGGCACAGTGAGTGCCAGATGCAAAGAAGAGTTTCCAAGTCTTACTTTTTAAAATTCAGGGGGTTTACAAATGTTAGTAACACATACATTAACATAATATTCATAGAGGTTACAGAGAGACATGCAGCTATTATTTCTTTCCCAGTCATTGCAGAGTCTCTCCCTGCCTTTTCCAGCAGGAAATGGCCAGCTTAGGAATGGGGACAGCATGTGGCTCCAGTCAAAGTGAACATAATGGGAAATGGAAAACCCTGAATGGGGCAAAAGTTCATGAGTTTGGTGCCAGTAATCGGATACTTCTAAGCTTGTTTGGGTTTTGCTGGGGGGGGTTTTGAGCTTTTTTAAGGGGAAAAAAAAAGTGAAATTAATCATATCTGGGTGGAAAATTATGCTCTCTGAGGAGGAAAGCATGAGCAAACTGAAGTGTCAAAATCTGAAGGCAAAAGCTGTGGGAGATTCATATCCTGCATTAATCAAGCAGATACAGAGAGATGTACTGTACTGACCAGCTGGTTATCTGCTTCCTGCCCTCAGAGGCAAGATGTCCTGACCACATGTGCCCTAGCACAGACTGAACCTTAATCCAATCCCAAAAAAATGATAACCAACATCTATCTTGAGAACAACAACAAAATCCAGGACATTCTTAGTTAAAAAATTAATCCACATCCTTTGTTAAAAGTGAGAGGGTTTTGAAAAATCCTGATTTTAAAGATTTGGTGTCTATTCTTCCTACATGAGTTTCTGAGTTTTGAATCTTTCAGGTGTACTCAAGCCTGATTTCCAGGTCACTTCTTATGACTTAGTTCGTGATTCTTTTTTTATTACCATCTGCTTCCAGCTGCCTGGTTTCCCAGTCCAGACTGTAGAGGTATTTATTGTTTCTGACTGCAGGCAGGTAAATTCCCAACATCCACTGCAGCAAAGTTCTGGTTATGAATTGTGTCTGATTGTGTCATTAGGGTTCTGGGACTGCCCCTCCAGGAGAAATAAAAGGCCAGATATTGACCCAAGAAGCATCCAGAGGAGCGACTCTGTAAAGAGATGATTGGTGGATAAATAGATAGGTAAGTGATGAGAGGTTAAATTATATCCATACAACTCAATAATGTATAGATATAGATATTGATATCAAGAACACCCTGAAAATGGACATGTGCAAGAGGAATTCCAAAACTACTTTTATTGTGGCCCAGTAAAGATGAGAATTCACTTGGCACTCATGTCATGCTCCAGTTTCTCAAACTGAATAATGGCTGAACTTTAAGTACAGAATTTCTTCCTAAAGTCTGATCTAAATCTGCTCTTTTTAAGTTTAAAACCATTGCCCCCTGTCCTGTTGCTGCCTGTATAAATACTCTCTCCTCTTTTTTATAAGCCCCCTTAGGGTACTGGAATCTTTGGAAAGATCCCTGCCCCAGCTTGCACTTGCACTTGCACCACTGCCCACCTCACCACAGGCTAAACAGACTTTGTGTGATGTGAATCTCCTCTCACAGAATCCCTGCTTGCTCTGGGAAATCACTCCCCCCAGGGGCCCTCTGCTCCTTCTCCCTTCTTCATCAAATGTAAGGGGAGCAATTCACAAAGCTCACACCAACACTGAATGTCAGAGGTAAATAAACAAGGTCTCAGCTATGTTGAGCACATCCTCTGAAGGTTCCTGCTGCAATGTGTGGGTGGAGTGTCCTGAGCAACGCAGCTCTGTCTTCGGGTAATTTGTGAAGAACAAAGTCAGTTCCAACTCATTCTTGCAAGAGCATCTCAGCACAGAGCTTAGCCACAAAACATTTCCCGTCCTGTGATATTTGTCAGCCCAGCAATCTGCAGAAATCCCTGAATTTCAAGGGGAAAATGTGACAGATTGTTTGTTGAATGCAAGCTACTAAAAGTGGTAAATGACTCCTTTTTACTACCTCTCCCGATGCATGCAGCTGAACACACAAATCACTGAGTTCACTGGAAGTCTGGAAAAACTCACAGTTCCGGAGTTAATCATTAATACTGGGGGGTTACACGGAGGTATTTTTAAGATTGCCGCAGCATGTGGGAAATTCCCATGTGAATTCCCTGCAGGTTTTCAAGAAATAGCCTTTTCTGTTTGGCTCAGATGCATTTGTAATTGTTTACATAAATTGAATACGAAGTATCAAGGTCAGATATTTTCCAGAAAGCCAAAGCAAACAATTTACCATTCTGTTGTGGAAGAAAGCACCAGAACAATTCCATCATAGGTCAACTTCCTTTTCTTTCTCTTGCTTTATGTGGCAGTACACTATACAGCAGAAAACACTGGAACTCTGATTACTTAAAAGCGTGTCAATCTACTGGGTACAGAATTCCTTCACTGAGAGAAGTAGCAACAGGTTTAACCTCACATACTCAAAGCAAGTCTATTTCCTCCATTTTGTTGTCCAGATGTCCATCACAAGCTGCAGTATCAGCTCAGTTCTCAGCATAAGATCTGAGAACCTAAAAAATTATATCCATACAATTATAATGGCTTGATTTTTATAGGCTCTCTATCTTCCAGATCATATTGTCAGTGTAAAGGATAGCCAAGAACAATATTTTCTTTTTCTTATCAAATTGATAGAGTTCCTACCAAATCAATGCATTATCTTCTGACATATTTTCCCATAAAAACCACTCAGAAAATTATCTCTGTGCTACTTAACCCCAATTGCTTTGGACGCTTGTTTGGATGACTGGAGAAGTCATCCAGTCCTTCAGCTGCTTTGGAAAGAGAAACCCTTTTCCCTACTAACCCCACTCAACCGGGACAGAAACCTTCTGTATGACACCATGGCCATGACCCCTAGTCCTTGTTTTGTCACCAGCAATGAGGGTTTGAGGATTAAAGTAGCCTAATACAAGCCAAAAATGTCAGAATTTCTCCCAGGAGGGGCTGATCCTCTTGACCAACACTATAATACATAGACCACAAATTTTGTAGGACTAAACAGACGAAGTTTGCATCCTAGCTGGCTCTCCTGACCCCTCTGATGCTCAGAGGCTCACACTGAGAAGTCACTTCTGTAAGAAAGAACCATAAAATCACTTATGTTGGAAAAGATCTTTAAGATCATCAACTCCAACTATTAACCCAGCACTGCCAAGCCCATCACCATAAAAGCCAATATATTAACAGCAAAAGGTAATTTGAAAAAAAAAAAAAACCCACATAAAATGAACCTTCTATGCAACACCATCAGTTTTGAGATTATGTATCTTGTGAAAAAGTCTAACACTTAATTAGAGAAAATTAAATAAGAACTAATAATTTAACAGTGGCCCCTCTGATACAAAGTACTAAAAGATGTTATGAATCCAGGGAAATGATATATGGATCAACTTATTAAAAACAAAAACAACAACAACAACAACAAAAACCACAAAAAAACCCTCAAGAAGTTTGCAACAACAGGAAGCCCAAATTTCACTTTAGATACGAATGCAAACATCTGCATCTGCAATTCCTTCTTCAGCAAGCTGAGCACCCAGCATTTGCAGTGCTTGAGAAATTTCAGCTGATATAAAGAGCTGGAAACAAATACAGGTCAGTAAAAAGTATTTTTAAGAAGTAGACATCTTTGAGAATGGTACCACTACGTATTTTCACCATCTTTTTTCTTAAAATCTAGCACTCCTTAGGGTACCAGAGTTCAACAAAGAGCTGGAAGCTCCCTCAGAGGGTACTGCCTACCCAAACTCCAGGTCAGATCCAAGACTGGGCATTTACCCAGGGACGCTTTAGCAAAAACTCATGAAAATCCTCACTGCAAAGAGACTTGAAAAATAAATATGGGGATGAGAAAATAAAGCCACTCAAATCTAGGTTTGGGCCAGTGCTCTCAGGAAGGACCCAGGCCAATTAGTCTGAGCCCAGGCAAGGATGAGGGAAGGCTTAAACACCATAAATTATGAAGAATGATTAAAAGGATGGGATTTGTTTAGTCTAGAAAGGAGAAAATTAAGAGGAATCATGATAGCAGTCTCCAAACAGAGGCACTTGTAGCTGTGTAAGAAAGGAAATTACCATCTCCTGTGATCCCTGGGAGCCTGGAAAGAAGCAGTGGTGTCACACTGGCCCCTGGGCAGGGCATGAGCAAGGCAGTAGGAAAGAAGTTTGTAGCATTAAGCAGTGATAAGCCTTGAAAACATTTCCTAGGAAGGTTGTGAGACCTCTGTCACTGCAGGTTTTTGAAAACATGTGAAGTAAACATATGCCAGGAGTAGTTAGTGTGAAGCCAAGCCCACCTGGGTGAAGCAAGGGACTGGGTGACCTCCCAAGAGCTCGCCCAGCCCTATTTTCAATTATTCTGTTCTTCCTTTCTTAAGCTGTGGGGAGAGATGTGCAATTGCTTGTCACAACCTGTTTATAAAAACCAATTCTCTTGCGAAATTCCAATAGGCCACCCCAAGACTCCACATTAGAAGCAAACACTAAATCTTATCTCATTTCTTTACACGGTTGCCTTGACACCACAGACTTTTCTTCCAGTCCTGTTTTTCATCTGGCTGTCACAGGTTGGCTCCAAGATTTTTAAGAGCCCATTCAGAAGCAGAGTTAAAATATATGTCTCCGTCTCAATGAATAATTAACAACAAAGTTCCAGATGTTTTTAGAAATAAAATATATAATTTACTAATGCTGTAATTGATAGTAAGACATTAGGAAGGAAAGGCATCACTGACTAGGATATATTCTCCAGTCCTGTACTGCACTCTGAGATAAGCAAATACTAAAATTAATTCAGCAATTTGGTTTTGACGCACCAAAAACATCTCTGGAAAGAATATGTGCATTCTGCTCTTATGTACTCCCTGCCCATCATTCTCATTAATTCGGGTCCAAAGCCACTGAGGTGTTTAACTTTTTATCTCTGTTCCTTTGGGAACCAGGTAGCTGAGCATCACTGCAGAGCTGAGCCTGGATTTATACATCAAGTCCAATGTCATCCTGAGGAGTCTCCCCAAGGCTGGCTGGCCATGGGCCTGAGGAGTCCAAGCATTGTCAGCCCACAGCTGTGGTCATGGAGGTGTTCTCTGAGCAGGCTTCACCTAAGTGCAAACAAGTACACTCACACAAACAAACACACATAGTTTGACGTTTTATGCAGGCCTGGAGTGTTTGGTTAAAGGTCAGAAAACCACAACAAAAAAACATTTCAAAATGTTACTATTACCTCCTTCCACCAAAAATGTTCCTCTCTTTTTGAGGCTGCAATTTTCTTTCTCAGAAACATTCAGACACTAAAATCTTTCTCATTCTAGGCCACATCTCTTTTTCTATTTTTTAATCCCCTCTCTCATTTTTCAGGAATTCATCTGGAAATTCATATAAGTTGGTTGTTTTGGTTTGGTTTGGTTTTTTTGTTAATAAGTGATTGTACAATGTCTACATTGAGCAACCATACTGTTATTTGGGCTGACTGAATTATGACCCTTTTCCTTTCTTATTTCAACAGTTTTGCTGTCTCAAATCCCCATTTAGATTTCTTGTGACTGTTTGGACATATGCTGTGTCCTGCAGACACTGCTGTCATTTGCAGGCTTTGTAAGATCAAAGAATAATTTCTAGCCTTTGAAGCTCACCACTTTAAAATCAACTTTCCAAATTACTGGAAGAGTTTTTCTTCAACATCTTGGTTTCCTATAATACCTTTATAAGCTTCTCTTCCTGACCACATGAGGCCAGTGCCAACCTTAATGTCACCACTGATTAAATGCATTTGAATTGTGGTGCCTCTCCCTCTGCCCAGTCACAGCTGGCACTCTATAATGCAAAAACAAGTGAGAGAGAGAAGAACATCTCCAGGTTGTGGCTGGAACATAGGAAATTCAGTTTGCCACATTCATTGGCCACTTAGTGTCAACTACAGATGGAATTCTCCTGTGAAGCTTGGTTGCAGACATCCTGCATGATCGCAGAATCATGGAATGGTTTGGGTTGAAAAGGACCTTAAATATCATCTAATTCCACCCCCTGCCATGAGCAGGGACACCTGTCACTAGACCAAGTTGCTCCAAGCCCCATCCAGCCTGGCCTTGAGCTTCCAGGGATGGGGAGTCCACAATCTCTCCGGGCAATTGGTCATCAATGATAATTGATCCTACAGTGTCTTTTCTTTCCTTGATCCTTCCCATCACACTGGGACTCCTTCTCAGCCAGAGTGGTGACACAGACTCACGTGTAGCCATCCATAACTCTACGTAGCCTGTGAAGTAATGTGTGTGTTTTGCTGTTTTAAGGGAACTGCTATTTAAGCTTTTTTTTTTCCTAGATCACAATATCAGAATAATGATGGGAATATTTTAAACTAATGGAAGGATATATTCTGATAACTCATTAACTCTGGACTGAAAAGTGCTACTATGCAATAATCCTAGTCCTAATGACAAGTAATAATTTCTTTCTCCTTAGAATGGAGAATTTCAATTCATTGCAAATTCAAAGCAATTTAACAATAAGACTGACAACGGGCACAAGAGAAGAGCCACATCTGTTTAGACAACATAAAGCAGTGCTTGCTGTACAACAGTGGCTGGTGACTGACTGAACAACTGGGAAAACTCAGCAGGGCTGCTTTTTGAAGAGAAAGATGGATAAGTGTAAATTCATTTGGCCACGACGAGCCGATAGCAAACGCAACAGCGACACAATTATCCGCCTTCACAAGACAATGAGGGAGGCACATTTCTTTATTCATATGATGCCATTAAAAATAAATAAACTTACAAAGTGACAAAGGCACGTGGGCTGCAGCATTATTCCACCGCAAAACACTCGGTTTCTGCAGAGACCTTCTGCAAGGGCAGGAGTCCCCCAGGCTCTGCTGCAGAAGACACAGCCTCACACTGCTGGGAAAAGCTCTTCCATGGAATAATTAGACAACAAACCCAACTGTGGAAAGCTTTGGGAGTCAGAGTCCCCCTCCTCATCCTTCACAGTAAATAAGGAGAAGTGATTGCCTTTGTAGGAAAACAACCTTCCTCTCTACATTGGAGAACAGTAATGGGAATTACAGAAGCCTCCAGGTTTGCTCAGATCCCACGCACAGTGCTGTGTCAAGGCAAGCCTGGAGGATTATGAAAGAGTAATCACTCTGAAATAGTTTCTCTTTATGCTGCTTTGCTCTTTGGATTGCTGTATAGATTGGTCTCCTCTCAGTTCCCTGAGCAAATTGCCTCTCCCAGCCATTCCATGTGATGTTTTTGGGATATCCTGAAAGAAAATGGCTCAAGGCTGAGGTCTGCTAGGGCCCTGGAGATGTCCAGCCCAGGGTGTGTGTAAGTCATTGCATAGATATTGCAAAATAAATGTCAGAAGTTTTCAGTATTCACAGGCAAATGCAGACCAGACTTAAAAATAAAAATAAATGCAAAGAAATGCTTTATTCTTTATCAGGATGAGAGGAAAAGGCTCTTCACATCCCTGCTGACACATCAAGGATCCCCCCTTTCCCCCGGTCTCACATTAAGGCTGCATCCACCCACCTCCCCACCTCACTTTGATCCAAGGAAGGCCAGCTGATGTTTCCTCTGAGACCACAAATATGAGAGCAAGCACAGCAAGAAGAATCCCACACCATTATGGAACCAGATTTTGCAATCCTTTTTGCTCCACTTCCTTCCTTGAAATTAAAGCCTCATGTGTCAATGTCACACTGCTCCAGCCAGAATGCTTCTCCTCCTCCCTCCAGCCCACTTTCTTCTGCTCCGAGCTGACATCAAGGACACAGCTCCCTACAGCAGCAGACTGAACACTGGAAAGGGATGTTGAGGGGATTTTCCATATCCCTAGTGCTAGAGAGCAGAATTAATTCAATCCATAACACATGAGGCTCTTCCCACGTCCTTTTCTGGAATATGGCAGAGTTATTGATTTCCTCTCTTTCCTGTAAGGCCTATTTCTTGTGATGCATTTGCAAGCAAATTTATAAAATACAATTGGCTGTACAAAATATGAAATACTCTTGTGTTGGGGATGGGAGCTGAGAGGGTTCTGAGGCATTTCAGGCTAAGCAATGTCAGTCTTCAAAAAAATTTAAATTACACTGTCCACAGTAGTCGGGATTAATTAGCCTTATTTTCTCAAGCTTTTCCCTTAGATTAATAGACTGCCAAGAGGAAAGAACACAAAGGTGTTCATACCACCACATTTCATGGCATTTAATCATCCTTGATACTTAGTCTTCCTAGAGCCCAGTCTGTTGCCAAAGGAGACATCCTAAAGGGCATCACAGAGTCCACCTCTGGGAAGAGGCAGCCAGTGATCCCTGGGCAGTGCAGTGAAGCTTGCATCACCCTTCTAGATGTTTGATGAGAGATGCTGCTTTTGGAAGGCTAATGTTAGGTGAAATGAAAGTAAAGGGATGTTTTTACAAAGAACGTAGTCTGAGCTCCTACCCAAGCACTCTTCCTACTCTTCTCTCCTGTTTGACACAAAACATCTCATACCCAGTCCTGTTGTGCCTTCAGCCCTTCCTGTCTGATTTACTGGGGTGAGAAGGACCATGGGTTCTGCTGGAACATAAGCTGGAAACCAGGGTTGGAAAAAAACTTCTGCCCAGGACAAGTCTCAGAAATTTAAAAAAAACCCAAAAAACGAACTTTTCTGTGAAGAAGAAAATGTTGCAATGTACAAACCCAAAACATGCAAAACTCAGACTGGTCAGTCACAGCTCTTCATCTCTATGTTTCTGAGAAGTTCACTGAAATACCAGCCTTTTATTGCTTTTTGTTTCCAGAAGGGATGTGGCAATTTCAGAATATCAATTTTGAAATGTCACTGTCTTTCAAACAGTGAGGTTTAGCCTTTTCTGCCAGTACTTCTCATTTCAAACAATTGGCAGGTCCTGAGGAAAAAATACTTAGGTAAAAAATAAAAGTGTTTCTTACAAGTTCTGAGAACCTTGCATGGCATACTGCAGCACAAATGTAAGCTGCATCAATCAAGTGCAAATATTGCCTTGGTTCTTTCCCACAGCTTCCCAAATGACACATACCCAATGGCTGCTTGTCCCTTCACCCAGCTCAGGAAGTGAGCAGATGACCTGGGGTCCTTGCACCTCTGCTGAGTCCAAATAAACCACACAATAAAATAACTAGGAAGGTCATTCTTCCGTTTGCTTTTCTCTACACATTGAGCATATAGAAAGCTGGTGCTGAAGATGGTGGCCTGAGAGGATAGTGAATCTTTAATCAGGGCTTATGTTGCTTTTTGGAAGACACAAGCTGGCAGATATTCGTCTGTGGTATTTTAACTGTCTTGTCTTTGGATGACAGGACTTTTCTTTAAAAAAATGGGTTAGCTTTAAAAAACAAGCATCCACGTTAATGTTCACTCTCCTGCACATGCCCTCTCACCCTTCCCCAGACCTCTGTGGCAGCTCTGTCCTCCCGGGTGCTGGCATGTGGCTGGGCATGTTTCTGCTTTGGAGAGAGAGCCATCCTTCCTGGCTGCTGCCAAAACCAAAAGGAATTCCTGGTATTAATTCAAGTTCTTGGGAGAGTGCATTATTCCCATTTGCAGCTAATTGTCAGGTTAGAGATTCATCATGGGGCCTGATTCCAGAACAATACAAAGCACTCAGACACACATCTTCAGCAAGGCCATTTATACAGCAAAACCATAGAGTAGAATCATAGACTATCCTGAGTTAGAAGGGACCCACAAGGATCATCCAGTCCAGCTGCTGGCCCTGCACAGCACCATCCCCCAGAGTCACACCCTGTGCCTGAGAGCATTGTCCAAACACTCCTGGAGCTCTGTCAGGCTGGTGCTGTGACCACTGCCCTGGGGAGCCTGGTCAGTGCCCAGCCACCCTCTGGGGGAAGAACCTTTTTTCCTGATATCCAACCTGAACCTCCCCTGACACAGCTTCAGGCCATGCCCTCAGGTCCTGTCACTGTCACCCCAGAGGAGAGATCAGTGTCTGTCCCTCCTGTTCCCCTCATGAGGAATTTGTAACTGCACTGAGGTCTCCCCTCAGTCCCCTCCAGGCTGAACAGAACAAGTGTCCTCAGGCTCTCCTCACACAGCTTCCCCTCAAGGTCCTTCACCTCCTTTGGATGTTCTCTAATAGTTTAATGTCTTCCTTACATTGCAGGGCTCAGGACCTCCCCAAGGACTCGAGTTGGGACCACCCCAGTGCAGAGGAGAGCAGAATAATCCCCTCCCTCCACCTTCTCATGATGCTGTGCTTGATGCACCCCATCAAATCCCTGTCCTGATTCCAGGCTGCCATCAGTCAGAAGCTGACATCCTGAAATTCTTAAAAATGTTAAGGGTGCAGCTTGAGTCTGGGTAGTAACAAGCTGACAGGTCTGTACACCTTGAGATCGTCTCCCAGGAGAGGATGCCCAGTTGCGTGTGTGCAGAGCAGACACAGAGGCTGGGCTCTCTACTCTCTCACCTTAGGCCTGTGTGCAAGTGTGTGTTGATCTTCAGGCATAAAGTTTTTTTAAAAACTTTCATTGGCTTGGACAGGGAGGTGGACAGTGGGATTAATGGCTGTTCTTCAAAGCTGTAAACTGCACGGTGTGTTTGCTCAGACTTTGAGCCATGAGTTACTGCTGTAATTAAATCCAGAAGGAGAGACCATAATAACATTCTGACTTGATTTCCAGTGGCAGGGCACTGATTAAGAGAGCTACATAATAAATGAGAGGCATTTCAGAATCACACTGTTGATGTTATCTGTAATTTTTTTATAATTAGAAAAGCCTAAAGAAAATTGTATATTATAATTACATGCATTATTAATCCTACTCTAATATGAATTCTTCTATGATTACAGGTTGCAGCACAATTTTTGCAATTTTTTGTATGAGGTCCAGAGTTTACCAAGTGTGTACAGATTTACAAAAGCCCTTATAAGCAACAGGTAAATTGGACTGTATTATTTCAAACTCGTGCAAAAGCAGAGAAGGTTCCAGTTTATGACTCAAAAATCTAAAAGGAAACAAATAATTTAGGGTCAAACATTTTACTGTTTTAACTCCATGGCACGATGAAAAGAACATTAATATAGCAAATTTCTATGCAGTCCTTCACACAGAAGTCTTGCATAATTGAATGTGAAAGGAGGTACACAGGATATTTAATGACTAAAAGCCCACAATTCATGATTCATTCAGCTCTTTCAGAGAAGACTGACCTGAGCACAGGGTTTTGTTCAACTTGAGCACAAGGTTTGGTTCTTGAAAAAAACTCTATTCTACCATTCTCCATGGCCATTTAGTGTATAATCTTTTCAACATTCTTCATTTAAATCAGGATGGAGTTAGCAGAAGATAAAGAGAGAAACTGTGGGTGCCTCACCCCTGAAGTGTTCAAGGCCTGGTTGAACAGGGCTCTGTGTGACCTGGTCTAGTGAAAGTTGTCCCAGCCCATGGCAAGGGATTGGAATGAGATGATCTTTAAGGTCCCCTCCAACCCAAACCATTCTAAGTTGTGCCTTTTATCATATTTTTTCTATTCACAGCTTATTTAAAGGTACAAGACCAATAGGATAAATGGTAAGATGCTGGATTTCCAAGCAATGAAGGCTCCAGCATTTGTGTTTTGATACTCCTGATCTATATTTTCTGATCTATCTTTAATAAACCTTACTTTCTCCCTTTAGTTCATATTATTATTATTGTTGTTGTTGTTGTTATTATTTTTATTTTTAAAGCAAACGGCTCGGTTAAATTGTATGTTGACCTTTTCCTGAGGTGATTTGGGATACTGCAGAAGTCAATATTTCCTGGGCTTCTCTGTGATGAGAAGATGCATTAAAAGCCCTTTGAGTGCTTGATGGTTACCACAATATCTCCAAGGCTTCTTGCACTCACATGACACAGCAGGCTGAATCCTTTGACACACCTTTGGGTCAACTTCATTTCTGCTGATGTCTGATTGCCATTTGAACTAATTTGGTGAATAAACTCCACATGCAAAAAGAAACAAGAAAACCCTTACCAAGCAGTAAAGCCAAAGCAACGTACCTCCAGCACCCTCAGGAACTCAGAGATAACAGGATCCACTTGGATAAACCACAGACCTATCCTGAAATATCAGAAATGAGAATATGAAAGTGTAGAAGTGAACAAGTACAAACACACATAGGCAATTCTCTCATTTCTGACCCCATAGTGTCAGCAATCACCCAACCTCAGCCAAATGGATCTCCCAGGACTGAAATCCACGTGCCAAGACCACCAACGGCGCAGGACCACCCAAGGCCAGCCTCTGCCAGCCAGAAGCACACCACTCCCATATGGCTCAGGGAAACAAGGCCACGTTAGTGCTGGTAAAGGCCATTTGGAGAATTGTTACAAGGAGGTTCTGAACACGTTCCAGTCACTGAGTGTTGATTCTGGCAGGCGCAAACTGAGCCGTGCTCGGTCCCACACTGAGTCTCTGCACTGCAGTCAGGGGCTCCCTCCAGATGGTTACAGATGCCTCTGAATGGGGACCAGCTGGTTAATGTTTCCTTGCCTTGGTTACAAGCAGATAAAACCCTTTGCGTCATGGTTGCTTTTGACGGAAATGGTTTTGCTTAATTCACTTTTGGCTCAGGAAGGGGCGTTTTTTAGCTGGAGACAAAAGGGTTATTCTGTCAGATTGTGGAAATGTGTCACACAGGTTTGCCTGTCATTTAAATGCTCGATCCAAACTCAACTGAACTTTCTTAGGACAGGCTCAAAGGCCCCCATTGGTGCTGCCACAGGAAATGTATTGGTTGTCTCGTTCAGTTTTAGTTGTGTTTTGCCATATCATGTCCTGACTGGCAATGAGCTTTGGTTTCAAGTTTTCTGGAGAGATTCCAGCCTGGGAGAGCATTAGTCCCCATTTGTGTTTTGTCTTCATTGGCTTCTCACGGTATTTTACAATGTTTATCTTGAAAACAGATACTTCTAGTCCTAATTCTTGCAGGTGAGAGATTTCCTTCTTTAATTTGTAACTGTTAATAATTAAAGAAGGGATTAAGAAGCAATAAGGAGGAAAAATCTTCTTACTCCTCAATTGCCCAGGATTGTATCAGGACAGAGGTTCACCCAGCTGGAACAACACTGATTAGACTGGGAACTGGCAATTTTTCTGATCTTACCTTGGAAGTTCTAATGCCAGATCTCATCCCCAGAATACATTTGACTTTATTATGAAGCAGAGAGCCCTTCTACCAAGTCAGATCTTCCAGCCTCTCTCTATTTTCTGGGAAGAGTTTACTTTTGTCTGAGCTGCCAGATCCCATTGTATCAAACTCCCATAGTACAGGATTCCTCCATCCAAGCACTTTGAAGCACAGGTGTTATTCTTTACAGATTAAGTGGGGTAACCCAATTCACCTGATTGGATTTAAATGCCAACTAATGATTGATCAGTTTCTTAATTCAGAGATTTTCTTAATAGTACTATCTTAAAATTATTAGTTTATCAATACTTTGCTTAAAAACTCAAAAAATAATATTTTCCTTGGTCACTTACACACAAATCAGATACCTCAATCTCTAAAGTACCCTTGTTTTGTTTGGTAGTGAGATCTAGACAAAGAGCACCAGGAGTGCAGATTTCTGGTTTTGGTCAGATTAATCCTGGGTGAATCTGGATAAATCTTGAGAATTATAAAAACAGACCTGCTACAGGCATGAAGAATGGGAGCCACAGTGTGAAACAGTTCATTTCAACAGGAAAAAATTATTTCTTGTGAAGAGTTGTCATTGACAATGGTATAAAAATAACCACAGATTACCTTAGCTGTGCTGGGAAATTTGCTTTGCTGGTACCCTAAACATGGAAATGCAGTATAAATCGTGCACATTTTCCTTTTCTGCTAACTGCCTTCTCTGCCATAAAAAGAGTCTCTGACTGCTAAAGCAAATTGATTCCATGTGCCAACTCCCCCACAGAATTAGTGAATCTACCAGTGGATGCACTGCCCCTTTATGGATGCCTGCATCACTTACTGCTCTGGGAATGGGTCTGATGGGGTGATTCAAGACCATCTTATGCAGTGCACATGCAATTATTGCTTTGACAAGAACCCATTTTATACAAAGCTGTATTTATCCTTAGTGTGAAACGACGCTGCTTCAAATTATCCGAGTGACTCTACAGAGACTGTGTTCAGCAGTTAACTCATTAACATTGCAGTCTCCAGATGGGCAAAGACAGATCACATGGATTTATACATTTATTGAATAGCCAAATTCGGCAGCTCCTTCAAAATTATATCTAAATATTTTCTAACATAGCTAAGAGGTCACTCTGATCTATTTTAGAGTACTGCTTACAAAATCTGTACTGCCTTTGAAAGCAATCTGTGGGCTGGATTGTCTTTAAAGGTGCTGTAATTCTTGCTGAATATAATTGGCCACATTACTTGCCAAATTATGGCAAAAACTGACATCCCCTGCCTTTGAATAAATTTTGCTTCATGTGTTTAAACTCCAGATGTGGATAATACCTATGGTTCATCTACATGTGGTTGTATTTCATCTGCTACCCTGAGTGCTTGATGTTAAATCAAGTCTGACAGACTGAGATGTGACACTATATTCCCACTTCAGAGACTGTGAAGCTTCTCATAAGAGAAGCCCAGAAAATGTTTATGTCTGCAGTATTCCAAATCACCTAAGGAAAGGTGAGGGTACAATTTAACTGAACTGTTTGTTTAAAAAACAAAAAGAGAAACAAAAGAGGGAAAGAAAAATCACTGCTTAGAAACTGAAGACAAGGCAAATCGAAATAATTATCATCACTATAAACACGTGTCTTCAAACTGGAAGATGGTAAAATCTGCCTCCTCCAGTGCCCTACTGAAAACACAGGTATTGGTCAGATCTGAAACAGAAGCTATGGAGAAAGAATTCTCTGGGTGATAGTTGATGGCCAGGGTTGTGACCTGTTAGAATTTGATTATATGTTTTGAACCAAACATCCATGAATCTAAATATTTTCAAGCGTCATGATTTTGGTTATGTCATCTCTTCCCTCTTTATGAGGCTCTTGAGCAATCTGCAGGACCCTTGTCTGATCCTTTTATCTTCCCTAAGTCTACTGTCACACAGAGAGAAATCCGTGGGGTTATTTACTGGTGTGTTATTAAAACCTCTTCCCGTAGATGGATGCATGCTCATATGTTGCCATGTTAACAGGACTTATATAAAACATGGTCTCATTACAAGCTCCTGGAATAAAAAGATTACTTTAGCTGCACAAAACCTATTTTTTGTGATCACTGAACATCCTATCCTACACTGCTTCCTGACTCCAACAGCATTACTGTGGAGTTCAGAGAGAGAGAGAAAAGGGAAAATAGCACCTTGTTTAACTTCTAGCCTGGTGCCAATACTCTTCTTACTGCAAGACAGAATAACCAAAAACCCAAAGTAAATTAATTCTCTGTTCAAACATTGCTATCAGAAATTATGTATGGCAGAGTTCCCTGAAAATCACCAGCATATGGAGAATTTCTTCAAAGATTTACAGTTCCCCAGGCTCTCTCAGATAAAGACAACATATTTAGAGAAGGGAACAGCAAGTAACAGTGATGAGCAGCATCATGTTGCCTTAACAGAATGTCTACCATCCAAATGATGGCATCTTTGATCTCTTGGAACCAAGTCCTCCCATAGCAGTGTCTGACAACTGCCCTCTCCCTGCTCACCTCAGGTGTTTAATTACACATAAGGGAACAGCAATAAATGAAGTGAGTTATGCAAAGCAGTACCCTCTCAGGATGGAAATAATGACACAGCCATAAGAATTTCTCTCAGTAAATCACTTACATCCCTAGATTTGGACAGAGTTATCAAACAATAGCCCTGGAAGGAATTGAGGATGCCTTGACTTGAAGGCAGTATGAGCATCTGTCATTGCTGACAAAAGTTTGCCCAATCTGTTCTTAATGACCCTACAATCATAGGAATTTCACAGTCTCTCCAAGAAACCTATTCCACAGGTTTCCTGACCTTCAAGAGCTTTTACCAACACTCAATTTAAGTGTCCCTTATGTTATTTTACAAAGACTACTATTTCTCCTGACAATCATGAACACACAAAATCTTCCTGTCCTCTTTGAAATTACTCTTTTTGTGGCACTACATAACCCCAGATCTTTCAACTTTTACTCACAGATCAGAGATTAAAAAAATAAAATAGGCAAACCCCTCACATTCTATACCAGAAGAGGACATTAAACTCTGCCCTGTGCATCCACAATTCCCTTAAAAATTCATTAATGAGAACTGGCCATTGGTTTCCCATGCTCAGCAGAGCAGAAACCTCCTGTCTGCCCCTGATGGTGGGATGTTTGTCATTCTCACAACACCAAGCCATTGCCTACTCACAGGTAAATTTTGATCTATTATACCAAAAGAGAATTTTCTGGAGAACTCTTTTTAACCAGTTCTTTCCCAGCCCATTTTCTTAGCAAAGTATGTCTGATTAAGAATAATTTTCACTTGTCCTCCACTGAATTTAGCCCTGTTTCTTCAGAAATTGGTATCATGTGTCTCACAAATATAGCCCATTCCTCCAGTCCTTCTCAGTTTTATGCCTGCCATGAACTTACAAAGCAAACCTTAATTTTTTTTTCCAAATCAAGCTATGTGAACTTTTTGCCTCCCCAGACCAGCCCACAAGGGTTTTTTCACAGTAAGAGAAATTAAAATAGTTTAACACAACTGATTTTTGACCAACCCATATTGACTGCTTGTCTTCCAACTATTTTTGCAACTGTTACAGACAATTTGTTATGGTAGATTTTATTTTCTTCTAGAACTGTTAATCTGACTGGACTGTAATTCCCAAGTTACTTTGGGAAAAAATAATTTTTCCTCCTCTCCAGTATTCTTCAAGCTTATTGTAATTATCTGCAGACAGCTTTCATTCTCCATTGAGTAGCAGACCAATCCTCCCTTTGATCTTCCTTATTCTATTAATGGATCTTACAGAATTATTTCTGGTTATCTTTGAGGTCTCATTTTGTGCCTTGGCCTTTCTGGTTTCATCCCTAAATACTTGTGCTGTTTTTTCAGATTTATTCTTAGCAATTTGACCTCTTCTTTTTTCCTGTGTGTTTCTGTCTGGTGTCGAAGTTACAGAAAAACCCTTCATCATCTACCCAGCTCAGCACCTACTGAATTTTCTATTCTTGCATTTGGACAGCCTGAATTCAGCCCTCAGCTTACTCTGAAAACCTGACAACTTTGTCCTCTGTTAGTCTTACCTCTTAGGAGTTATGTATCACATTTGAGTTCATTGATATCTGTCTTCTTGAAACCCCCTGCTTTTATCACGATCTCTCCCATCTTCCTCTTCTGACACAGCAGTCCCCAGGCAATTAAAGAAAAAAAACCTAGAAATCATCCAGTAAGGATTACAGTCACCCATCATTCAATGATAATAAAGCTAGATATACAGAGGAACAAAGTGTAGCACTTCAGCTGCCAAGTAGGACAAAACAGTAGTTAGGAGGGAAAGCTTTATGAGAACGGAGAATCTACCAGCATGTGCTCATGTAGTGTGAGAGTTTCAGAGGGTTTTGTGACTGTCTCCATCCAAAATAATAAAACTTTTCTGATCCTTGACTCAGTGAGCCATACTCTCTCAATCCTGAAGTTCTGTTCTCCTGATAACCCCCCAAAAAACTGAGAATCTCAATAGTTCAACCAAAACAGGAGGTGAAAGCGTGACACCCCTCCTTGAGCAGTGGCACCATAGTTCAGGACACCCTGTGCATATTTGCATCAACAGCTTTCAATTTCTTCTGTGGACAAAGTTTTAACCTTGAACTTCTTAGGGCTCATTGACAAAACAAAACACTTCTCTGTGCCCCAGGACAGAAAGGGAGCTCATCTGGGTCTCTTTTGAGGTTCCACACACCAGTAGCACGTTAGATTTTAAGCACTTGCTTCAAGACACATTCCCCTGATGGGGCAATTAACCTCAAATAGAATAAATTCAGAAAACAGGGCAATTAGTCCAAACCAGCCTTTGACTCAAAAGCATTTAACCATCACCTAGAAGTAGATATTTGATCAACTGTGGTTTTGGAACAGCAACCCTCCAATGTTTAAAACAACCCAGCAAGACCTAAAATCCTGGAAATCAGCACTGACACCAACACCTTCTACACTACTTACTCCCTACCAGCCTTCCCATCCCAGACCTGCTGCCATGGATGGAAAGTGAAAGAGGTTTGTCATCTTCACAAGGAACTTCGCTGCTTCTCGTTGGGGTTTCATTCCAAGAAAGACAAATCCCAGATGTACAACAACCCTCTGGCTATTCTGCGTAGTCCCCTCTGCACGTGGGATTGACCTGATTGTTTACATGTGGTCATGTCCCCTCCTGGGGACAGCTTTACATGCCCCTGCTGCTCAGAGAGACCCTTTGGACTGCTGGGGATGGGACTTTTGGAGGCTGCCAGAGGCTGGGCACAGCCTGCAGCAGCTGATGCTCATGGTACCTGCCAGAAGAGCTGACTGGGGCATGGAGAGTTCTGCACACACATGGGGACAGTTCTGTGAGTGCCCTCAGCACTGCAGGAGATGGATGCCTGCTTCACACCTTATAACACAAGGCTTCTGAAATTTGAGAAAAAGAGGGAAACAGTGGTAGGGGTGTTTCAAATGCCTGTAAAACAATAAGTCAGTTATGAAGAACAAAAGAGCATCAGCCTTTCAATATGCTGAAAAACATAGAAACACATAAAACATATTAAGAGAAAATATCTCTCTTTTTTATATTTTTTAAATTTTTCTTCTCTTTGGCTTTTTTTTGGTTTGTTTTTTGTTTGGGGTTTTTTTGGGTTTTTTTTTGTTTTTTGGGTTTTTTTGTTTGTTTGTTTGTTTTTTGTTTTATTTTTTGGGGGTTTTTTTTGCAGTTAGACATTTTAGTCTCTGGCCTGTGGAAATACAGGCAACAGTTGCCCTTTTGGCTGGACAGATGAGCCCCAAAACACCAATGTCCAGTAATTTCTGGGAAGGCATCCAGGGGCTGACCTCTGTCCCCAGCCTTCTGCAGGGCTTGGGAGTGCCTCCTGTATTCAGCCCAGCATGCTTTTTTCTCCTCTGGCTTTCGGGGTGATTATCAGCAGAGAGCCACTCTTACAATGCAATTCTCTCAACATTTGAAGAGGCAGCAGAATACCCTCGGTGGAAAATCCCCACATCAGAAAGATCCTGTGCCTGGAAGCTGGCCAGGGGCTGCTGGCCTGAAGACTGGATTGCGAGATTCATCTTTGCAGCCAAGAATTTTCCCTGCTGGACAAAAGAAATGCAGGAATCCATTTCCAAGCAGCAGCATGCAGGAAAAAAAGTGCGTGGGGTGAGACAAGTCCAGTCAGTGCACAGCAGGAGAATGTAAGGTGATATTTTGCATTCCCTGCCCCTGTCTGCTGTGTGGTCCAGCAGCAGCCGACTGCATGTGCATGTTTCCCAGGAAGGGGATGGGAAGAAGGACCAGATGTCAAGACAACAAACCTGAGACCTTCCAGGGAGAGCTGCCTACACTGACCATGGGAGAATGTGAAGGGAAGAACTGGGTTAAGCCCCTGTTCCTCCTTCCCACCACTGAATCCACTGACTCTTCCCCAGAACACAGACACCAAATGGTCTTTTGAACAAAATCCAGCCAGAAGAAATGGTGACTCCCTTTATTCAGTCATCTGTGAACAAATTACTCAGTCGGGACTCAGGCATAAATCCTAAATTAACCTGAGATAGCTTAAGCCCTATCTTCCACAAACTGGGGTATTTGTCTGTGGGACATTGTTAAATCCCTGAAAAACAGCATAAGCAAACACTTGAAAGCAACTTTCCCTATCCCTCCCCTTTTCTTAGTGTTCTTGTCAGCAGTGCAGTCCTGTGCAATGCAGGGGGATTCTGCAAGGAGCCTGCAGCAGAGCTGCCTGTTACAGTGCTGGCACCCAGCCCAGCCTGTGGGATCAGCCTTTGTGGAGTGAGGGATCCCCCCTCCAACCCAAATTTCATAAACTTGTTCATCTCTGCTCACTGTTTACAGCAGCTCTTGGTCCAGTTGGGGAAGGAGTGTGCTGAAAAATTAATGAGGAGATTTAAATATCTGATTAAAAGATTAGTAGATGGGGGAGATGAGGGAGAAGGGGGAGGATATGTTTTAAGGATGCCTCTGGTTCTGCTAGGTGTAACCTGTCTGCAGAATGGATCCAGCCATATCCTCTATGTTAGAGACCAGATTTCTGCCTGGATCTTGATATTGTCCTCTATTTTCAGAGGTCACACTGCCCTTCCTGTCAGTCCAGACTGGCCTCTGCTGCACCAGCTTTCCTTTAAAATTTTCTACCACTTATTTTTGAGACACTGTAAGGGTCAATACCAGGGGAAATTAGATTTCCTTTGCTTTCCATAACTGCATTTCTCACAATTTACTGGGCCAGAGATGTGTAAGCTTTTATTAGTAAACCAGTTTTTTATTATTAAAACAGTTTCATCACTGCTTTAGGGGAACAAATTGATTGACCAGGCTTGCAGGTACAACTTTGGGTGCCTGCAGGCTTGAATCAGTCACTGCACTGACTGTGCTCCACCAAGAAAAACTCCCATCCATTAAAGCTGATCATATCTTTTCCCCTCCTTTGCTGAGAACAGAAAGGGAAATTTAAAAAAAAAAAAAAGTAATCTGAGAGAAATTAACACTACAAAAATGAAATGAAATTATATTAGAGGCACTCTCAGGCAGAAGGGCATGAGAACTGAGCACTGAGAGGGCCACACCATTCCCAGTGTGTCCCTGCACTGGGCAGGCTCTAACCAATGGCACATGGCATTTCTGCCAAGCACAGCCCCAAGGCACGTCACGGGGAATTAGAGAGGCTGTTTCAGCCCTAGCCTGGTCTTCCTGCTTTTATGAGTTAAAATCTGATCTCTAAGCTTGTTTGAACACAATTGTTGTGGTTCAATTATCTATGGTGGCAATAAGTCAACAGCCAGTGTAACATCTCCTGGTCTCCAGGCTGGAAACAGCAAAGGACTGAGTCTGTGGCAGGACTCAGTCTGTCTTGACATCCCAGAAGCCTTCCAGCCCTGCAGCTTGGCTCACTCTTCCACGTGTAGCAATCTGCTAAATGTCCCTGTACGTGCTAATATTTTCAGTTACCACCTTCTGAAGCTTGAAATAACATATACATGTTTTTGTTCTAAACCCACGTCAAACACTCTGTGATTTGGTAGTTGGAATATTCTCTTGCATTTGTCTAAGCTTGCATTAATTTGCAGGAGAGGCATGATTCAATCTGAACCTTATTGATAGAACCAACTAATAGCTGGGATTTACATAGAAATAATGCAGGCATCAAAAGCTATCCAGGAGTTTGAAGCATCAGAACTAATCACAGTGCAATGAATAAGATCATATGAATAATTCAAGAGCTTCAGCCTCACAAATTTGGATTCCTATAAGATCACTGTTCTTTTTTTCCAGAATTGTAAGCTTAAAAAGAAAAAAATTGCATCAGTCCTTGTACATATATTTAGCTCATCTTGAAAAAAACATTATGTTCCTAGTAGTTCCCTGTGATTCATAAGTGTGCATGTAGGTGTGTTAGACCAAAACCAGTAATTCTTTAAGCTAAAGTTTTCTAAAATATCTACTAACCACAAAGCAGCAGAACTTGCAATGAGAAATAGAAAATTGGTATCACCCTTAATCCTTAGTTTACTTTTCAATTTTTAAACATTTGCCCTAAATATTTTTGTCTGGCACAAGAGCAGAATGCTGGGCTACCCTTGGGCACCCTCTGGCTACTATAAATACCCTTTTTCCAACAATCTCACGCAATTCCTCTTTGAATGCAGCCTGTGTGAGAGCTCTGCCAAAATGCTTTTTGCAGTGATTGTGCCCAGGGCTCTGCACTAGCCCTGCACTGCTGGCATGGTCCAAGCTGCCCCTCAGTTTTGTCCTCTCCTCAAGCCACTTGGTAAATATGTCTGGGCAGAGACAAGTCCTGGATTCCCCATCCCTGGAAGGGTTCAGCTCTGGGTTGGATGGAGCTCTGAGCAACCTGGGCTAGTGGAAAGTGTCCCTGCCCATGGCAGGAGGTTGGAATGAGATGAGCAAACCAACCTTCCAACCCAACCCATTCTGTGATCCTATGACCTTTTTCACACCCGAGTTTTTGATGACTCTATCAGCCATTTTTATTCTCTGTTGCCCATTTTTATTCTCTGTTGCCCTTTCCTCCATGCTTCAGGCCCATTTTTTTCACTACTCAGCAGGAGGCTTTAGTCCTTGCACTGCATGGAAAGGGTGGCCTGGACTGCAGGAATGAGCAGCCCTTGGAGAAGGGCAGGCCCAGGTTCCAGCCCTGCCTCTGAATGTATTTGTTAGAAACGATACAGCAGGTTCTTGTTTGAATAGACAACAGACAGGAAATTAACAGTTAAGGCTGAAACTCCAGTCCTTCATACCTGTGATTAAAAGAAAACAGATATCATGCTGAAAGAAAAATACAATTTCAGCCTTCATGTAGCACTGTCCTTCAAAGAGTGCTTCCCATCAGGCATTATTTCTCTGCAGATATTAACCATTAATTTCCTTCATTTAAAGTAAAAAATATCCACAGAAGATTATAAAACACTCTGTATTCCCAAACAGACAGCTCATAATGGCTCATCCTGAATATGCCATTGTGTCTGTCCACACAGATATTAAATGGCTGAGATAAATCGTGGCATGGGGGTTTACAGAGGCATCATGTCAGCGATAGCAATGGATTACAAACTTCCTCTTTTAGACAGCAAACACCCAATTACCAGCATCATCTTCCTTCATGCTCTGAATAGTAAAGGGAGGGTTGTCATCCATGATTTTTCATTTCCCAGTAGATGGACTATGGCAACACGTGTTGCAACTGAACGCATTGATATCCAAAGTCATCATAAAACAAAATGCCACCCTGCACGACCCATGGGGTGAAAGCAGGGATCCTGCTCCATCTTTGCACCCCTGCAAAGTGTGGGTTTGTGTGGGGAGGCCTGCAAATGCTCTGGACATATTTGCACCACGAGCAAATACAACACTTGTGATAAAAACACATTTTTTCAGAAGGGTCTGGAGGAAAAGGCTGATGGGAACCTTGTGGAGTTCAGCACAGCAAATACCAAGTGCTGCCCCTGGGATGGGATAACCCTATACAGCAGTACAGCCTGGGGACCAACTGCTGCTGTAACCAGGGCTCTGAAATCTTTGGAAATAACCAAAATTTTATTGGGGAAGGATTCAACAAACTCAGCCCCCTTTGAGGATGGTCCAGCTGTAAGCAGAAGTCAGGTCAGATATCTTCCAACCAAAATGTTTTAGGGAATTCAACCCCTGACCTCCCCAAAAGCTCCAAGCATGGGAGAAGTCTCCTAAGTGAAGCTCTTTCTTGCTGGGTGATATTAGGCTTTTCAGCTCAAGCTTCAGAAGTGTTTTTTAGAAACTTGCTAGCAATAAAACACCAAGAGATCTATCTGGAAACAATAACTAAACACAAATGATTAAAAAAAGATTGATACCACTTGCAAGCATTTAAATGTGCCAGCTGCTAAATTGCAACATAATCCACAAACCTGGAAGGCTGTGCCTGCTTCAGACAGTGCTGGATGAGGGCTGTGCAGAGCACAGGCTGCCCATGCTGGCCCTTGTCCTGTGAGCAGATCAGCAGCCGTGAACCCTCAGTGATTGTGGTGGTTAGAAAATAGTTTGGTTTTCGGTTTAGAGAAAAATCCAAGGAGAACATGGAAGTAAAAGCCCCATGGACTTCACGGGGACATGAGGATGTGACAACAGTTCATCAGCAGGGCCAGGACCAGGGGATCATGACTCAAAACAGCCTGGTGTGGTTAGGAGGGTCTGGAGATTCTTGTTAAAGTTTCTGCTTGGGGAAGGCACCCAAAGCTTAGGAAGAAGGGAATGTAGAGCAAGTGGCATCTGGAAGAGGGTGGCTCATAGGTGGGCACATTCCTAATCATAGAATAATAGAATCAGAATGGGTTGGGTTGGAAGGGACTTTAAATGTCATCTAGTTCCAACCCCCCTGCTACAGGCAGGAACAATTTCTACTAGACCTGGCTGCACAAAGCTCCATCCAACCTGGCCTTGAACATTTCCAGGGATGGGGCATCCACAATTTCTCAGAGCAACCTGTGCCAGTGCCTAAATGCTGCAATTGTAACCTACATGCATCAGGGACCCACAGGTATTGGAAGAAAAGCTCACACACAACTCCAACAACACCCAAACTACCTCTCCCAGCAGTCGTCCTGATCCCATTTTTTGCTGTCTAGCAGAAGTTTCCATTTTTTAAAGTATTAAGGCACAAGGGTGGCACACATTCCCAAGAACAAACATAGGGTAAAGCTGCAGACAGGAAGGAAACAATCCCATTAGCCCCTGTGAGTAGGATGGAGCAAAGAGGTCTATTTGACTCCTTACTCCACCTGCTCCGTTTGCAGGTTGAATCATTCCAGCATGAGGAGGGGCACTCAAAAGGGTACTGGGCCTCATTTGAGGGGGCTCCACTTCCAGACAGGACTCACAGCACTCTCAGATTGCTGAGAATACAGCGAGAGTTCTCCACATACCCATGCTGCCAACTGGAAAAAAAGGAATAACAGGCATGTGCAGCCCATCCTCGGGAATCATCTCAGGTGCCTTTCACCATCACTTCTGCCCACAGGTGTGTGCCAGTCTGCATGTCCCGTGTGTCTCCTGCTTTTGTTACTCATTTCATTTGTAGGCAAGGGATCGCGTCTGCTGCTCCCTTAATTATGGAAAAGTTGTCTGGGCACAGTTTAAACAAGCCCCCGTTCTGCTCTTTATCAATATTGCACACGCTTCCTGTCTCTCCAACGCTCTGCTTGCAGCCACACAACATTTGTTCATAGCTGCAGGCTATGTCAGCAAGGCTTTGATAGAGCAACAAAAGAGTTCCTCGCTCAAACAAACAGCACGGAGAGAATCGACCGGAGAGCGCTGCTGGGACTGTGCTGGATGGAGCTGCACCGGCTCGGGGCTGGAAATGGGATTTGCCAACATGTACAGGGAACACTGCCACAGCACCTGCAACTCCCCTGGGAGGTGTTGCCCATGCTCCCATCCAGTCTGGGATTTCAGCTGTCAGTGAGCATCCAGGCACGTACTGCAGCACTTCAGGAGGCTCCAGGCTACTCTGCCAGACGTCACATGGATGTCCAGGGCAGGAAATTCTCTCCTGCAGTGGAGGGACAGGCACACCAAGTACCTTGAAGGATTTGAAAGCTCTTATCTGAGGTGTCTAACTTAGGCTTGCAAAGCTCACTGGTGTCAATACCTCCAGGCAGCATTCCCAGCCCTTCAGGACAGGGCAGCAGCAGCCCATCCGTGTGTTTGGCAAAAGTTCCTTCTGATCTTCCCATCCCTGCAGGTGTTCGAGGCCAGGCTGGACGGGGCTCTGAGCAACCTGGTCTAGTGGAAAGCATCCCTGCCCATGGCAGGGGCTTGGAATGAGATGGTCTCTAAGGTCCCTTCCAACTCAAACCATTCTATCATTTTGTGATCTTCAGCAAGAAACCTGTAAAGCTTATGACAAGTTTCTGTATTTCGCTTCTCTCCAATTAAAAGAACACTTATATGTCATTGTAGGACATGAAAAAGGGTGAGAGACTCCAAATATTTCAGAAGGCAAAGAGCATAGAAAAAAGGTTTTATTGTCTAATTCTTACTACTTTTATAAGGTGTTCTGATACAGATTTACATGACTGGTGAATAGGAACGACACCTCTCTAATCCCATTGGTTAAACTGGAGAAACAGCTAAAAATGTTTTGAGAACTAGAAAAGCAAAACACTGCCTGGAGAAAGATTGTTTTGAGAAAGGATAGTAGTTTGCCAAGGTTGTTTTGAGAAGAAGCTTTCTTGGGAACTTTCTCCTTGGGAAAAAGTTAGCAGCTGCTAGCAGGCTAAAATCTCTCAGACCCAGAAATATCAAGCCCACACTTATTAGCACAAACTGTACAGCAGCATCATCATCCACACCAGGAAACATTCTGTTTATGCCCTGAGGTTTTTCATCACAGAGGCAAAATCAGGCCTTTGCTGATTGCCAAATACCAGGAAACTTTAAACCAGGAATCAGTTTTGTTTTAGAGGATAAATGCCACCAAATCTATCACACTGTGAGTGAGGGCTTGCCTTTCATTTGCATAATGATTAAAATAAACTTGTGAATCACATATGTGCGGAGGTAATAATTACCTGCAGTTTTTATGCACGGGGTTAATTTATTTCTGGTGGCTTTAGCACCAGTTTTCAAGTGATTGATTTTGGACTCTTCTGTTCTGAGCTATCTGGGCTGACCTAATCTTTAAAAGGCTTTGAAGGTCAGCACTTTCTGAAATTGAAACTTTGCTGAAGCTCTCCTCCTGCACACACACACACAAAAAAATCATAATTTGCATTTTTAATCCCCAGATGTCACTGCTTAGTCTCATGACCTTAAATGAGCCAGAAGAAAGGAAAGAGAAGATCTGTAGCCCACAAAAATGCTAGCAGGGTGTGACTGTTTTATTGCAGAAACAATACTAGGGTGTATAACTCAATATACAGAAGAAAAATTATACTAACCAGGACAATCCAAACAAAGGTCACATCCCTGACAAGTGCTGGCACTTCAATTTTAACTCATGTCATTGGGACTGGCTGCCAGGTAAACTCCAAGGCTTAGGGACTGAACATTAGTCAGAGCAAAGGTCCATTCAGAGCCCAGCACCTTGTGACTTGCACAAGGAGGAGAGAATGTAATTTTTGGCCAAACCAGAAGAGCAACAGCTCGAGGAGGATGTGGCATCTGGACCCCTCCTCTTTTGGTTGCCACCATGTGCTGACCTCCTCACCATTTAACAAAGACCTTTCTGAATCCACCTTTGTTTTTTCAACAGCCTGTGCCAAGAGGGTCAAGTGACTTCAGCTGGCCCATATTCAGGGTTAAAACTACTGCAGTCCAATCATTTTGATGCTACTGGTTCTTGCTTTGTGTAAAACAGCAATGAGTCAAAATTATCTCTTGGCTGACCAAACCATAACCCGTGAGAGGGCCTTTGGAGAAGGCCCTTGTTCTTCCACAGCCATTACCAATTCCTGGGCCTTTTCCAGTTCTACTTGGTTCTCCTCAGAGTGTGACCAGCTCAGCCTTTAAACTGGGAGCATAAAATGCCTCCATACAAGAGCAAAATGAGGTTCATTTTACTTTGCCTGAGGCTGTTCAGATGCATTTACAGACACCTTCACATCAGGTACTTGAGCCCACAGATGAGACTGCACATACAAAAACTACAAATTTGTGTGGGTTTTCAGCAATTTTGATTCCAAGTCTCCACTGCACCTCAAAGTATAGTGCCAGGGGCCAAGAGAGACACAAACCTAAAATTTTAAAAGCACACTCTGCATGGCAGGGCCCCGGTGATACCCACTGCTGGCTTTTAGCTCAGTTTGACACATCCAGCACTGCACTTTGGCTAAAAGAAGCTTGAATTATCTGTTTGTGGAGGGGCTGTGGTACACTGCTGTGTCCAGAGCCCATGAATGAAACCTCAGGTCCAGCAAAGATGGGCCAACAGATGATGCTGGCTGCTGCTTCCAGTCTGGAGCTCAAACCAAGGTCACCCTCCTGCTTAGTTTTGAGGTTTGACAGTGTGACTGACCAAGAGCTTAACTCAGAGCTCCTTCCCTGTGTTCTGCCTGCCTTTGGTACGGTAAAGGCAGAACCTGCAGTTTATTACCACCAGAATAACACACCCAGTTGTTCCGCCAACACAGGAACACAATTCAGAGATGTCTTTTGCTGAAGTCTCCCCTTTATTTGTGTCCACCCCACTGGTCAGTCATCAGGCAGGAGTGTTCTTCAGCACTCTGCCACAGCCTCCCAGCTCCCCTCTTCTGCTGCAGCTCCAGCAGAAGAGGCCTGAGAGGGTCACCAAGGCACACCAAGCAGCTCAGCTGCCCCTTCCTTCCTCTCACCAGGCACTCATCCTCCCTCTGCCAGAGCACAGGCAGGAAAGGGGGAGATTTCTGCAACTCCAGAGCCTTGCAGGCAGTTTTCTCTTCCAGGATGACTAGGATTGCTAAATAAAAATGACCATTTGAAAATTTTGAGTCATCAGAGCCATTTTCAAGCAGGCTGGGTATGCAAGAAGCATGTACAGACTGATGCCAGCAGCTCAGCCACAGCTTCAGGTCCCTTTACCCCTGGAGCTGGGACAGGCACTGCTGATGTTCCTGTGGGGAAAGGACTACAGCAAGCTCTCTGCCAAGGACTGTTGTGAGCACAGCCCCAGCTCTGCAAGCACAAAAATCACAGAAAGAATAATAAAACTGTTTAGACTGGTGGAAGTAGCCACACAAATATGCAGGAAGCCTATAAAAATCTTTTCAGGCAGTCTGCAGATTTCTCATGTAGGAAAGGTGAGGCAGAGAACAGTGGTCTCTCTATAAGATGAAGATAAGGAGTTGACTGGAAGTTTTATTGATGGAAATGAGATAAGAAAGAATGAATGGCAGCACTGAAAAATCGCCCTGCTTCCAAAGAGTGGGCAGAAAAGAGTGTCTAGCTGCCTTTTTAATCATGCAGTCTTTATTTCCAGCTGCAGTCAGGGATCAGCTGGTGTCTCTTTCAGCTATGCAGAAATTGGGAGTAATATAATAATAGGTCCTCTTCCATGTGCAATTTTCAATTGCCTGTAAGACATTTTACTGCTCAGAAGATAGCAACACTTCCAAAGGCATGTCAGTCAGGCAGGAATGCTTTCCTTTTCAGACATGACTTGGATCTCAATCTACAGGGTGTTTTGGGAGCTAACTTCTGGTGAGGTGTTCAATTTTCACCAATACTCAAGAAAATCAAAGTGGCATTATTAGAGAGGAAAAAGAAGATACCAAGAATCTTTCTGTACCATGGTTTTAGGAGTCTGAGTACCAATCCCCTTCAGATTTGGTCCTAAAGATCCAAAACTGGGTTCTAAAAACAGAGCCCCAACCATCACTATGGGCTCTGCAAACTCACCTTCCCACTTGTACCACAGCAGCCAGGACTTTTTGACAGCCTCTCAGGACTCACATCTCAGTGCCCTGAAACTCCAGAATGGGACTTCAAGCAGGTCTGCAGGGCAACAGGGTGTCTTGTCTCTTGGTTTATTCAGCAGGACAGGGACCTCCAGCTGTGGCTTCATTATCCTCCCTTTGCATCCAAATGCTTTTCACTGGCACAGCAAGAAGTCAAGCAGAACTCAGTGATCCCTGATACTTAAACAGCTTTGTATTACATTATCTGTCCATGATGAAGAGTGCCTGAGCAGTGTTTTTCTCTTTCCCTGGGATATTGTCATAGGTTACAATGTAAGATGTGCCCAAAGTATGTATTCTTTCACCATCTCCATGAGCTGTTGAAACCGGGTGGGCAGTGTTTGCCTTGCTCCCTCTGTCTTCTGATTAATGGGCTCATCAACTGTCTCCAGTTATCTTATCTCTGGTTAATGGGCCATCAAGGAAGCAATGCACGACTCATGAAATGATATCAATCCATTGTGAGATGCTCCACCCAGGGGGAGGAGCCAAGCATACCCACCTGGATATAATCTGGGATTTGGGACAGCACAGGCCGCCTTAGCCACTGGATTCCCAGAGGACAAGAGCTGCCTACCAGACCTTTTCTACAGGATCACTGCTTCAACAGGACTACTTCATCTGGACTGCTACTACCACCCTAACTAACTGGGTGTTGGGTTTGTATTCTGACTCTGTCAGTGGTCCTTTGTACTACTGCATTTATCTTTTTATTTTGTTTTTACTTGTTTTGTTGTTTGTTTCTTTTCGCTCTATTAAATTGTACTTCTGACTTGGAGTCTCTCACTAGTTTTGCTTTCAAACCAGCACAGATATCTCAAGATATTTTTTCTACAGGACTGTAGCCTCCCTCTAAAACCACTTGGAAGACAACCTCTTGGCACAGAAGGGTACGTGGGAACAGATGGCCAGTCTTTATCTTGGCATTCTGGGGAGGTTAGCAGAGGTTGCTCCCAAAGCAGGTCAGTGCTGCTGCACACCTGCTACCCAGCTGGAGCTGCTCACACTGGATCCAACACAGCCCTTGGTGCAGAACAGGCCATTCCAAGCACAAGGGACCGCTGTGGACAATTTGCAACACGCCAGAGAACTTCTACCTCCCACTCCTCATCCACTCATCCCAATGCCTGTTCAATTTAACCAGCCACTCTGAAATTTAGGCTTGGAGTTTAGTGGGATGGGAACTTGCACTGCAGATGCCAATAGCACAAAGGGTGGATTTCAGTGTCCAGCATTTGTGAGTCTGCCTGGAAGTCTGTGGAAATGCCAGAGCACTGCATTACTCCTATAAATGGCAGTCAGCAGAGAGGGCTGCAGCTGTGTGAAGTACTGACACCACTCTGATGTGATATATCCCTGCAGCACGGCCCTGCTCTGCAAACTGCAATGTCCCACAGCCAAGCCTTTCTAAAATGCTCAGCAGATGATTCATGCAAGTTTCTTCTTCAGGAAAGATAACAAATGGGGTGTGTGAATGCAGTAAAGGCCAAAAAGGCCGCAGAAGATACATCTCCTATAAAGCCTTGCAAACACCACTGAGCCCTGGCAGATTGTGGCAGCACACCTGCCAGTGTAACTCTCTCAGACCATCTCCAGAGACCTGACACAGGTCATGGCCCAATGTGTTTTCTGCACTGAATGAGGTCAGGCACTGCTGGGGTTCTGGTGGTCCTGTTGACTTGAGAAGACCACGAACAGGCTGCATAAAGCACAGGCTACAGTGTCCTTGTGTCACCAGGAGCCCTAGAGGGACCCCACATCTCTGCTCACTGTGCCAAAGCCTTTAGGAAGGAGCCAAGGCCGTTTCATTGACATGATACCATGGGATATAGAGCAGCCAGCTGAAGTCAGACCCAGTCTGTCACCACTGTCTACAGCTCCTGGTGGACATTAGAGATGGCCTCGAGTGTTAATAGTCATGCAAGCACTTGAGATTAGACAGACATCACAGTTTTTCCCACTTAAAGGCAGCTCATTTTATCAGTGATCTGCACATTAGTCTTACTTCTATTAAAGGCACTAAAACACCCCTAAATCCCAACATCTTGAAACACCAGTATCAAAACCAGCAAGACAGAAGTAATTTAAAACACAGATTAAGACTAAGGGACCATTGGGAGTGCAACAGATATATATCAGAACTTCATACTCACCTGACACATGGCATTGTACAACCCTGCACAAATTCAGCCAGTGGGTCAGGGCTGGGCTTGGGTAGATGAACCAGTCCCAAGAATAGGCTGTCATGGCTTTACTGGCTGCATGAATATTTCTCATGTGGTGGCTTGGAGGAGAGAAAGTGGAAGAGTTTCCTGACCTGCTGCCCCTTCTGCACAAGGGCCAAGGTCCTTCCTGCTGGAGCTGCTCAGTGAACAACCATCAGGACTCTATTATGCATAATTTAATTGAACAGAGTTCAAATGAAACTTTGTGTTCCTGTAAGAAAAAAAAAAACAAAACCCTAAAAGTGAGATTTTGAAATTGTGATCAAAGTCTTATGGAGATTTTCACCAAATTCAGAGGATCAATTCCATAATACTTTCTTAGGGCAAGTGAACTATCCCACAAGCACTGGTGTGTGATTTCCAGTGGAAACAACTGAGCAGGATAAGGGTGCAAATGTGCTTTCCAATGCCATGAAAATTCTAAAGAAAAGCTGAAGTGGATGGATTCCAAAATATTTCAAAGAGGCAAACTTCAGTCCAGACATCTGAGAAAGTCATTGGTGATTAGAGCATGAATGTCAACCTGAAAAACATTACTGGCACACCTTGGAGTCTGACAACTTAAGTAAGAGGGAGAAATTGCTTTACAAGAAGAAAGGCACAGAAGTGTGATGAAATGTGCAACTTTACTTAGCAGTTTTTGGGTAGACAATTAACAAGATCCATTAATTCCTCTTGTAATTAGTTATAGCTGGGGTTAAAAGACATGGAACAGAGTGTCTTCATCACCAGACATCAACATCTGCAGTGCAGGTGTCTGGCCAAAGAGGACACCCTCAGGCACCCACTAAGAATGGGATGATGTGCTCTGCCACGACTTTCATCTCCACTGATCATAAAGGAAGTTTAAATGTCTGGAGCTACAGCCACCACAAGTGTGAGCAACTTCAGACTAGGGCAGAAGAAAGCTAGGCAGGGGTTAAGTGGATTGAAAGATTTTACAATAGTAGCCTTTGGAACTGTCTTTTCACATACCAAAATGCTTCAACAGCTCATGAAGAAAGCAAGGAAGAGGAGTTTGTTTCATGGGCTGTAGGATTTGCTGATTTGAGTTATTCCTTCATTAAAAATTAGGCTCTCCATCCTGCAGGAGTGTCTTGTCTCTTTTCCATCTAACCTGTGACAGAAGTCTTCCCACTGACAGGGAGCAGCAAGGAAGGGCTGCTCCACATCTCCAGGTGGGTCTGCTGGGCAGGGTCATTGTGTGGACCTTGCAGCACTGACAGGTTCCTCCCAGCTGGAGGAAAAAATCCAGGACATTCTGGGACCACTGTAACCATCCTGCTCCAGAAGAGACAGTTTTCATCTGGGGCACTGAGCAAGCTAGAAAAGGGACAATTAAACAACTCAAAGGGATGCAAATGGATTTTGAATCAAGGAAAAATCTCAACATTTCAAAGAGAGATGTTTGGAGCATCACAGAGTCCACATTCCCATTTTTGGGGATCTTTAGCACAACCATATCTGGGTTCAGGTTTGAAAACTTGCTATGAAACACAAAACTTTACTAGTACATAACCAGTTTGTTGTACCTGAAGAACATCACCCCCCTTTGCTTCTCTCTTCAAGTGGGAAGACTTGGGATTGCTGCTTTTCCTCCAAAACTCCTCTCATGGTGAAAAGCACAAGCACTGACTGCTCAGGTGTTTCCATCAGTAACCCACTGAAATTTCCCTCCCCACATCTGCCACTCACACAGCCAGCAGAGAGACCCCAAGAGAAGGAAATTAGAGACTTAGGGAAAAAGCAGTGGGAGGGAGCATTTTCAGATCTTCCCACATCTTGCTGGCATACTCCATTTATAAATGGCATTGATCCACAGCTAACAGGAGAGAACTGAACTCAACAGCTTAAACAGGCAGCCACTCCTGGAAGAGTTTGGGTTCATTTGTAAAAAGAAATTTTTGTAGATCCAAACCACAGAGAAAGATTTTTTTTCAATTTCACAAATCAAAGCTGGCATATTATTTTTTGCGGGTACTGCTTTTTCCATCAAAGAAATTTTCAACTGAACATTTCTGATTGGTTTTAAAATTGTTTTTTAGTACCTTTGTGACTATCAGGAGAGGTTTCTGGATAGACTCCATTTATTTTCCTTTCTCTCTTAAAAATACAAAATCTCATGCAGTTTGAAAATTCAGTAGTGCTTTGATTAAACACTGTGATTATAGTATTCAATATATGGTATAAATAAAATAATATATAGATTCCAGAGACTGAATAGTTTAAACAAACTTTCCAAGACCCCAGTGAATGCATCTCCAGGAGTGGATTGAGATGTCAGAGGAGCTAAAACTAGTCAATTTTGTAATTCAGGAAGGAATTTTTACTCGTATAAACTTAATGTAGCCCAGACAAACTCAGAAAGCATTTAAACCATGTAACAGTTTAAATATTCAGTTCAATATTCTAGATGGTGTTAACTGCAATGCTTGGAAGTACAATTTTGTATCTGGAAAACATCTAAGCAGGAATGTGGCACACCAAAGCACCACGGTCTTCTTTTGGGACAGTCTTCGGATAGGGAGGTTTGAAAGGGATCACACTCTGTAAAAACACACATTCTTTCTTCTGATGTTGCTGATACTGCTCCACGTGGTCCCAAATATGAAAATTTACTCAAATAAATGCTTACTTATTTTCTTAGATTTTACTCTTCTCGTTGTAAAGTTCTTCTAGTTGTAAAGTTAATTCTATTGTAGAATTAAACTTGAGTATTTTCAGGCAAGCCAAATAACAACCCACCAGGCACATTTGGGAAGATGTTGTCTTCCCATCATGAGGCTCTGATTAGACCTTCTCTTCTTGCACATGGCCAAAGCTTGAGCAAGGTCTTTCTGTCCTGAGAGAACCTGTCTTAAAGGAGGAATTACTGTGGTGGAATTCTGTGGCAGCCTGTGACACTGGAGTGATACATGCTACAAATAAATCCTCAAAATTATTTCTTTTAATAATTTTTACTCCAAATAATTTCAGCAATCCTGTTACATGACTGAACCATGAACAGCTGGCTAGGCATGAATGAAGGGTCAGAAAAAAGTGGCTGGAGGGAAGAAGGTATTTCTAAAAACCTTGCTCAGCATGTCCATTCTGCCCATGTGCTACTGAAGTTTGCTTTCCAAGGCCTTGGGGGCACATCCTGCCTCTCTACCATGTACATTTCCTGTCCTTTGCCAGACAGGATGGACAAGCCAAAACCCCTACTGCTCCAAACTCAGGTTCAGCCTCAAAGGGTGAGAACTTCTCACCTGAAACCCTGCTGGGTGCCTGACCCTCACTGGCCTGAGTCTCCATGAACAGCACTTCCAGCAGCGCCACCACACCTACAGATCAGTTCAATTTCATTTCATATATATATTTATATACGTATAAACAAGAAAACAGCTAAATGATTGACTGCAGCAATCCTAGCCAGCTCATGCTCCACACAAACAGTCTGCTGTCATGTATCAGGCCCTTTTAACAGAGAGACAAGCAGGAGCAGGGCCAAGAAAGTTACCTTGGCTATGTCCCAAGTGAGAAAGCATTTGGGGCTTGCAGCAAAAGCTCTTGGTCGTGGGTGAATGCAGTGAACAATTCCCAGTGCAAAGCACTTATCTTAAAAGCAGAGCTTTGAGCACCCAACATAAATCAGAATTCTGAGTGCTTCTCATGCCTTACTTTTCTCAAATCCTGCTGGAGGGGTACAGAAAGCTCAAGTTACAGAGTACCAGAGCTGCTGATCCACAGCAGGGATGAGCAATAACAACTGCCTGACCCCCTCCAGCCACAGCCTCCTCTCCGAGACCACTTCGGCCACGACCCTCTGCAGAGGTCCAGGACTGGAGAAACCACAGCTTTGGTGGGGTGATGAGAAGCCCAGCCTGGCTGATGTCTCACCCTAGTGTGAAGGTGGAAGAAAGCTCTTCTCCCTGTTGCACCATGCCTCAGCACCTCAGAAAGTCATCGTGGCTGGGGAATGTGCAGAGAATCAGACACGAAGCTGCTGCTGGAGCAAAGTCGCAGCATTTTACCCTGGTGATGAACTTTTTCTCTCATTTCCATTTTCATTGAAATATCAATTTGCATTTATTAAAAAGCTCTTACCCTCCTCTCCAGAAAAAAAAAAAAAAAAAAAAAGAAAGAACAACCACCCTGATCTAAAGAAAGAGATTGGTTTACATAAAATCCTATTAGTTTAGATGATTGCTTCCAAAACATTTCTGAGAAAGCCTTCCATTACCATACAAATGGTGCTGGGCCTTTTGCAGGCTAACTGCTAGAAAGCATAATGATTTGGGCTAATATTCATCAAGGCAGCTGCTTCTGCAAGCGGGTGTGAGCCTGCTGCACACCAGGAAAGGAAAGAACAAGAAAGAACAAGAAATAGCTGCTCTCCTCCTCTGGGAAGGCAGCAGCTACACCAGCCCCAGCCCTCTCCCCGTATTCCTGAGGCAGCACCCCAAACAAACAGGGAGCACACGTGTCAGTGAGGCTGTGGAGCCAAGCAACGTGAGGCATAGGGAGCTAACGGGGAGTTTGGGAGAGGAGGAGGCACTGGCAGCCCGGAGTGACCGCGTGTGCCGGGGCAGAGCAGCCGGGAGCGTGCCCACCACCTTGGCTGAGAGCTGCATTCCTGCTCCCTGTCATCATTTTCCTCTCCTCGCTGGAATAACCACGAGATCCCACAAGCTCTTCCTGGCCCATGAAGCCAAGAGAACTCACAGTGCTGGAGGTTTATAGAGCCCTGTGCAAACAGCTTTTGGAGGTGTTGGCATCAAGTCAATGCTGATGCTCTGAGCAAGGTGACCTTGATGAAGATGCCCCTGCTCACTACAGGGGGGGTTTGACCAGGTGACCTTTAAAGGTCCTTTCCAACCCAATCCATTCTGTGGTTCTGTGATCCCTGAGGCTTGCTGGTCACCTCTGTGGAATTGCAGGGTGTAACCTAGGTGATGCAGAAACAGCCAGGAGTGAGGACATCACCTTGGTGGCCACCTGGGCATTGTGGTGGGCAGGAGGTTCTCTGGGTTTCTAAAAGGGAAGCTCCCCACTACAGATCTTGCAAAGTCTGCAAAGATTTTGCCAAGACAGGGCTTTTGAGTGACTGGATAATCACAGTCCCCTGCTGTCATGTGGATGATGCCTGACCCCTTCCTGTAAACGTAAAGCCTTTCTTAAGCACTCCCCAGAGCTACTTTTTGTGAATCAGACAGCCATGTGAACAAGGCAAAGATCCAGATCTAAAACACAAATTTGGTGAAGATCCCAAAATCTGGGAAAAGAGCCTGCACAGAGCTTGTTTTTGTACTTTAACAACAATCATTGCAATCACCTTCAGGAGAACAAACGTCATTAATAGCAGTCATGGGATGCAGTAACAACCTCAGTAACTACTGTAATGCAGAAAGCCACAAACAGCTTCATTGGCCTTTAAGAACAAAGTGTGTGCGTGGGGGGTGGGAAATATCAGTGAGGACTAAAGATGCAGCATGAGAGAGCAGTAAAAATTTAAACATTCAGCAGCTATTCCACTTAACATTTATAGGCAATTTCCTATTCTAATAAGCCAAAATGAAGAAAAGAAAATAATAGAAAAGCTGTGGTACTAGGGAGATATCATCAACCATTGCTGAAAATAAAATAAAACATCAAATCCCTGGGACTCTTCATCAAGGGGGTGAGTGAAGGGAACATGCCAGTCCTAAGGCTGTGTTGCAACTTCCCTGAAAGCACCTCCCAGTCTCACACCACCAGCTCCAGGGAAATGAGTTCTAATCACCCTGTTTGAGTCCGACCAGCACTGGGAACCACAGGGTCCTCACTCCCAGCCTGTTTTAGGAGCTCTGTGTGGAAACAAAACACAGGGGGATTGTGAGGTGCTCTTCCATCTCCAGCATCTCAGTGATGCAGCCCGGGTTGGGCTGCTCAGGAAAGCCCCCCAACAGACAGTGGAGGTGTTGTTTTAAAACAAGCACCCAGTCAATTCAGCAGCTCTGTCCCCTTTCCGGGAAAATTTTCCCAAATACACCCTTCTCCTCAATTTATAATTTTCCAAAGACTTTACATATCATTTGGGGGTCAAAATGACACCAGAGCTGAGCAGGGACCTTTCTGCATTTATGACACAGCACAGAGGGGCCATCCAACGAGAGACTTGGTCATATCTGGTCTTAAGCCTGACGTGCAGAGGAAGCTGGAGGGATGGATGTGCTGGGGGACAGCCTTCCAAAGCAAACTCAGACTGTGTCTGCCCTGTGTTTTTGCAGTTCAAGGTCATCAATCAGTTCAGTGTGGGAATACCAACACCACCAGCAACCTCTGTGTGTGCCCCCGGCCACGACAGGAGAGCACAACACCCCTGGCAGGGCCATGGCTGCCCTTCAACCACTGCCCCTGCCTGAGCAGGGGGGTTGGACCTGGTGACCCACTGTGGTCCCTTCCAACCTGACCCATTCTGGGATTCTGGGATTCTGCTTTCTGGGAATGTGGAACTTGGACTGACCAGCCAGGCTGAGCCCAGGGGCAGGTCCCAGACTTGACACAGATCAGCAGATGCAGAGGGACTACCAAAAACCCAGTTTCCTTTGCCTGCCTGCTCCCAGCCTGGGGTGTGAACAAGGAGCAGCAGGCAGGCAGCAGACAAAGCAGCTTTCTCCTTCCTTGCACTTCCAACCCTGCCCACATTTTTCCAGCTGCAGCCTGTGCCTGATGCCATGAGAGAAGTAGAGGGGAGCCAAAGGGAAAAACAAAAAAGCCCTTTCTGAAGACACCAGGCCAGTTATACACTGGGAGGGAAAACCCTTGCTGATGCGAGACCCCTTCCCATCTGCTCCATGGAGGTGACTGGCCGAGGCAGTGGAGCGTGAGATTTGATTATAATTATTGTCTTAATGCAGAGCTGAAATTGTTCCGAACACATGGAGCTTCTGGGAACAGGCAAGCATCCAAAATAATCTTTGGGCTGCAAACTCAGTGACGAAGAGATGTCATAAACCAACAAACATCACAAAACCCTTTGGAGTCTACTTCCCATCGAGCAGGGCTATCCCTGTCAGTCTGCAATTTCACCTCCAGACAGTTCCCCCTTCCCTGCCGGCCTTGGCAGACACGTTGTTTTTCAACAAGGAAAAAAATACATTTATCAAGGGACCATAAAGCAGCCCAACCCAATTAAATCAACGCCAGTGGCTGCCGGGCTGTGCTTCTCTCTGCAGTCGATTCCGATCTGGTGCCTGCCCTGCAAAACCAGTGGCACTACGGAATTCAGCAACACAATCAGGACCAAAGCCCAAAGGTGTAGAGGTATTTAAGGGGCAGTTGGACATCTAAATATCGTTGTGGAGTGACATGTGGTTCTTGGGGCAGAAATAGGTTTTTTTACAGGGGAGGAACCACCTCTATTCCCATGCATGTTCCTGGGAACTCCTACACGACTCCGAGTTGAGCAACACCTGTAGCTCAGGTTGTGGGAAGCCAGAGGCAGGGGGCCACAGCGCCTTCCCCAGCCACTCCTTTTTCTCTTCTGCTTCCCAGAAGTTGGAAGCATTTATTACTCTCCTGCTTCTCATTAAATAAGCCCGACTTCCTGGAGGCCGTGCAAAGCTTTCAGCAGTCAGCAGCACACGGCAAATTAGAGCTAACGAGTTTGCTGGAACATTTCACACTCTACATCCTTGGGAAAGACATTTCCAGCAGTCCACACCGCATCATCAGCGGTGGTGGTGTGGATGCAGCTGTGGGAGCAGCTTTTAGTCTGCTGGGTAGTTCCTGGTGGTAGAGCAGAGCTTGGTGAGCACCAGTGGGGATTTTACACAATAATTGGCCAGTGTGCACAAGGCTTAGGAGTTTGACTGCTGGCACCAGTGAAGCAGGATTTGGCTGCTCCCCCTGAGTCTGTTAATACCCAGATATGCAAAGGAATCTAAACAGCTTATGATATTCCAGGTGGGCAAAGCACTGTGTAGGGTAGGAGTTCACAAAAAGTCGATCCAGGAGAATTAGTATTTCTTCTGGCTACTGTATCCTGCCTAATTCTAACTCCTCAAGGAGTTATTTCACTGTAGCATCTGTAAAATGAGCTATGAAATTCCTTTTGTGCTGACTTGGCCATGGGTACCCCTGCAGGGGAATTTCACTTAGAACACCCTTCAGAGAAATTCAAGGTTGGAATGGACAAGGACAATCTGCAAGCAGGTTGTGTGGGTACTGCTCTGAGCGGGGAATGAAAGTCCCCCTCAATGCCTCTATGTTAAAGTTTCCTTTTTGTGCCTCTGCAATAGTGCATGGCCGTATTTTCCTCTTCCAACGTGCTCCTTCTGAATCACATTTCCTCGTGGCATTTGGAAGAGCAAACGGCAACAACAAATGTGAAACCTCTGTGGCCTTGCCAAGTGTGAACCAGCCTCCCTGCTGGGAAAGTTCTAGGAAAGGACATTCTGGACAATAGGAGCAGGTGCTGCCAATACTCTGTTCTAATCTTTTTGTCAAGTGCAAGGTGTTGTTGTTAATTTTCCTGCTGCAGCAGACCTGCGAGCCCGGCCTGCTGTGCCAGGCTCCTCTCCCGGCCATCCCACGATGGGCTGATTCACTCAGCCTCTGGGTTCTTGCACATCTCTATTACTCAGAGAAAGCCCTGTCCTCTGACTGCAAATGCTGAACAGCTTAAAGACATTTTATATCTGATTAAGCACTTTATAAGTCTGTTCATGCAAGTATCAGGCCAAATTTCCTCATTCTGTAGGCATAAGAATATATTTTTTGCTTAGTTCAATAAAACAGTTTGTATTCATCTCTACTGATTCCACTGTTGTTTTCCCTTGCTCAGCAAGATGTATATTACAGTCTGTTTAATTGTGTGTTTGATCTTTACTACTTAACCAGCTCTATTTATCATTACAATGCATCAGTACATTATAAAGCTTTCAGGCACATTTATCAACATAACAAAGCTCCCACTACAGAAGAGTCCTCCAGGGAAATAAAGCAACAACAACAACAACAAATACTTCAATGCAATTCACTTAACAGTACAAACATTTGTAATTACAAAAATCTTTAAGAGTGTTTCTTCCATAAATGGCATGTTTTACTTAAAATTGCTTTTATCATGTGATAGTTCCTCCAGTGTATGCAGCTGATGGGTTCCTCAAATTAAAGCAAGCAAGGCCAAATTAGCTGCTTTCTCATATATTCCCTTTTGTTAATGTGAAGGCAGAATTCGAGTTCACTGATGTGCTACCGAAAATTTAGTTACACCTAATAAAATGAATTTAAAACATTTAAAACATTTAAAAAACACTAGTGTGTGATTAATAACTAATAAATACATTACAGTGTGAATGAAATGCTGCAGGCCATGTGGGAACTAAGCCTACAACAATCAATTAACTATTGATTGCAATGCCTGTTAATCATTGATTAACCCTTTATAAATAACACATACATTACCCTTGCTATAAACTTGGACCACCAGGTTCTTTTACATGGCTCTTCATGTTTCTCATGTCCATCAAAGACAAATACATGTTGTCAATCTATTTTAATTCCAGCAAAATATATATTTTTTATATATTTAGCATTCTTGGAAAATCTGGTTTTACTCCATTAGCAGGCTTGGGGGGTTTTTGGGTTTTTTGTGGGGTTTTTTGGGGTGTTTTTGTTGTTGTTGTTGTTGTTGTTGTTGTTGTTTGGTTTGGTTTTTTTTGCTTTTGTCTCATAGGAAATTATTGCAAACTGAAGGGCATCCCAGGAAGTTAGCTGAAAACTCTCATCTCACCTGATCCATCACACTATTAAAGCAGCCAGAACTCTTTGAAGCCACAAGTCCTGAAGGTGAATTCATGAATACAAATCTTTAAATATCAGCACTAAGATTCTGAAGGCAAGTACTCAGAAACTAGCAAATCCAAACCTGTGATATTTTGAGAACATCAGTGTGGCCACATGAACATTATGATGCTGGAGTGAGCAGCACCATGCTGCATTTTCCATAGGACTGTACAGAGCCTTCCACTCAGAAATCCAGCAGCCTTCCATCAGAAGACCAATGCTCCATTAATAAATGACTGGTCAAAAAATCTGTTTCACAACTACTGTTTTTTTTCTAGACCCAAACTATTGGCATTATTATTGTGCCTAATTTTAACACTTAGACTCTAATGTAAGTCTGCCAGCGACACAAAGAAAAGAAATCAAACACTGCCCACATTTCTCAAAGTTCCAGACCAGGAGATTCTCACCACATTCCAAAATATGGTATTTCAGATCATCATTTTGGGGCTTGCCTTTCCAAGCAAAACCATTGCCAGAGAAGAGGCAGTGAAGATGCCACTGAAGCCATTGCAGGACCCAGGTGTGCAGGGGATGAACTTCATGGCCCAGCATCTCTGAAGAACAGGTACCACCACCCCAATCCAGGTAGGATCAGCAGGGCAGTGAGATGCACGGCTGCAAGGATATTGTCATGGAATTGGACGAGGCTAGGACAGGCTTGGATGTGTGGGAGTCGACTAAGGGAGCCAGCCAACAGCGCTGTTGTCATCACAGAAAGGGAACTGGAAACTTCCCCACGAGGCCCCTGGAAGCTATTGAGAAAACAAAAAAACCTCCAGACCCTGCTGGAAATCTGTAACTTGAGACATCTCCAGTAGGCAACAGCACAAGGATGTATTCCACAGAGTACAAAATCTCACAGAGTCAGGATAACAAACAGCATAATCTATGCCCCAGCTTTGGAAAATGCAAGGCTGTCCATGTTTCTTCTCTGATTTTTCTTTGTTTCTTCCCCACGCCCCCCGCCCC